>JAPWDM010000007.1:7594014-8194014 GCA_035578155.1 Brachynemurus nebulosus | reverse complement strand
AGGAGGAGGGGGGGAGAACTGCAAAAATCTCGACCTTTCGTCAATTACCTTTTTTCCTTACATCCTACGACAAAAGCGTTCAGAAACATTTTGTAGTACGTGAAATTATCTACAATTTGAGTACTCACATATGTCTGTATGTCAATTCCTTACTGAGATATGGCGCTTCGCAGAAAATATTTTTACCGAAATTCAGTAAAAATACCTCAAAAAAGCAGAAACCAACCTTATTTCTTATTTTAATAATAATAATTGTTGTTATTATGGTCTCTTGTTAGAATAACTAATTTTGAACCCCCCCAATCACCCTCCCTTCCCCACCTAACCCCAATTCTCAAAATTTTCTTTTGTAATTTCATACCAACCATATATCATGTCGGTAATATTGGTATTGACATTAGTTACTTTTTAGACCGATATTCCCTCTCCCTCTCCTTCCCTCCACTACATAATTGTTCCAGGATAGATAAAAAAATACGTAGTCCTTTCGTAAACAAAATTATATATTAACAAAATTAAGGTTTTGACAAAGTATACACTAGAGGCAACAGAGATATTGTTGAAAGGTCTCTCATACATAGTAGGTACGCATTTGTACTCATTACAGTTCCTGTCGAGATTTTTTAGCCGTTGGTTCTGCTTCTAATTGCTCGTCGTCCTCCTGCACAATCAGGCTGTTAAGGACGTCCTCGCCGTCGTCGTATTCGTCGATTATGTCTGACGAGTCCTCCTCGTTCAAATCAGTTGCAGGGGCGTTTTCGCAGGAGTGGCCTGTGCAGTACTTGCACATAGCTGAGCATCTAAGACCTGCTTTATTGCAGCTGCAAGCTCCGGTGCTACAGCCTTTGCTGCACTTGCAGGAAACAATTTGGAGGATGTTATCTGGCCCGGCATTTTTCGTTGTGGGGATTGGTAGTAGCCCTCGCGTAGTTAGGCTCCAGCCCCAAACTGATGGGCGAAGTTCATTACCTAACCACGCTTGTACTTGCTGGTAAGTGCGGAGGGAGTGGTAATTGGCAGCGTCCCTTGTCGGTGGTAGGCGGGCTAGTTCCAATTTAGCCTTCGTCACTGATTGTGTAAATAATCGGTACCGCAAGTCGTCAAGGTTGTCATTGTCAATATTGCCTCCATAAACTACTACCAGGAACTTTTCTCCAGCGTCCTTGATTTGCTGAGGAGTAGCGTTTGATGTAAGAAACGGAGCCACTACTGCAGAGAGGGCGGTATTCTTCATATAGGTGCTGCAAATTTTTTTCTTCCCCAATCCATACGGTGCTGACGTGGTATCACACCCACTCACTGCGTGGAGGAAAAGTGTATCTTTGGGAGTAAAGGAACAGGAACTTGGTGAGTAGAGGACACTAGGACCACCACGTCTTCCACTTTTCTGAAGATAGATGTTCTTTATGGACATACCCAATGCCGTCAACAGAATAAGTATGTCCACATCTTCAGCAATAATAATGACGCTGTCGAATTCGCTAGCTTTGGATATGGCGGTGTTGACGATCAACACGTCGGCGTCTTCATGTGCTTGCTTCACTTCGATGCTAGCATTCGCCATTCGTGTCATCAACATCGAAATGAATGCGCTCTTATTGTGATCGTTTGCCAAAAACTTTTCTTGTGCTATAGTCACTTTGGTAGACGAGGAGAACACGATTTTGGTTGCTGTTTGTAATGCAGAACGGCGAGCTCGTTCTGCGGCTTTGGTGCTTTCATAGCCGGCATTAGTTGGGTATCCATCAAACACAACAATCACATTGCCACTGAAGTGTTTTTGCACGTAGTTGATGTATGTAGAGCATAGCATCTCGAATGTGGTTGTGGGAGTTTTGTTCCACACCACTTTATGTAACAAGTAACCTCCATCAATCACGTTACATTTCTTGTTGCCAAGGTTGACTTCCTCTATGGGAGTGAAGAGTGAGTACATTGCAGACTTCGTTCCCTTGCGCATTCCCTCCTCAGTGAAGAGTGCCATAGGAAAAGGTGCGAGTTCAAATTTCAAGAGTTCTTTCAGATCTTCTTCTGATTTTTTGGCAATGCAGACACGTTGGAAGAGAGTGAGAGGATTGACAGTGATTTTTTTACCAGCAATTTTCAACGAGCAGGAAACAGAAGCGAGAGTCACGACCTTATCCTTCCGTTTCAGTTTCAATTCTCCAAAATTTCCCCCCACGACTTTCTTCATGCTTGATATGCCTATCTCTCGTGCTAAGTGACAGTTCACTTCGTCATGACCAATAATTCCTGTACTCAGAGAAACTATTTCCTGGATGTGAAGGAATGGGGGGTGTTCAGTGAACCATGCGCGCAGTTTCCCAATGTCCATGTTGTCTCTCACTACTCGGGTTGGTCTCATGTCCACGTGCTGTTCAGATGTCTCTGAGCGAATATCAGCGAACAATTCTATTTGTTCACAAATGCTTTGAAGGCACAGCATGCCCAATGTCCATCTAGCAAGCACAGAATCGCTTACACCGCGTCCACGAGTAAGTCCACCATAGCTCTTCATAGTCCGCATGAGAACTTGCTCTATGGTCATGTCGGACCAGATGCCCGACCAAAATTTTTCTGATCTGCGAATAGTGAAGTAGCCATCTTTGGTGAACCTCATATATTCGTGAGGATCCATCCTGTCCTGTAGGGTAACCATATCTTGGTAATAGAGATGGGCACTTTTGGCATAATTCAGGTGCCCAGCAGCGTGAAAGTAGGGTATCATTTCCTTGACACAATCTAGATGGAGTTTCCAACTACCCATTCTTTCTGCTTTTATAAAGTTTTTCAGAAGTGTACACATTCTAAAATACTGGACCCATAGAGCAGCCGTTGGGCCTTTTCTTTCAATTGCGGTCAGCATCTCTGGAAATCGCTCAGTCAAAGCATGGAAATCGGGATTATCTGCTTCCCTGAAGATGTTGGATTTATCCGGTAAATTAAGCACTTGGTCTAGCGCTGCCAATTCTTGTTCAGTGAAGTCAACTTGTTCAAAAATTATACCTGCTAAAGCAGCATGTGTCAGGATATGAGCACGAACAGCCCTGGCATACGCATGCCCTGTTAGGATTTTGTCAACACTGTTAGTAGCGTAGATTGTGCTGAATAGCTCCTTCAACCCACTCCCATCCATGATTGTGCCCATCGCCCCCATGAATGACATTAACAGGTGAAATCCACCTAGCCTGACAACCACATTTTTTAGCTCTGGTAGAGTGTCGTTTGCCACTATATCACATGCTTTCCAGTACAATGGCTGGTCAAAAGTCACAATGCAAGTATTCTGTTTATTCAATGTACATTGTTTAAGAGCAGATACAATAGATGTATATACTGTATTATATTCACTAGGTGGAGCATTGATGAACGGGAGGCAAACTACTTTCGAGCATTCATACTTTTCACCACTGGTTCCAAGCTCCATAAAACCATTCCACCCAGGTACGGATGGTGAAGAAGCAGAGTTTTTTCCATATAGCCAAACAATGTCATCGGGCGAGGGTACAACACCTTGTGAATAGCTGATATCGATATCCGCTATTTTAATTGTTTTCAGACCTGCATTGGGTGGTCGGTGGTATGACATCAAATCTACTGTACCAGCGTCAGCAATGACTTTGGCTGCTGACGACACCTTCAATCGAGCTACTTCAGATTCAGTGGCTACAGCTTCCCGGGGAGTCACAGCCATGATGCCTCCCATAGCGTGGAATGTATGATGTCCATCCAAAGTATTAACGTTAAAGTCCGCATTGTCAAATATAAACTGACTGAATGGAACGGCAGACTCCACAATTTTGGCACCTTGCCTAGCTTGCAATACGTACGACCCTTCTAGCCTATTAGCTTCTTCGTAAGATGCTGAAAAGCCCATGGAAGATAGAAGATGCAGGAGATGTTTAGAGCCAAATTTCTTATAGATAAATACGGAAACAGCAGTCATGATGGAGGAAAGAAAAGATTTGGGTCGCACTGCTATCATGATTGCATGAGCCAGAGCGAGGCATTTCTTTTTCCAAGAGTCCAAGGATCCTCGTTTGTTTGTCAAAATCAAGACGTGGAGTAGAAGAAGCAGCGTCTCTGGAACCGCAGTACGTGCACTATCCAAGTAGTTGTCAATCGGAGGATACTCATCTGTGTTGAACACTTTGGCGCGGATGTCCTCAAAGATTATTTTTCCAGCTGCCTCCACAATCCGAAGTCTTTCTTCCTGTTCGTCTCCTTTCTTTTCGTTAGAGTACCAGTTATCATACAGAATTTTGTCACCAACCCTCTTGACACTGACGACAGGCCCTCTCCTTGATTCTGAAATGATGATTTGGTCTCCATATTTCTCCTGAAGACGACTTTTTACAGTTTTGCTGTGTGGTCGACTGTCTTCCTCAATCAGCTCCAACAGCTGCTGAATGGAAAATTGGCATTCATCACTGTTCTCGTCGATATATGAAAATATCACCTGCATGGCTTCGTCAACACTCGGCGATGGGCGGAATCCTCTTTTCTGCGCTGACTTAGGTGGATGGTAAAACCTCTTAAGACACTTTTGGTGATACTCAGCGTTGACAGCAACTAAATCAGTGTTCAAATTGAGTAACTGGCTAATGCGTTCTTCTATTTTCTTCCCCCACTCGTCTCCACGCATTCTCGCCTTTTCTATAATTTTATTAGCCATTTCAGGTATAGTCACTTTGACCGGAACATTGCGCCTTTCCAAAGGTAACTTTGCCTGCTTAGCTCTGTAATCATCAGATATAGCTTCCTCACAAAGAAAACACGCGTTGGTGAAGTCGAATTTTTGAACTTGTGACCGGGTAGGTACAAGAAAACGAGATTCGGATGTGTCATATCCTCGACGTGCAAAGGCAGCAATCAATTTCTCATTGTTGTACCTTGTTTGGCAAGCACTGTGCACTCTCACTTCACTCAACCCTCGTAGGAACTGTTCATCTGCCGAAAGTTTCCGTTTCACACTGGACTCCAACAGTCTGGCAACTCCTCTGGCTTTTACTACACTTAGTTCACCAGCTTCAACTCCTCCTTTACAAATAAAACATAAGTCTGATCCACTAGATGTTGACGCCATCTCCGAAAGGCACTCGAATTTGCACTAATACGGATTCACCAGGCTCTCTTGAAACGTGAACTCAACAAATACCTGCAACAAAAGGAAATGAATATTACTACTTTTTTCAATAATTATTTCATGGGGAAGGGGGAAGGGTGAAGGGAATATGAAGGGTGAAGGGATATGAAGGGTGAAGTAAGAAATAAGGTTGGTTTCTGCTTTTTTGAGGTATTTTTACTGAATTCCGGTAAAAATATTTTCTGCGAAGCGCCATATCTCAGTAAGGAATTGACATACAGACATATGTGAGTACTCAAATTGTAGATAATTTCACGTACTACAAAATGTTTCTGAACGCTTTTGTCGTAGGATGTAAGGAAAAAAGGTAATTGACGAAAGGTCGAGATTTTTGCAGTTCTCCCCCCCCCTCCTCTTTTTGCACAGGGTCCTCGAGGTCCAAAACTTGACAAAATGTTAATTAACTATCCCTGAACAACATCTCCAAGTTTCATTAAATTCCGACCTTTTTCTACCCAACTCCACTTCTTGCGACTTGTCGACCGGACTAAGTGCATTTATTAATTTCGAACGGGAAATGACCAGTGAAAATTTTAATAAATTGGTTCGAGTCGATTTTTAACCCTAAATGTTTCGTCAGTTTATGCCAATATTTTAAATGATCAAGAAAACGACCTGTTTTAACGCGTTTCCCATCTTGGTTGATATAAAAGTCTATTAAAATCTTACTTTGGGTGTCTTTTCCCCAAAATGACGTCATATACCAAGACTTGAAACTCTGGGAGGTAATTAACTCATCCTTATAAAGAAAAAAGTTGTTTTTAATCCTCGGACACAGTTTTTCACATGCCAATTTGACTTTATTAGATTCTGGAATTTGGAACTCGTGGAAGAATTTTTCGAAAGAATTTAAGAACTCAACTGAATGGAGTTGTAATATATTGTTAGTAAAAATATCGATACTGCCAGTATCACTTTTATTCAGTGATAAATTATGTACTTAAACTAAAATTTGATGTATTTAGATTATTATTACAGTTGTGAAATGCGACATTATTTTCAAATGAATTTAATTTAGTATGTAATAAGTTGACAGTTTCCGATTGATTTTGTAATTATTGACTGTTAATATTTGGTATTTCAGAATTGATCAATTTTGCCACGTTCTCGAAAATTTTAACAATGTTTATATTGGTGTTTTTGTGATGTAAACAATTAGAATTCAATTAAATTTTGAATTCAATAGAATTCAAAAATAATATTCAATTTTTTATCTAAATCAAATTTGTCAGTGCTAATTTTATCATCAAAAACTCTGCCAAATTGATCAATCGTATCGTTTTGCAATTTTGAAATATTAGAAATGCTATTTTCTGTTGCTAAAATTTTACTATTACATTAATTTCGTCAAAAAACTCAGTATACAAGTTATTTAGTTTAAAATCAGTTTGCTTTTCGAGTTGTTTAATTTCATTAGAAAGTTGATTGAATTTACTGTCAATTTTAGTATCAACAGCATCTATCTTATTGTAAATCTTATAATAAATCTTTAATACGCTACGTAACTTACATCCTTTTGCTACCAAGTATGTCACTTACACCTCTTTGCAATTAAGTAAATAAGATGCTTTGTTAATAGTTAAAGAATAATAAAAACGACTTGCTTTTTAAAAAAATTTAATACAAACTACATAGTGCCCGTTGATTTAAAAATACAAAAAATTAAGTTAATTATCTAATTGTTTATAGAGTAATAAGATATTTATTTTTATGTAACACTAGTTTCAATCAGTCGATTTCATTAATTTCAGTGTTCACTTATCATAAAAAATGGGATAAACAGCTACCATAGTTATAGTAAAGACAGAAGTTTTAATCTGAATCATAGATTTCATCCGGGTCATATTCTGATTCTAGTATTTCTTCAATAATATCGGTAATTACTGCTGTTGAGGTGCATGCGACTGCCGTATGTTGTTCGTTTTCAGTTTTTTTCATCTTGTTTATTATCTTTTTTCCTTGTCCTTTCTTTAGGTTTTTCTCCTGTTTATTTTCTTTTTTCCAGGCTTTAATTTTGTTATAAAATTCGTGGTGAATCGGAGGCAAAAACTGCCGAAGAGATTGGAAATCATTGTATTTTGCTATTGTAATTGTTAAGGTAGTAGTCTGGTAACTCACACTGTTTTTCATGCCTTTTTTTAGGGGTATTTTTTTTTTTTTGAGAAAGAACAAATGAAAAGTTTTGAATTTTTAATGTGTTTTTATTTACATCTTAAGGTAACAAAAAAATTTTTTTTGAATAAATTAAATTTTATTTTATTATTATTATTATCACTTGAAGTTGGCGCCTCAAAAAAAACGCACCTGATGGCCCGGGTGATTTTGACTCTTGGGGACATCTGGAATCAAAAATTCTTAATTAGTCTTAATCTATAGATATGCCATTCTGGTGGGAACTAGAATTATGAAATTTTATCGAAAAATAACAAAATGGTGGACTTCGAAAAAAAAGTTTGAACCTTTGAACCTACATATTCCTTTCCTGAATCACGCAATATTTTTGCTCCTTTCCTCTTCCATTTCTCTTCACATTGTATCAGTTTTCTTGTTCTCTTCCGTTTAAGCCTGCCTCCTTCATTTTTTTGTTCTTCAGTTGACAATGACGAATTTGATATATTTTCAGGTTCAAAATTTTTATCTTCATCAGGGTCGTCTGGGAGATCTAAAAATTATTTATTTAGACACTGTAGTTAGTTTAAATCGAAACCATAACTTTTCGATTATGGTCTAGCATATGCAGCAGAGATGTCGATTCTAAAAAAATAATTGATCTTTTTAGTCTCGATTAATAATCAGCCTTCTGTAAATCGATTTAAAAACGATATCTCTACTATGCAGTAAATATTTGATAAATATTAGTGCTTATTCTTACCTGAATTTTCACTTCCATATATTCCATCATTTATTAAATAACGTTTTTTTCAATATTCAAATAAATCAACTCAAAAAAAATGTGCACTACAAAACTTTGTAAACAATGCTGTGCAACAATCAATTAAACTACCAAATCAATCTGTTTAGCGGCAAATAGATGTACGTACATGCACATAGCACTTGCATCCCTGTACTTACAAACAGTATGGCGCTTTCATTTAGCAGTTTTTCGAAATCACGCTGGATAGCAGCACCTGTCAGGGCTAACACTAACATTTCTTTACTACCAAACAGATTGATGTTAACCCTATCATTTGCACTACTTCGAATTTTCATTTTTGGCACTTACATCCCTTTGCTTCTCGGTGTCTCAATTAATATTAAAAATAAGAAAATAACGATTATAATATTGGGTTGGGGAAAAAGAATTTCGGTTTTTTTCATGTTTTTCAAAGTGAATTTATTAATATAAATTTTAAACACTAATCAGTGATATATGTGCCGTTCTGATCGATGACCTTTTGCCACTTTTCTGGTAAAACTATAATTCCGTCACTGTAGAACTTCTTATGTTTTTGGGCGAAAAACTGAACTAAGTGATTTTCACAAGCCTCTTTTGAAGCCAGCTGTACACCATTAACAGAGTTTTGCAGAGACCGGAACAAATGATAGTCCGGCGGGGCAAGGGCTATACGGTGGATGCATCAAAACTTCCTAGCTAAACTGTCTCAGTTGTTGACGAGTCATTAAAGATATGTGCGGTCTAGCATTGTCGTGATGAAAAACAACGCCTTTCCTATTGATCAATTCTGGCTGTTTTTTCTCAGCCGCATTAGTTGTTGACAGTAGATAGTCGAATTAATGGTTTGGCCAGGTTCGAGCAGCTCATAATAAACAGTACCCTTCCAATCCTACCAAACACACAGCATCACTTTCCTTGGCGTCAATACTGGCTTCAGAACTGTTTGTGAAGCTTCTCCCGGCTTCATCTACGATCTCTTTCGCCCATTATTGTCATACATGATCCACTTTTCATCGCCCATAATCATTTGATTCAAAAATGGCTGGATTTCGTTTCGTTTCAGCAGGGGTTCACAAATGGAAACTGTCCATTAAATTTTTCAATTAGTATCCAGTTATATGTAAATGGTTCAAAACTGTTTTGCGGTCGACATTTAGTTTCGTAACAATTTCGCGAGATAAAATCTGTCGGTCTACCTGGATTTCATTTAGAATTTCATCGACTTTTTAAACGGTTGGCCGACCAGGGCGAGTTTCATCTTTAAGATCGAAGTTTCCGGAACGAAATCGAGTAAACCAATTCTGACACTGGTTTTCACTTAAGCACTCATCAGCATAAACACTACACAATTTTTGATGAGCCTGCGCTGCAGTTTTCCTTTTCGGAAGTAAAAAAGCAAAATGTGACGAAAGTGGCTTTCTGGAATCTCCATTGTCAAAACGCAATAATTTTTGAATGAGTAAACGAATGACGTTATTTCGTACTCTAGAATGTTCTACAGACTGTAAACCTGTAAATATGCTATAGTATGGCCTCATTGAATAAGCATTACTAGAGATATACAATTTTTTCCCCAACCCAATATATTTAGAACAATTTCTTAAAAATTTACTTGTTTTTATTAAATAAAAGAAATTTTTTAATAAATACCTACACCATTAACTAAAAATGTAAAAAATGCAATAAAAGAATGACCCTTCAAAAAGTTATTGACCAATAGTCAACGAATTTTAATGTCGGGTTAAAAAACGTAAGTACGTTTAAGTTCACAGATTAGATCTGGCCGTTCGAAATCCAAAAAGAGCAAAAGTATATTTTTTTTTATCTCTGTTACGCTCTGTTGTGTAGATATTATGCTAATACTGTGTTGTGCGGATATTGTACAATAAAGATAGATACATAAACTCTAGTATTATAAACGTAAAATATTCTATAGTGCATCTCATTCAAATACAATATTTTAAATACAATACACAAAGTTTTGGTACAGTACGACGTAAGAAACTACAATTTTAATGGCACGTTTAATAAGAATAAAAAATACTTAGTAATATATACATACAAAAAAAAAAAAAAAATTTTACCTGTTCTGAATCTGAATGTTTTGAAGTAAGAAAACTATAACAGTATATTAATTAAGGTTATTTTCATCACTATCACTTTCACTTTCATCAGAAAACTTATCGTCGAACTTTCATTTCCCAAATTGATAACAAATTTGTCCGTTGTCTCATCATATACTACTTCTTTTTCCAAATATTCTTTTTCATTTTCTTTTACATGGTTACATATGGATTGCCACTCACAGAAAACTGATCAAAAAATTCGTGACATAAACTTTCAACAGAATTCAAATGAAAATCCATATTTTTATTAACAACGTATTGCTTTAAAGATGCCCATATTAATTCAGTCGGGCTTAAATTTGGGTGGTATGGAGGCAACCGTAAAATTTCGTGACCATTATCTTGTAAAAATTTATTCATAAGTTTTAAATTGGGGCTTATATTTGCTGAATTGGTTTATATAGGTCTGGTTTCAAACTGTTTGGCCGTGATCAGTGAGCCATCTTATTAATTCTTCTTTTCTTGGGGCTTTTTTCTATTTGCACATTATGATAAGGGGCGTTGTCTATCACCAATATGCTGCGTGGTGGTAAATTTGCTATTAATTTTTCTTGTAGCCATTTGCTGTAATTTTGGAAGTTCATCTCATGATGATAATCTCCAGTTTTTTTATTTGATTTAAATATCAACCGAGCATTTTGAACAAATCCATTTTCCGCTCCGGCGTGAACTATAATTAATCTTTTTCCCTTTTCTATCGGCACTGAATAATCTTGAAATTCATCGCAACTCCAAGATTTTTTCATTGCGTGGGAGGAATGAATATAAGATTCGTCCATAAAAACAATTGGTCTTCCTTCATTACGGTACGCGATAATTTTTTTTAAATAATTAATTCGTTTATTACGATTATTAGGCTTTTCTGTTACTCGTTTGGTTTTAGTTTTTCGCCACCTATAGCCCATATTTCTCATAATAACACGAAGACTATCTATACTTCCACTATAGTTTATAGCCTCCACAAACTTTTTATAGATATTCTTTAGCACAGGAACAATTTTCTCAGTCGTAAAACTATTTTGAATAATTATTTAGAACGTCCTTATCAACGCGTTCAATATTTGTTGTGGGCTTTGGACATTCACGAATTTTTTTTTTCAATAAATCCACCATTTTCTGTCTCTTCTTTCGTGATTCTTGTTAATGTTCTAGGCCAGGGGTCGGCAGTTTTTTTTAAAAAAAAGGCGGGCCATTTTTAAAAAAAAATAATTTGTAGCGGGCCGCACAGTCAAATATTTTGCAATGTAGTATGTGGCTTAAGGTTTTTTTAAACGGATTTTCGAATCGAAAATTTAGCTATTAGAGTCACTGTTTTGATGCTACTTGAGCCCGGAAGAAATAATTTATTTTGAAGTCTCTCGAAGCCAAAAATGATATTCACTAAAATTTATTTAACTCTCGAACGAAAAATCCTGTTTTTACGAAATTTGGTAAAAATATTGGAAGTCCAAAAAGTCAGACACGTTCGATGCCCGGAATGGATTTTTAGGCACTTATGCCTAAAAAATTTTTGTGGAAAAAGTAAGTTTTTTGCCAAAATTTCCTCAAGTTTTTGCCATATTATCTTACACCGTTGGAAAGAGGAGAAAATAATCACATAAAAAGGATTTTTGAACAGTAATTCTATGTCAAGTAGTTTCCGAGAAAAACTAATTTTTGTAAACGGAAATTCGCTATATTATGCAGGATACTGCGACAGGGGTATTTTCTTTTTTTTAACACAAATTAATATAAACACTATTAACAATCAACATGAGGAAAAATTTTTAGTAACAGTTTTATTTACATGTTATAAAACATCGGAGAACAAAAAAAGTATAAAGTATGCTCAACTCTGCATAGGCAGAGCAGATTGTTTTAAAAGTTATATTGCTTGGCGGGCCGCAGGTTTCCGACCCCTGTTCTAGGCGATATACCGGTAGCTGCAGCAACACAATTCTTAACTTGGTTCAAGGGAATTTTTTCACCATCTTTTTCACTCCTCATAAATACCAGCACATTAAAAATTATAAGCTTTGCTTGAGCATCTAACATTTTTAAGAAGATTAAGATTACTGGCTATTTTTTTATAATAACAGGAGGGAATAAAAAATCACGTCAATTATAAAAATTCACAAAACAAACCACTCAAAATAATAATTTTTTTTAATTTCGAGTCCTTTCGGATATTATTCCATTAGTAGGTAAACTGAATATGAGACATTTTGAAAATTATACAATTATTTCAAAATTTAAATTTTGGATTTTATATACCGTAATAAAACATGTAATTTCATAAAAATATTCAAATTATAAATGAATTGAACAATAGCAGGTAAAAAGCGTAAGACACAGTTCGTAACAAGCAAATACATAAGTTAAAAATATGTTAATTATATTTTATCAAAGGTTTATTAAGATGATCTATTGATTTTGATATTAGGTAATATGATTGTTTATCAAATCAATCCTTGAGTAAGTAGTAGACGGCGAGAGGGGCTGATCACCACAGACTAGTTTTTTTGATTGCTTGGTTGTGGTTTAAAGGAAGAGTCTGTGAGTTCCTTTTTGGGGAGTGTGAGTAAGGTAGTTTTCTTATCAAATCTTCTGCCAGTGTTTTTTAAGGATGTAAGAGTCTGGAAGAATGTGTAAATTAAAATGTTCCATGAAAGATGAACGTAGTGGTGTAGCACAATGAGAAATTAATTGAGAAATATCGCACTAATTTAGTGCTCGTAATGTCGTTAGCAAATTGAGTAAGATTTTCGTTAGCTTTTTGATACCTGAATAGATGTTTCTACATTAGAGTTGTCACCTGTGTTTTTAATGAAAAATGATTCCACAATTCTTGTTTTAGTTGTTGCCAAGATTGATTGTTATTGGAATATGATGCAAAAAATTGGCTTAGATCACCAGAAGTATAAGTGATGAGAAGTTTGAAAATGGTGTTGATTGCGGCGATGCCTAATTGTTGTAATTCATCCAGGGTGATTATTAGCAATAAAGTTTTATCTGGATCGACACCATTTCAAGTTGCAGGATCCGAGAGGGGTGCAAAAAATTTTGTAATTTATTCATCTTTTAGATTAAGGTCTTCGCTGGTGAATATTGCTTCATGGTATGATGATAGGTGGTTGTTTCAGGGGTGTCCAGATTTCATTACAGCTTATTGTGTGCGCACTGTACGACACGTTACGGGATGCGCATTATCGTTTGGAGTAAACGTATTGCGAAAACGGTCCGTAGTTTCTCGAATTAATCGCTGATGGACAATTATGAGCACCATAAGATGCACGTAATACCCGATGAGTTTCCTGAATAAATTGAACAATTTGCAAACCTTGCTTCGGCATGAGTCTGTTCATGATTAATTGTCAAACAAACCTCAAAACAACCGAGAACTGTCAAACCATAGTGTCCCTAATAAATTACCAGGTGGTCCCATAAACGGTAACAAATACAATTTCGGTTAAATTAGATGACTTACAAGGAAAGGTATCCAACTGTATCTCTCAAAAATTTTTGAAACTTTGGTGGATCGTAGATCTTATTAAAACTAATCACGAGCCATATTTCGTTCGTGTCCATAAGCGGTTTAAGGGGGTGAAACTCACCCCTGAAAATTTTAGTTTTTCAATTTTCTTAAATATCTTGGAAATGGTACGAGCTTTGGTAGGGAAACTATACATATTTGTAAATGGTACTTTAAGGTCTTTATTATGATATCAAAATTAAAGTTATAAAATCATTGCGGTTTCATCCCCTACTCCCAACCCCTAATTTTATCAGGTATTTTTTGGTAAAAGAGGAGGCTGTTATGTGTAAATAAAAGAATTTTTAATTAATATATTTTATATCACATCAGTTTATTTCTTGTTGCATAAATACACCCTTTGCTAATGTTAACTTGGGAAAAATTTTAACTTTTTGATCTGATTATGAGCAGAAATATGGTTAAAGAATCTCGATTTTAGTAGTGAATTGTTACAAACTTATGATATACTTTAAAATATATAATTTAGAATGAAAAAATACACTAATAAAAATACACCCCTCATACTTTACTGATATCTATACAAATCTTATTTAATTATTTATTTATTTTCATTATCTATACAATTGTCAATATTTTAACCTCTGGATGTTTATGGATCTCGACTCTGGAAACATTTTATCAGATTATTTTCGGATAATGTAATTCTAAATGAGTATATGATGATTTACATCGCCGTAACAATATTCTAAAACTTCAGTCTCTAGCTCACAATCAGTTTTCGTCGTTTCGTTTTCAAAATTTTTTCAAGTATGGATGGTATAAAAATGGGTATACTGACCAACAACCAGAAAGTTTTGAAAATTCTGTAACATATTGCTTTTCCAAAGAAGAAAGAGAAGCACCAAAGTATAGTTTATGTGATAAACCGGCTTTTTTTATAAGATGTGCTTGGTGTGGACAATATTTTTATTTTGAACATTTTTATGAACAGTATCATTATTGTGTAGATTACAAACCTTAAAATATTGACAATTGTATAAATAAATAAAAACAAATAAATAAGTAAATCAGATTTGTATAGATATCAGTAAAGCATGGGGGAGGGGGACTGCAGTGTATTTTTTCTTTCTAAATTATGTATTTTAAAGTATATCGTAAGTTTGTAACAATTCATTACTCAAATACGAGATTCTTTGGCCATATTTTTGCTCATTATTCAATCAAAAAGTTAAAATTTTTCCCAAGTTAATATTAGCAAAGCGTGAATATGGGCGATTCTCTGACAAGTGGTCAATAAAAATGTAATTTTCGAAATGGAATAATTTGATTGGAATTTGATTTTTATTGCAAAAAAATATATAAACTTTATCAAACAAGTAAAATTTTTGAAAAAATATAATTGATTTTTACGGTACAACACAGAAAAGATGACCCATTGTAATTTGTCACTAATATCTAATTTGAAAACAAATTTCAGTATTGTTTTTTTAACACTGTGATACAATTAAACAAACTCAAATCATATGAAAGGGTAAGTCTAGGTTTAAGATACACATAGCAGTGCGATTTTTTAAGCTGCATTGTTTTTTCCTAGTAAAAAACAACTGTTTTCACAAGTATGATCTCCTGTCCCGTGCGTCACGCATAATATGATTTTTTCAAGTTATCTTTGAAATTAACAAATAAATTTTCTTTGAACGTAGGTTCTAAAGGTAGAATAACAGTGTAAATGCAAAAATATGTTTACATTAAATTTACATAATCTTGGAATTTTTTAATTTTTAATTTAAAAAATGTCCCGTGCGTGTCACGTGACGCACGGGACATGCAGATTTGACCAAGAAAATGAATAAATTTACACATTGGGTGTGGTTATACATGCCGGATTTACACTAGGGGCACGCGGGGCACTGACCCCGGGCGGCAAAATGTGGAAGACACGTGATAATTTTTTTTTTTTTTTTGGGGGGGGGGCATTATTTATTTTCACAATAAAGACACTGTATTCCCATTGAAAACCTAGCCAGCTAATGAATATACTGTTTACAAAGATATTTAAACTAGAATGTAAACTTTACAATTATTCAAAAAAAGTTCGTAAACAAAAGAAAAAAAGAATAAATTTTTATTATTTTCTTTAAAAGATATGAAATACAATAACTATGAGTAAAACAGTAACAGTTATATTTGATTTGAGAAGCTTATTAACACAATATTAAGCAAGGTTACTTTAGTGTCCCATGCGTCACGTTCCGTGCATCACGGTGCAGTGTACTATAAAATATAAAATAACTCATTAAAAAACATAAATTTTTCTAGACAAAAATAAACATTATAAAGGGAATAATACAAGGAAAAATATTTATGATAAGAAAAATAAAAAAATATCACAATTCACAGAAAATATTCAGTGAACTAGATGAACTATAATTGAAGCATTCGTACGAGTCCCGTGCGTCACGCTTATTAATGTCTTATTTCTGAGCATTGGATTTCAGATATAAATTAAAATATACTAATTAGATATATACTGGGATAATACAAGTTGTAATATTTTGTTTGGATTATTATTAATTGTAATGTATTTTTAAGGGAAGAGTTCAAATCAAAAAGCAACTTTTTTATTTATGATTATTTTGCTTGTTGAAATTTTTTTTTAAATTAGGGATGGTTTCAAATTGAAAATTTTGTTTTTGAAACATTCATTACTCTTCCCTGTGGGGGGAGGGGGCCCTTTTTCACAAGTTTTTAAGCGTTTACAAGGAACGCCATATCTCAAAAAGTAATGAATATTTTTTAAATATTTTTTCATTATTTTATTCCTAAAGGACCTGCCCATAAAGCTGAGTAGGGTCTGTCCATAACAAAAGGTCCATAGCATAAAAAAATAAAAAATATGATAAAATTATAATATTACTGGTATTGTGTTGTGTATTAGATGTAGGAAGTGGGCACCACTGTGTTTTTGCAGGAAACTTGTGTTTTGTTTGTTTTTTTGCCAGTTGTTTGGAGGCTGTGTTGATTGTTAATGGTGTGTTGATTTTTTTGTATCCTTTTTAAGAATAATGTTACAGTTATAGTTGAAAGTTGAGAAGTTTTGATAAAAGAAGAATAATCTACAGGATCTAAGGTAACTATAACCCTAAAGCTTTTGCTTCAAACTAATTTCATATAATTATGAAATGGATGAAAGATTAGCAACCCAGTAACTGTAACGTGAGTTACCAAAACATTAATTTGTTTCTGTAACTTTTAGAAAATTGGACTCAGACATATGATTTTTTGTATTCTCTTCACAAATAACTCATTGATTGCAGAACTAATTTTTTTATATTTTTGCAAAAAACAAAAATGTAAATTTAACGTAGCTAAAAAATGTAACGTGAGTTACCAGAATGGTAACTCACGCTACGGAGTTTCTTAAATAGGAGTTGTTTCTTTAGTTGTTTCTTTATTCGAGAAATGATGTGTGCCAGAGTAATGAGGAAGCCATCCCTGAAGTAAAAGTTATGTATTTGAAGAGTGTTTCTGGACAAAATAACAAACTTTTCAAAATAGATGAAAATGACGTTACTTTTGTTAGTGTTAACAGGTTTTAAATGTACTTCCTTACCCAGAAATTGAAATGAAAGGTGGTAGGATGTACTACAAGTTCAAAAAATCAGTTGATATTAAAGAAAAGTAAAAAAACAGTAAGGGTTTCCCATTATGAATTTAGAAATGTTTTAACCAGTATTATAAGACAGCCTACTATAAATTGTAGGATTAAAATAAATAGACTACTTTCTCACCTTCTGTTTAAAACTTCTATTGTTTAAGACTAGTATTTTATAGTTTATAGCAGGTATTATAAAATTGTTCTGTTATTCTGATATTTAGTAATAATAAAATTTTCCTAGTATTTCATATGTATCGTTTAATTTGTTTGCCCAAACACTTCTAAAATTACTTCTAAATAAAAAGGCGCTTCAACATTATAAAATATTCTTTTAAAAACTATATAGGTACATTGATTTGAGTAATGTATACAAATAATAATTATTTTATATAACTGTTTTCAGACCATTTTGCAATGAAGACAAAATATAACGTGAGTTACCGACATTGATATGGGATTTTAATAATAAAATCTTCTACAGGCATAGGAAAATTTTGACAAACTTATCATCTTCTATATAACACACACAGGTTGAATATAAAAAAAATTATTCTTGTAACTTTGAATCGGGAGCAGAAAAAAGCAATTGACTCCAAAGTAAATTTTGCACTGTCCCTTTTTTGTAACGTGAGTTACCAAAATGTTGAAATTATTATTTCAGTTGTGGACAACCCAAAAGCTTTAAAAAAAAAATGATGGTAAAAGTAGATCATCATGCTAATACTAGGAAAAATTCCAATTAAAAAATGTTTTAACTTAGTGTTGTTATAATACAAAAAATCTTAAATTTTGATTCAGTTAGTAACGTGAGTTACCGTGGACACACCCAGTATGGGTTTCCGGTAATTTTAAAAATTAACTATAAAATTGTAATCCCAAAGTTCTAAAAATGATAAAACCCAAATTTTTATAAAAAAAAAAAAAAAATGTTTAAAAATAGTTACAATTGTTCAAATGGAAAAAGCATACTCCACTTTATGCGCAATATGTTTATGAATAAAATAAAAAAAATATCTATCTTTTCTAGAACTTGAGATATGATTTTCCTTGTCGGGAAAAACACAATTTTCGGGAAACGGTAAAAAACAAAAATAATAACAAAAGAAGCGGTTTACTCACTGTTTATTAAAACGTCTACAAAGGCATACAAATAAAAGAAAATTATCTCAGTGCACACACTAAAAATTATCCCAGTACACACCAAAACTAAATATTACTGATCAAATCGCGAGGGGTGGCGAGCTTTATCTGCAAAGGAGCAGCAACTTGGCTGTGCAGTGGCTCACAAATAAATATTTTTCTACTTGAAAAAAAAAATTTTTTTGGCCATGTTTTATATATCACCGTGTTTGTAAAGGACCACAGAACGAAATAAAAACAAAAAACGAGATTCGAAAAAAATTAGTTTATTAGTCGTTTCTGGCGTGAACTCCCCCCTTAAAACATGTTTTTGTTGTAAAAATGTCCCGTGCGTCACATTGAGAATCGCCCATTTATGCAAGAAAAAATAAACTGGTGTGATGTAAAATATATTAATTAAAAATTCTTTTATTTACACATAACAGTTTCCTTTTATCAAAAAATACCTGATAAAATTAGGGGTTGGGGGTGAGGGATAAAACCCTAATGATTTTATAACTTGAATTTTGGTATCGTAATAAAGACCTTAAAGTGCCATTTGCAAATATATATAGTTTCCCTACTAAAGCTCTTACCATTTTCAAGATATTTAAGAAAATTGAAAAAAACTAAAATTTTTAGGGGTGAGTTTTACCGCCTTAAACCGATTATGGGTACGAACGAAATATGGCTCGTGATTTTTTTTAATGAGATCTACAATCCACCAAAGTTTCAACAATTTTTGACATATACAGTTGGCTAGCATTAGACGCGTCGAGTGCTACTACTAAATTTCCCAAATTCTGTGTAGTTTAATAAAGAGTATATATACTCCCAGATTTATTTTAAGTACTTTCATCATTTTTTGTCTAGAAATTCTGATTCGTTTTCTACAATAAATTCTGGATTTGGGAAATATCTCAGTTTATATAATACCCATTACATTGGTTTTTTGATGATTCGCAACTTGAAACGTTAAACTCAAACAATTTCAATTCAGTTTTTCCATTGGGTAGAAAATTTCGTTTAGTTGAATCGATTGAACTTGGCGTCTTCGAAGTTCTGTTGAATTTTCCAGAAGAGATTGTTATTTACTAAATTAATAAATTATTATATGTATATTGGATTTTTTTTAGATAATAAAATGTTAAAATTTTACTAACAATGAAATGAATTCTTACAAATTCAAAATATAAGTTAGATCTTTAATTATTTCAAATGTTTTGATTTCCAAGTAACATACAAAGTAAGATCCACGTCAAATTGTCATGGCGTGGTACCTTCGTTTATTCTCAGTTTATTTTATGGTATCCTTACGTAATTCAATTGGAAATAATTCATTGAAGGTATAATGATTATAATAATCATTTTCTTATAATCAAAAAAGGAAGAAACTATTAAATAAAAAATTTTTCGAAAATTTTGAAATGATATGGAATCTATTTAAATAAAAAAAATAATTTTAGTATAATCAAAGAAAAGTTGGAATTATTATATCAAGAAAGTAATAAAAAAAAAAAAAACAAACTAATTTTTTTAAATTTTGAAGTGATATTGAATCTATTTAAATAATAAAAAAAATAATGAAGTATATTTGAATATGATGGTAATAAAGGAAAATAAAAAATGTCATTCTATACTTAATTTGATGTTGTTTTATTTAAAATCCTGATGTTGCTAAATTGAGGTTGTTCAACGAATATTTAAAGAAAAAAAAAATCCCAGCTTCCTACAGAATATGTTACAAAAAGGAGCGGAACTGATTTTTCTAATTGATGTATATTATATACCATCATGTATTTAGTGTTTAAAAAAACAACACATATATCACGGGCTGGTAACATAGATAGGCAAAACTGGAGACCACATGTACTACTGTGATCAAAAAGTAAGGCGAATTTGTTTATAAAATGTAAATTCTTTATTTATTCATCCAAATCAATTTCATCCCCTTCAAAGTAATCCCCGTCTGATAAAACGCACTTTTCCCAACGCTTTTTCCAGTCCTCGAAACAGTCGGAATAGTCTTTTCCGGTATAGCCTTCAAGACCTTCGATTCGGTTTTTATTTCCTCACTCGTGTCAAAACGGCGTCCCCGCATTGGCCTTTTGAGTTTGCTGAATAGCCAGAAGTCGCACGGAGCCAAATCAGGCGAATACGGTGGTTGCGGAACGATATGAGTCGAGTTTTTGGCAAAAAAGTCGCGCAGAACCAATGTAGTTGACATGGTGCATTATCGTGATGAAGAAACCAAGAGTTGTTCGCCCATAATTCCGGTCGTTTCAGACGAATAGCTTCACGGAAACGACGCATAACGCTCAAATAATATTCTTTGTTGACAGTTTGGCTCGGCGGAAGGAATTCATAGTGCACCACACCACGATAATCAAAGAAAACTGTCAACATCACCTTGATCTTCGATCGACTTTGCCGTGGTCTTTTCGGTCTTGCTTTACCTTTTGCACGATATTCGCTGGGTTAGTTGGTGGTTTCAGGGTCGTATGCGTAAATCCAAGTCTCGTCTCCAGTAATGATGCATTTCAAGTGGCCCTGATAGTCAGACAGCAAAGTTTCACACACATCAACGCGACGCTTTTTTTCAAAAAAAAAATTTAAATGACAATTTCACCCTACTTTTTGATCACAGTAGTATATGCATGTATCAAACACTTCCCTTACGCCAGCAAGGTAAATTTTGCTACCTCTGATAGCCTAGAAACTCGTGCAATGGGTTTCAGAATAATTGTAAATATTTTTATTTATATTGCCATTAGTATTATTATTATTATTCCATGTGTTTAGAATAGGGGATCAAAATATTTACTAATGTTTTTGGAACACACTATCTTGTATTTTCTTTAAAACACGAAAAATAACGAAAAATAGCGAAAAGCGAAAAACGAACAACGAACTAGCCTGCCATCTGGTGTTTTTGCTCAATTTCATTTACAAGTTTCTGTCTCCTGTAAATATAACCGTTTATAACCTGTACAAATACAACAATTTGCGTAATTGGAAAAATTTATCTGTTTGTTATATTTTTGGGTTTTCGTGTAATATTTGTATTTTTGGATAATATTTCTTTTTTGTAGTAGTTATTGTTTTTATTTTTGTGTTACTGGTTTTATTTGAATATTATTGCAGAAGATCTTTTGTACAAATACTTTTTTGTCTATTATTTACCTTCTGCAAGTATATGTTTTCCAACAAATTATTTATTCAAAGGTAAGTTGTTTTTTGAATTTTGCATATAAGATGCAGCTTTGCCTTGTTTTAGTCTTGCGAAAGCATGACTCGCTTATATCCGTTGCTTTTCTCCATTTAAGTAAGTTTCTTGGACAGGTGCAATTTCGGTTTTTTTCTGATGTAATTTCTTGGCATGATGATTACGCACTGAAAAGTAAAATAATAATAATCAATAAACCAGTGAGTAGACAAAACATAGTTCATATGAAACCATCTTTACAAATGTATCATACTCGGGGCAAGTGTACACATACGTACACTTACCCGCGTCCACTTTACCTGAGAGTTAAATTTCAAATTAATGTTTACAAAAACATAAATACCAAACATAACCTCAAAATTTCTTGATGACATTTAGCGTAATTAATTCCATAATTTATAGTAAATAAAACTGACTTACCGTTTCTGGATCATAAACGTAGGTGTAACACTTGCCGTAACACAAAAAATTACTGTTGAAAGTAGCAAATATAATAATTTCTTGTTTTTTAAAAACGCGAATGAGGCGGCCCGCATGGGGCGCGAGACTTGATCGATCCGTAAAATTTCTTCAATATTATTAAAAATAAATTTTAAAGAATACTCACTGTGTAAATATGAATAAATTTCTTGGTAACTATTGCAATTTATTAGCTTCTTACAAATTGGTGTATTAAGCTCCTGTTGCCACATTAGACTAATCTCCTTAAAATTGCAATCTTATATATATATATATATATATATATATATATATATATATATATATATAAAATCAAGTTATTATTCAAATGACTTACAACAACTTTTCTTGTACGCCACTAGCTTGACATTGGACCGAAGTTCATAAAAGAAAATTTTTAATAAGTACCGCCACCTCGTCGCCACCGGCATACGGGCGGAGGCGGCCCGCATGGGGCGCGAGTAAAGATCGATCAATGATCGGACATAGGTCGGACCAGTGGTCCGATCCGGATCGATCAAGTCTCGCGCTCCATGCGGGCCGCGTCCGCCCGTACTGCCGGTGGCGACGAGGTGGCGGTATTTATTAAAAATTTTCTTTTATGAACTTCGGTCCAATGTCAAGCTAGTGGCGTACAAGAAAAGTTGTTGTAAGTCATTTGAATAATAACTTGATTTTATACTTTGTAGACAAGTTTTTTTATCAATTAAAGATAATAATTTATTTTTGAAAAAATTAAATATTTATATATACGTACATAATAGAAATATTATAAAAATACAATGAATTTACCAGGATATAATTATTTGGCACCTGGCAATCCATTGAGAAATTGTGAACCTGTTAATGAAACGGATAAAATAGTCAGAGAACACGGTTATTAATACGATTCTACAATAGACGAAAACGATATCTTAAGTGCTAACGAGGAGGCTATTAATAAATTTTGGAATGAATTTCGTAATTCTTGGACACCTGGTGCGTTAATTGGTGCAACTGGATTGTACGAGCGAACCAGATGCGAACTGGATGCGAACCAGACTATTATGATACATACAACATATTTACTACATAAAATGATCAGGGTAGGATTAAGGAAATTTCAAAATTTCAACGTAGCCTTAGCACATTATGACCGTATTGCAAAAATTTTGTCAATACTGTATTTTTTCAGAGTTTATTTGTTTTAGTAAGTTCATGTAATTCCGATTTTGTTAATTTGTTCGATTAAAATTACGTATTGTTCTCCGGTAATAGTATCCACTGTAGTTTTTGATTTCAATTTTTTGATTTTTTTTCTTGACGACAGCAATACATTAGTTTTCTCTTTTTCTTGCGTAATTTTAGGAATTTCACATTCACTTTTGAAGTTCTAGCCACAAGGTTTTTGACTGAAGAATTGTTCCCGGCTTCAAAAATATTCAAAAAATTCTAATGAAAATGCTTGGATTCAACGGTATTATTATCATCAGTTTCAAAACACTAAAAGTAAATATCAGATTCAATTTCAATTGTTAAGCTTTGAACAAATGCATCGAATTGTAACCGAATTGTAATTTCCAGCCGAAAAATTTCTAATGGTAGTTTTTCTTAAAAGCAATTCAAATTATTTTGAGATAATTCTATAAATTCATTTAAAAGTACCAACATCACAGAGGGGCAGATTTTAGTTATTGGATATCCAGGAAATTATCAAGAATTGAAAAATGGATTTAAAATAATAAATAGTAATGTAAATAAATTTATATGGTGTGCAGCAAATTTTTATTTAGTGTACCAGTTATTTTATTTATTTATTTTGGCATACTGTAAAACCGGCTAGATCCGGACACTTTTTTGCTGTTTTTAGGTTAATTTTAGGTTTATCATGTTTCTTTCGTAGATATCACCAATAAAAGTATTACCATTAGAAAGAGTGTATATGATTTATTATATCCTTGAATCACGCCTGAAAATACTTTAAAATCGTCGCTGAAACCTATAAATAATATTGAGGCATCTGAGACAGTACTTGAGACCACCGCAATATTAACAAGCACAGAGCTTGTTACTAGAATTACTCAAGAAAGTTTTGAACTTTCTTCTGAAATTTCTGAAAAATCTTCTGAAACTAAAACAGTATCAGACACAGAACCACCTGAAACCGAAAAATTTTCAAACAGCACTATGGTGGAAATAATATCAACTTCTGAAACACATAGAACCACCGCAATATTAACAAACACAAACCTTGTGACTATGATTACTCGAGAAAGTTCCAAAGTTACTTCTCAAATTTCTAAAAAGAGTTCTGTAACCACAAGTTTTACAACTCGAACAACACTATGTCAGAAGTGACAAACTTTTGAAACATATACGACGCATGTTTTTAAAGTAAGTACCGTTTTGATATAAAAAAATCAACAAGTAAATTTTTCAAACAAAACTTTGAAAGAGCATTCTTTCCTCTACTTCTCTACATAATTTCCATTATCATTAAGGCATTTGTCGTACCTTGGGACCAGCTTTTGTATGCCGTCGTCAAAGAAGCTTGCCGCCAGACTGGACAACCACTGCTGCACAGACGTTTTTACTTCTTCATCATTGGAATGACGCTTCCCCGCCAAATGCGTCTTCAAGTGCAGAAACAAATGATAGCCGCTAGGCGCTAGATCGGGACTGTATGGGGGATGGTCCAATTGTTCCCAGCCAAATGAAGTGATCAGCTCTTGCGTTCGATTTGCTGAATGTGAACGAGCATTATCGTGGAGCAAAACGACGCCTGCACTCAGCCTGCCACGCCTTTTGTTTTGAATTGCGCGGCGCAGTTTTTTTAAAGTTTCACAGTACGCGGCTGCATTGATCGTTTCACCGCGAGGCAAAAAATCGACCAATAACACACCCTGTCTGTCCCAAAAGACAGTGCACATGATTTTCTGGGTAGAAATTGTTTGCTTGAATTTGACTTTGCTAGGGGACGTTGAATGCCGCCATTCCATTGACTGTTGTTTTGATTCTGGTGTAACGTAGGCTACCCATGTTTCATCGCCTGTAACGATATGGCTTAAAAAATCATCGCCCTCGTTACTGTAACGCTCGAGAAAGCTCAATGCATTGCCCAATAGTTTGGTTTTGTGCTCATCATTCAACATTTTCGGTACCCACTGTGAACACAGTTTCCGATAATTTAAACGTTCGGACACAATTTCGTAGAGAACACTTCTTGATACAGCAGGAAATTTTTCAGCTAAGGACGAAATTGTGAACCGTCTGTTCTCTTTCACTTTACAGTCCACTTTTTGAATGAGATAATCGGTAATGACTGAAGGTCGCCCACTTCGTTCCTCATCATGAACGTTTGTGCGGCCATCTTTGAAGGCCCTAACCCATTTCCGCACCATTCCTTCACTCATAATGTTTTCGCCATAAACTTCATTGATTTGACGATGAATATCAATTGCTTTTAAGCCTTTAGCACAGAGAAAACGAATCACAGCACGCACTTCACAGTCGGCGGGATTCTCGATAGTCGGCGGCATTTTAAAATCACGTAAACAAACGAAGACTCGATCAAACGGTGTCGTAATGGCGTCTGCGGCTTCCCAACTGATGTAGCTACACTACGCGCATGCGTTAAACGGAAACTGCAGCGCTGCGGCGGCGTAATTTAAAATCGGTACTTACTTTAAAAACATGCCTCGTATGTAAAAAATATTTGAAAAAAAACTTGGAATTGTTTATCCTTCAAAGCCATCTATGTCAAATAAAGGAATTGGTTTATCATTAAAAAGGAAAAGAAGTTTAGAAGAGGATCGTGATAAATATAAAATAACACCATCATTACAACAAGAATTCACAATGGAATCAATGGATATACCAGATAATGGAAATAATGTAGTGGGTTCCAGCCATGAAGGTATTAATAGTCAAAATCGGAGTACAGAACAATTTAAAAAAAGTAGTCAAGTGCGTGTTAGATACGCACCAAGGCAGGATTTCGTAGTATAGTAACAAAAATTCGAGGTAAAATAATTTTTGCATTTACTTAAAACGTTGACGGTCATGAGCATCGCACAGCATCAAGTTAAACTGACTAACTGTGACACAACGCTGTACCGTGTCAACAATTCTATAATACCTAAGTATACTAATTGGGAGTTCCGTCATAGTAGGTTATGATCATCTACGCGTTAATATTAAAATTAACCTATAATTTTTTAATAACCCCATGCGCACACGGAGGACCTTTGTCACCGTGACATTTTTGCTACTTCTATCTGTTATATGTGTTAGAAAGAGAGCTAACTCTATTGTGTGTTTCTAACACTCAAATTAAATAGGAGTGACAAAAATGTTACGGTAACAAAAGTTCTTCATGTGCACATGGGCTAATAAGAGTATACAAACCTTTTACCTTGCGCATAAGCTAAAAGAAAATTTAATAAGAATACCGAACATTTGCCGATCCCATCCATAAAATGTTGCCAAACTTTCCATTTTTGTTTTCCGTTTTTTTAGGATGCCCACCTTTATACATTATACATATTACCGTACACAGGGATAAATCAGGACAGGCGGATGCATAGGGACAAAATGAGAAATGTTATTTATAAACTTAATTTAAAAATACTAGACGTAAAAAACATATATCTTCTTTAAATTTTAGTAAAATAATTATTTTCTCGAGTAACAATAGACTCAGGGCCGGATCTAGGGGGGTAGAGGGGGAATTCCCCCCCTGCAAGCTTTTAGGGGGCCAAAAACATAAGTTGAGGGGCACCAAAACGAAGAAAATGTTTAAAATTTTTTTGGCGCAGGGATATTTTAGAAATTTTTCCCTGGAAAAGGAACTGATGAGCAAAAAAAGGGTCAACACTGTCCATTTCTGATAGGGGCCAGAAATGATGAGCAAAAAAAAAGGGCGACACTGTCCATTTCTGATAGGGTCCAGGTGAAAAATTTTTAAAATATCGCTGCACCAAAATTTCTTATTTTGCATTTTTGCCGCGAAGGGCGCCAATAGGAAAATTTGCCCACCCTCCTCATAACTCTAGGTCCGGCCCTGACTATTCTTACCCGAAAAATAATTATTTTACTATAATTATAGGTTAATTTTAATATTAACGCGTAGATGATCATAACCCACTATGACGGAACTTCCAATTAGTACACTTAGGTATTATAGAATTGTTGACACGGTACAGCGTTGTGTCACAGTTAGCCAATTTAACTTGATGCTTTGCGGTGAATTCTCGAATTCTTGCTGCTGTGCTACGAAATCCTGACTTGGTGCGTGTCTAACACGCACTTGCCTACTTTTTTATATTTTCCTTGACGTCTCCGACAACGACGTTCAACGATAACGAACTTTGTACCAGTTTCCGTTTTTCACCATTTTTCCAGAGGAAAAACACCAAATTTAAATATAACTAATCATCCATATTCGTTCTATCTTTCTAATCTAACTATTTTATGCATATATCACTATACAGATAACATCGCCAGTTTTAGGTTAGAATTTTAGGGTCAACAACTGGGCCATACTTTTAGAACTGAGCCTAGTAATTGATCCTCATATTTCAATTATAAAAATCATTCTAAGGTGTTTTATCAATATTTTAAAATAAATTTTAAACAAATATTAACCTGTTCATATATTTTTAATTAAATTTTCATACTTACATGGTGTATATTGCACAGATCAAAACGACGCGACGTAACGTAAACTTAAACTTAAAATTTTTTTTTATTTAGTTAATCTATTCTATACTTTTTCAATTGCTATTTATTGGGCACAGAATAAATTACTTTAAATTAAGAATTTATTTTTTTTCTTATTCAAAATAATTATATTTGTTTGACAAAAATATTATTTAATAAATAATTAAAACCCAAATTAATTATAAACACCAGAAAATAATTTTTGCCACTTAACCATTATTTACTTTTGAAATTCTAAATCACCAAATGACATTTTGGTACATATGTTAGTTTGTTACAGGGTTGATATGTGGATAAGTAATTATCACAAATATGTAAAGATGGCTCTGTGTGTATTAAAATAAGTTATTAGACAAAGATAACAATTTTTAGAATCTGCCGCATTATTAATAATTTTAAGATAATTTTAAGAAAAAACAGCGAAAGAAAGAGATAAATATATATATGCTTCTATAAAATAGAAAAAGAAAGAGAAAAAATGTCTTTTTATTGCAATTTTGTTGTTAATTTAATATCACAAGTAAACATTGGTTGCGCATTGGAATCATATTTTTTTTTTTATTTTGTTAATAAAAAATAATTGCTGTAAAATAACAGAAAAACCGAACTAATTTTTAATAAATTGATGACAGTTCGTTCAGTTATTGAATAATTTGCATTTTTTTAAGTGTTGCTCTTTAAATTTGTTAATTTGTATTGAAAAAAACAGTCCCTCAATTCAAAAAAAAAAAAATGTGGTAGTCTTAGTCAAATACAAATGCGCATGTCTGTGACAGAAAACGCAATATTATAAGGTATTTCGAAGCTTGCTAGGGCTCCCAAATCCTAAAAACTATATCATATATTGCCAATCCACAGCTTACATCACAAACTGTAACATTTAAAAGATCACGTATTATGAGATCATGGGCAAATGCACATTATGTACAAAAACCAGTAAATGATAATGCTAATTATCGATTAGGAACCTCATTGGTTTGGTTACCTGTTGAATATGTTGAATTTTATATGTCGGAGGCTGAATGGAATTCTTTACCATACGGAGCTCGCATACAGGAAGTACGCGTTAAAGTTACACCAATTGGATCAAACGTGTGTTTTAATACAAATGCAAGTAGTAGTGTTTGGACAAATTCTACGCAAACTATATTTGGTTATCATTCCATCGGATTTAATAAATCTGGATGGGTAGAACCATTTAAAATAACAAAATTCGTCAAGTGCGTGTTTTTGACACGCACTAAGTAATGTCACCTCAGTGAAAGTGTTAATTTATTATTTTTTTTGGCTCGTTTTTTAAGTACAGTGAGAATACAGCCCTCTTGCGTTTATTCATTATGCATGTACAACTCTACAGCCCTCTTGCGTTTATTCAATATGCATGTACAACTCTATAATAATGTTTCCCCCACTATGATCACACAACGATATTAATGTCATCCTTCGATGACATAAAAACGTACTGATGCAAAACCAATGATGTTGTCAACTATAAGCAAAGTGGAAACCCAAAAAGATTGGGACGATTATGGGCTTATGAAAAACCAGATAGGTTATTATCAATAACAACAGGAGTTATTAGATCTATACCATGGTATACCTTAATACATTATCCACCAAAGGAGCCACATTTAATGAAAGGAAACTGGGATATTACTAAATATATTACACAATGGGAATTTCATTCACATTGTTGATTACCATTAATAAATTATGTTTATAAACCTAAAAATGGACATACAAAACATTTTGTGTTTCCACATTACACAGATACAAGTAAATGTGTTGGAACTAGTAATATATTATCAGGTAATATATTATCAGCATTTCAAACAACAGGGCAGAAAAATGGTATACAAGTAACACAAGGACCTATTGTTGCAAAAACAGAAAGTAGCCAATATCGATCATTAATAGAATCATATGGTCGTATCGAGAACGGTTTACAAGTACAACAAACTGTGGAATGTCAACCCAGCGTTCATTTTGGTTTAATGGCAGTTCAATCTAATGCACCAGATGAAGGATTGGATACTCAACCGGAATTTGTTAATGCTTCCGCTTTTTGGCAAATTGAAAGTGAAATTATATGGACATATCAACATAATTATTATAATTTAATGGAATCTGATAAAGGAAATGCTGAACAATTTTCTATCGATTTTAGAATAGAACCAGATCCTTATTATAATGTTAATTTTATTAATAGACCGTGTGTCGCATGACAATATAAACGTTTATTTCCAATTTCAAATTTACGAAAGACAATTAAAAATACTGATTGGTTAAAAATAAAAATGAAATTTTTAAATAATAATTTTACAATTTTTTTATGTACCCTCATTAATGGAGGATATTAATAAATTTAGAAACAAACAAAATTATACACATATGATTGAAATTGGAGATAAACGTAATATAACTAAAAATAGTATGTATATACCTAATTATAATGTAACATTATTTAAATGGTATAAATAAATAAACACATTAGATTAAACGTATTTTTTTTATTTTATATATATTTAAAAATGTATTAAGGGGGGAGTTCACGCCAGAAACGGCTAATAAACTAATTTTTTTCGAATCTGGTTTTTTGTTTTTATTTCGTTCTGTGGTTCTTTACAAACACGGTGATATATAAAACATGGCCAAAATTTTTTTTTTTTTCAAGTAGAAAAATATTTATTTGTGAGCCGCTGCACAGCCAAGTTGCTGCTCCTTTGCAGATAACGCTCGCCCCCCCCTCGCGATTTGATCAGTAATATTTAGTTTTGGAGTGTACACGAGTTATAGTATGCACTGAGATAATGTTCTTTTATTTGTATGCCTTTGTAGACGTTTTAATAAACAGTGAGTAAACCGCTTCCTTTGTTATTATTTTTGTTTTTTACCGTTTCCCGAAACTTGTGTTTTTCCCGACAAGGGAAATCATATCTCAAGTTCTAGAAAAGATAGAGACTTAATTTTTTTTTTATTTTGTTCATAAACATATTGCGCATAAAGTGGAGTATGCTTTTTCCATTTGAACAATTGTAACTATTTTTAAACATTTTTTTTTTAATAAAAAATTGGGTTTTATAATTTTTAGAACTTTGGGGTTACAATTTTATAGTTAATTTTTAAAATTTCCTGAAACCCATACTCAGCTTTATGGACAGGTTCTTTAGGAATAAAATAATGAAAAAATATTTAAAAAATATTCATTACTTTTTGAGATATGGCGTTCCTTGTAAACGCTTAAAAACTTGTAAAAAAGGGGCCCCTCCCCCCACAGGGAAGAGTAATGAATGTTTCAAAAACAAAATTTTCTATTTGAAACAATCCCTAATTTGAAAAAAATTTCAACAAGCAAAATAATCATAAATAAAAAAGTTGCTTATCATATAATCAAATATCATATAATATCCAAGTGTTCTTAATCAGTCTTGTACCCGTGTTAAAAACCTTACAATTTGTCGAAGATATTGCATAAAATTAACCAATATTTGTTTCGTTACATACAAATATGACCAACTAATTATTATAAAATTGAATGTTATAGGAAAAATGATTGTGTTCCGAAAAAGACATACCTGAAAAAAAGGAAAATTAAATGTAATAAAATATAATTACATTATAAAAATACAATTTAATATTAAAAATTACATTAATTTTAATCGTTTAAATATATTTGCAAAAGCTAACGGATGCCACTTTAAAAAAATTAGATGGAAAAGAATTACACGTCCAATGGTACCTATACATACGTGAATTAAATTCATCATTATTTGGAAATATGTCAACATTTGCACATACTATAATTGGTGTTTTACTAATTAATTGAGTATTCGAATATTTTACATTTGCTGGGCAATCGGAGCCACCAAGTAATAATTTAATTTCTTCTAAAATTTCTCGACAAAAGTTAGGTTCGTCCCATATTAATAAACGTTTATCTATGCAATTGCGAAGTGGAAAATTCCGAATTTTATTAAAATTATTAATATAACCAACAGTAACACATAATTCTGCAATTGTTTTAGTAAAATAAGTTTTTCCACTATTTGGTGGGCCCATTAATAATAATGTATTTTTTTTTCCACTACGCTTACTTAATAAGTTATACAAATTTGTTAAAAACACTACATATTCATCATAATTATTATCAAATTGATTTATAAGATAGGTAAAAATGTTATTATCACTTGTTTTTATATCGTAATTTATATCATCGAAACGTTCGTTAAAACACGAAAATTGAGTATTATGATTTTCTAAAAGATCTATTAATTCATTAAAATTTAGGATGTGGCTATTTATACATACAGTATGTATACGCAATTGGCTATTTATACATACAGTATGTATACGAAATTGGCTATTTATACATATACAGTATGTATATGGAATATTTTGTTTAAACATGCAGTATGTATACGCAGTTAACTACTTATTCAGAATTACCGTAATTTCTGATGTATAATGCGCACATTGAGCACCAAAAATATCGTCAAAATTTCGTGGTGCGCGTATTAAAATGGACTTTTCCACTGGTGACAGTAAAATAACTTATAATAAAAAATTTATCGATTCAAATAATAACGAAATTCTCGCGTACCACCGATTGAATTTTGTATAATCTTTTTAGCTTAAGAACGGATTTTTGGCGACGCGAACCGGAAGTTGCATATCTGAGGACTAAAAAAAGGTTTCCTTTGTTATGGCAATAAAAAATTAGAGGCAGATTCTTATAGAATTTGATCAATGGAACAAAAAAGGAAGAACAAATTTTTTCGATATCCTGTTTAGTTTTCGAGATAATATGTGTTGTATTTCTAAAACTTACTATAATGAGATAATGAATTGTATATTATACACATACACATATACGTAGTATCAATTTTTACGGATATAAACTCAGTTTTAGATATAATTTTTGAATGGTATATTTTGGTTTTTATTCATAGAAATTAGTGAAAAATGAACGGGACATCACCAATGAAACCTCATTCTTGGGCAAAGGGTAATTATTTACAAATATGTCTCGGCATGTAATGACTTCAAAATTATTTAATTACCCTTTGCCTGAAAATGAGGTTTCAGTGATGTTGTCTGGTCCATTTTCCACTTACTTCTAGCAATACAAGCCGTAATATACCTACCGTAATTGTCTATCCAATATAGTAAGTTTTTCAAATTTGACACGTAATATCACGAAAACTAAGCAAAATATCGAAAAACTTCATTGTTTCTTTTTTGTGCTACTCACCAAGTTCCATAAGAATCGATCTTTAATTTTTGTTGCTATGGTAACGGAAAACATTTTTTAGTAATCCCTAGGCTTGACATTCGAAGGGTTGAAAAATACACTTCCGGTTCTCGTCGCCAAAAATCCGTTTAATGGATAACTTCTTAAGCAAAAAATATTATGTAAAAAAATAATTCAGCTCAATCGGAGGTATTCGGTTATTATAATGGTGTAGTTATTAAAAAAATATTAATTGTAATAATAGCGCATTCAGTTAGTATGTATAAGTAGCCAACTGCGTATACAGTTTAGCTTTAGGTAGTACATAACTATACATACTGTAGGTTTAAATAGCCAATTCAGTATACACATAATTATGTATAAACAGCTAATTTCATATACACACTATATATGTATAAATAGCCAATTTCGTATACATACCGTATGTATAAATAGCCAATTGCGTATACATACTGTATGTATAAATAGCCAATTAGTTATACATACTGTATGTATAAATAGCCACATCCTAAAATTTAAATTAAATATATAATTTTGACATTTAGTTAAAGCAGAAGTATATAGCCAATTATTATTATGAATATTACCAAATGATGAATTTAAATAACGTAATGTAATATGAAATTTATCAAGGGGCGTTGTTATGTTGTTTAACCCATTATGGACTGAGTTTTTTTGAGGTCTCAGATTTTTGTTTATTTTTAGTATGTTCTTAATTATGGTCTACTTGATGCTCTATAAGCGTTTAAAAATTGATCCGATCTGTCAGTTAGAAAAAAAAACGCTGGTACCATATGGTACCGCTAGCCTCTTATCATGTCAGAAAAAAAACTTATATACCGCTATGAATTGCATACAACAACTAGAGTACATCAATTATATAATTTTATTGTATAGCATATTACATATAACAAAATAAACAAAACTGATTATAATAATAACTGAACTGGTAATAATTCTTTATTATCCATAAATACTAAATAGTTATGAATGAAACTTTAAATTACACGCCGCGCAAAGACCCACATTACATTTATTGCACTCTAACCGCGTTCGGGAGTTACAGTTCTCTTGAGCACATCTACGACGGCTTGAAGAAGGCACGAGGAGGTGATTCCGACCATCAAACCTAATGTCATCGGTTACTCGGTTGTCCGTGCGAGATCGTTTCGCTGTTTTGGGTCGTCCCCCGCCAAGAGGAAGACTTTGGAATCGCGTCAAGTACGTTTGCGTTATATGCCTGCGGAAATCTAACTGGCTTTCAACACTGCCTGCTTTTCTTGATAGAACCCAGGCATTACAAACAGTTACGTCAATCAAGTACGTAAAAATAGACCACCACCATTTTTTGCCCCTTATTCCAATGCGATACGTATTTATGTTTTGGTCCATAAGATCTGTACCACCCATGTATCGATTGTATTCTGTAAATACTGCTGGTCGAGGAACACTAATTTTCTTTTTCTCTCTTGCGCTATACCTTCCTACGTTTGTCACAGGACTCACACCATGAGCAGTAGACATCGCCGTCACAACTGAATTATCCATCCAACGGACGACAGAGATATCATCTTCAACGCTCTTCACAGATTCATAGTAACCGCGATTTTTTTTCAGCATCTCTTTTTTACTTGCCAAAGGTATGTCTTTAGGTAAGCGGTTTTCGCGCACAGTCCCAGTCCCATTATAGCCTCGACTTTTCAAATTTAGCAGTAGCTGAAAACCGGTAAATAAATTATCAAAATAAAAACTCATTGGCAGAGATTTCACATTGCTAGACATATCGTCAATCATCTTTACTAGAGGAGCTGCAGCTTTTCCAAACTCTTGGTCGTACTTGGGGTTCATATTCACACTTCTGCCTTGATAGATTTCAAAATCTAACAGATAACCATAGGACGTATTTAAACACCAGACCTTGAAGCCAAATCTGATTGGCTTTCCGCGAATGTACTGTTTGCAGCTATGTTTTCCAAAATATTCAATCATGGACTCATCATAGTTTAGAGCAGCTGATGGTACATAATTTTCGCGAAAACTCTTTCGAAGCAAATCAGTCAGAGGTCTTAGTTTCCACATTTTATCGTTTTTGTCAATCTGTGTATTATCCGCACAATGCAAAAAGCGCATTATGGTCTTGAAGCGATCCCGTCTCATCGAGTTGTAAATCATTTCGTTTCTCATATCAGAGCCTTGATCCCAGTAATAGTTTTTCGATGGTACGGTGTTATAGCCAGAAATAATGAGTATCGCTATGAAAGCTTTCATTTTGTCGGGTGTTATGTTTGGGTTTGGACAATTTAGGAATGCAGCATATTTGGTCGATTGGTCAACTAATAATTTGATGATTTCCTCACTCCAAAATAGCTCAAAAATTTCTACAGGAGACTTTTCTCTATACATGGAATAATTTCCATCGGGGAAAGTAGGCAACTGCTTCGACAAATCTTCTTTCACCCAAGTACGTACAGGCTTCGTTTTTTTTCGTGCAGGTTCATTTATATTAAAATTATCCGAATCGTCGTCAGAAGTGCTTGAACCTCAGCTCTGGTATTATCAGTATTTCCGCGTTTACGGCTACGTGAGCTCCCGCGACCTCGAACTCTTGAAACATCGCGACCTTTAGAGGTATTCGTCGAAGTCTCCGTTTCTGGCGGAGATACGTTACGTTTTGTTTTCCGATAAGCGCGACGTGGTCGCGAGTTTTTCATTAATATGACCTCACAAGGGGCGCTGAGCTGCCGCCCAGAAAGATTATTGATGTACGCACCAGCGTCTTCCTCTCCTGAATCTTCATCTGAATGTACAGCAGCTTCAGGTGGCTCTATGAATATCTGCTTCGGTTCAAGATCCTCATTCTCCTCTAAAATTGCCAATGCCTCGTGTATATTACATCTGATATAAAGAAAAACAAATGATTTTTAGTGAAATAAGGATTGTGTAATATATCGAGCCATTGTCGCCATCAGTGTAGCCGACAAATATTAAAATTTACAGGAGAAGATTTTTTTTAATATTTTTACACAGAAATGTGCTGTTAAATTTAAACTTAACATAGAATTATGATTTTTAGTAATTTGTATATTATAATAGTTAAAATTTATGAAAATAATCGGTTTTAAGGCTTTTTCTTAAATTGTATTAATTTATGGCTAAAATGTGGAAAATAGTTATATTAACGATAAACTAGGCAGTTTCTATAACTCTGTAATTAATGGATTTTGGAGGGAAACGTTAGCAATGGTTGATCCGTAAAAATTTAAAATGTTACTTACAATAAGAGTGTCAATTTCGATAAAAGTGTCGCTTACGATAAGACGGCGGTAATGGCTCGATATATGTGCAAAATATTATGTATCACCAAAGACATTAAAAATATGAAAGTATCAAAAAAGGCAGCAAAAATAAAAATAATTAAATTATTCAAAAGACACGGTAAACGGCTAGTTGTACCGTACGGTACCAGCAACTTTTACGTACAATATTTCTGCCTTTTATTACCTACCAATCAATTGTTAATACATTTCCCAATTAAAGCACTTATGAAGAATATATAATTATAACAAACTAATTATTTCACTAATATGCAAAAAAAATATAAACACTTACTTGAAAGCCGCTTCCATTTTTTTGAGATATTTTTGTAACACTTTCTTCAACCGTCAGTAACAATTAAATAAAAATAATAACGGTCAATTTTGATTCCTAGAAGCATATACCATATCTATTGGTTACGATGTGAACCAATCAGCGCGCTTTATCTCTTCACGTGTTAATGTATAGCGCAAAATTTCAACACACGAAAAAATGGTACTGTTTGGTACCACTAGTCTAAAATGGGTTAATATAAAATCAACTAATTTCGAAACTGTCGGCTTTCCTGTTTCGTATTTTCGTCCATCATAATTTTCTGCAATGTTACTTTCATGAATTTTTCTATTAGTTTGTCTGTTTCTTCCATCGGTTTCGTCAAATTTATTAATATCTTCATGTCCTGTGTGGCATATCTCCATTGGTTCTCCTTTTGAATATTCGGGTCCATGATGACAGATATCGGTATAGCTCGGATTGTTAATAAATATTCTTTGGGTTGACTTTCCCGAATATAAGAAACACACTCTCCTTGGTTCCTTAAATAAATATATTCCAAGATTGTGTGCGTGTTCTTCATATCCATCTTCTGCTGATGAGATGTAGCTTCTTTAAAGGCTGTTTGCCAAAGGGATGTTATAGAGGATGGTGCATCTACATCGTCTTTGGAAGTACCGGCAATCGTGTACGACGTGCAAGTGTTCAAAATTGGCGATTTGATGATAGGAACAGATAACGAGTTCTCCACGATATTGTTGTTTAGTTCGATCTTTAATTGTTGAAATATATTTTTCACGTTCTGTATCGTTTCTGCAGGGAAAAACTGTGTGCATAATTCCTCGGCGTTGTAAATCTTGTAAATTTTTCCCAATTGGCAGGTAAATTTTCTTTCGATTGAAATGTCTTCTGAAAATATTTTCCAATACTCATTATTGCTTTTATTACAGTTTTGTTTTGGTCCATTAATAATTTCTTCAAAGTTATAATTGAATGTAGCCAAAAATTCTGAAATTCGTAAGGATTCGCAAATATACACACAACAGTTAATCGTAATAATTTCTCGAAAGTTATTTTAATAGCCATACCATCCAATTCCTCCATTAACTTCTGTCTTTTAGTTTCTCCATTATCATCATCATCGTCCGAACTTGAAACATTATCTTCCAATAGTAGCCTTCACACGTACGTTCTTTGAGGCAGATCTGGACTGTATAGTCAAAACCTGCGTGAAAGAATTGATGTCTGAAAATTCATGGATACCGTACAGACTTGGAACACGCTCCACCTTTCATCTCTATCGTACATGCTAATCGTACATAAGGTCTTTACAATACGTTCCAGTTAAAAGATTCCAAACATTCTTGATCAACTTCCAATGATCAAACTCAGTCGCGCACGCTTTCCTACAGATATCGAATGAAGTGTACGAAACTACACTTTTGTATGTTAACATAACTAAAATCAAGCTATATTATTCCATAAACTGAGTATGGCGCGTGGCCTTTTAGAATTCTTAAAAGTTTTGGTGATGCCTTGAAAGATTTGAGACTGTTGTTCTTGTTTATAATGTTATGGGTACACAAAAGGATAATAAATCTGTCAAGATAGAAAAAAATATGTTTTCAAGTGTTATGTGATATTTTTTTTCTACTTAAGTATGTGTATTTTATTGTTTGTACATTATTGATTCCCAAAAATATACATATGTAAGTAATAAACTGTTATAAATTAAAATATTTAAATGGAATTTAATAGGAAAGATATGTATAAATTGCAAATAGTTTTACAAAAATGGTAGTTTTGATTTAGGTTTTGAGAAGTTTTGAGAATTTTAAATTTATTTTTGTAAACAGGTAATTTACAAATTATTTTTAAATCAACAATAATGAGTGATACTCGCTTTTGGGATAAAAATGTTATGACCGAATTTATCGAATTATATAGGTCGTTTCCATGTTTATGGAAAATCAAATCTAAAGAATATACCAATAAAAATTTAAAAAATGAAGCATATGATAAATTAATTGTATTTTCTAAAAAAATATATCCCGAAGCTAATCGAGATTTTGTTGTAAAAAAAATACAGAATATCCGAGGATCGTTTCGAAAAGAGTTAAAACAGGTAATTTATTGCTTATATGTATATTTTTTATCAAATTTTATGTTTTTACCAAAAATACAATTTTTTTTTTAATTACACAGGTAATGGAATCAAAGAGGAGTGGCACAAGTGCCGATGATGTCTATGTACCGAGTTTGTGGTATTTCGATTTATTATTATTTACAAGCGATCAAGATGAGCCAACTTCTAGTGTAGATAATATAGATAATACTGGCGATTTTATCAATTGTAGTCAGGATTCGGATGTAACATATTTTGAGGAAGGGGAAGAAAATATTGATGAAATGATAAATACAGAAATTTTGAGTAACAATGTAAGCTAATTTTTTATTTATTATTATTACAAATTAACTTTTGTATATCAGCTTTTTTCATGCTTTTCCTTTATCGAGCATTTTATTTTGCCACTCGACAGCTCCTTCTCCATTGAAATAATTTAAATAATCTTCCCGGTTTTGTTTGGCAGTAGTAGACACGTTTCTTATTCCGTTACTTCGTAAATCAGTTAATTCGTGGCTTTGATTTCTCCAATCACCTTTTCGATGTGTAAAAGTGTTGACATTTTCACAGTCGAAAGTAGCCGAGCTAACATATTCTCTACCACACTTTATTAAAAAATTATGTAATGCACAAACAGCTAATATAATTTTACAAATTTTTGTCGGTGCCATATTTATCGTGCTATGCAATAGTCTAAATCTTGCAGAAATTTGCCCAAAAGCATTTTCCGAAACATTTCTTGCTCTAGATAGCCTATAATTGAAAATTCTTCTTTCATAAGTTAAGTTTTTCTGTGGACATGGTTTTAAAAAATTGTCGTTTAAAGAGAAAGCTTCGTCCCCTATAAATACAAAATTCAGGTTCTTAACAGTTTCTGTGTTGTCTGGCAAATTCAACTCCCCATTTTTTAATTTTTGAAAAAATTTAGTGTATTCTATTACACCCCCGTCAGACATTCTCCCATTTTTCCCCACATCTACAAAGATAAATTCATAATTCGAATTTACTAATGCCATGAGTACCAGAGAGTAAAAATTTTTATAATTGTAATATTGTGCGCCGGAATGAGGAGGAGGTACAATTCTTATGTGTTTTCCATCTAAAGCACCGCCACAGTTAATAAACTGCCATTTGCTTTCAAATCCCTTTGAAATTTTTATCCACTCTTCTTTAGAACTGGGAAACTGAAAATAAATTAAAATTCTTAGTTATTATTGTTATTCTTCTCATTTTTTTTTAGTTTTTAAATTATTAACAAAAAATTATTTACGAAAATTTATTAATAGAATCTTATTTGTATTTTTCAGCCTTTACCAAAATCGCCTGTGCTTCCAACAAAAAATAGAAAAAGAAAATTGACAGTGGCCGACCAGGCAAAAAATTTTATGGATATGTGTAAAACTGTGCTACACCAACCACAGGAGACATCAGAATATGAGGCTGTTGGAATATCCGTGGCAAAAAAATTACAAAAAATGCAGTCCATACAGGCAATTCTGGCAGAGAGTCTAATTAATGAAGTTTTGAAAAGAGGATTATTAGGCCAGTTAACGGAAAGTACAAACATAACTTGTCAAGACTGATATAAAAAAGCGAGGGGACGGATTTCTAGTTGTTATCCAGTATTCGGTATTTTCTTAGCAATCGAATCGGGTACCGGGTAGTAACAAAAATTCAGACTAATATTGAAGTATTTCTAATAATTATTTTTGTGTTATTATTATTGTATTATTGATAAATTTGAAGTATTTCTAATAATTATTTTTAAAAATAAAATTTGCTCAATTTTTATTAAATTAGTAGTTATCAACTGTATAATTTTTAAAAAAAAAAAAAAAAAAACTACATTTTTAATATTTAATAGAAAGAATATGCCAAATATAAAATTGACCATTTCATTTAAGAACAAAGACCTCAATACACATATGTAATGTCCTTAGAAAAAAAAATATTGAATTTCATTTTTGACACTTTTTACAAAGAAATTTCCTTCTATTTAAGGCTCCATGTGTTTACGAAATAAAGAAATAATTGTTTCGCATCAAAGGATAATAAAAATAAAAGAAGAAAAATTGATATTGCCTCGTCTTTGGTTAAATTCGAAAGATTAATAAAAAAATCAATTAGTATAATAAAGTAAAATTATTTATAACAAGTTAGTTACAGATAATTTCCTTGTTATATAATGTAATTTACCTTCATATAATCCGGCTTTAAAGTTTCATAAATAGTTTGACACGTTTCCGGTATCAATTCGCATAACGTTGAAGCTCCTATCCCAGTACTAAATTTCAAATCTTCCAAAGATCGACCTGTAGCCAAATATCTCAGTGTTGCAGTTAGTCGTTCTTCTGGAGAAATACTTTCCCTCATTACCGTATTCCTTTTTCTTATTTTTGGGGCTACCTTTTTTAATAGCATATTAAATGCATCATAATCCATTCTTAAATAATTATAAAAATCATCGGGATAATTTTCACGTAACTCTCGAATAAGCGGCATATGCCCAAATTTATTTTTGTCCAGTTTCCACTTTTTAACCCACTCGCGTTTACAGTTCTTAGAATTTAAAATTTGCAGGTAAGTAAAATATGCAGCAGCACAAAATAGCACACGATTGTTTTGTTTTTTTATAACACACAGCATTATTTATCGATAATAAATAATTAATAACTATTAAATTGTTCAATAAATTACTATTTTATTAAAATACAAAAATATAAAATAGAAACCAATAATTAATATTTTTAAGTATCACCAATTTGCATCAAAACTTAAAGAAGTCGTTAAAAATACTAATGCTTATATTTTCAAAATTACCCTTATTAAATCAAAATTTTAAAAATTCTAAAATATCAAAACGCATGCGTGGTACTTTGAATAATTACATATCGTTTTGTCCTATATTCTAAAATTGTAAAAAAATATGTGTGGTAACTTAATTTGTTTTTAAAATATACTTTAAGAGACTTTTATAGTGTCCCGCGCCAATTAGTTCTGCATTTGACACACACCAATCCAACGATAAGTTCCAATTCAGGAACGCGCGAATCACTGTACATGCCAGATCTGTGTCAAAGAACGTACGTGTGAAGGCACCTAATGGCCTTTTTAATAATTTTTCTTGATTTTCATTTACATCTTCTACATCAGATACTTCTTCATACATATTTTCCATTTTTATTTTTATTAAAGTCCCAAATTTTATCCAAGTCACAGTTTAAATAATAGTGTATACTACGTATACCCAGTTGAATCACTCATTTTTGCTCTCTGTCTAAATATATTTAAATCGTATAGACCCATCTCTTTTCCTTACCATTTGCCCTTGAATACTTCCAACACATAAAAAATCTGTACTATGTATCTCTGAAACTCAAACTTATGTGTAGGGTTATCCCAAAAAAAATTCAGTGTGATCGATTTTATTTTAATAAATAAATTGTAAATAAGTAAACTTAAAAATTTAAAAAAATATATATATTTAAAAAAAAATATAATACAATTTGGTTTTATATGCTATATGACATTGTGTTGAAAATTATCTCAAATGTTAAATTATGTTGACATTATGTTATTATATTGAAAATTATTTTTTACTTATCAATTGAAAATTATTTTTCATCCATTTAAACCAGAATTATAATATTAGTTTATTAAAAATAAGAAACGAATTTATTTAAAGAAATTTTAATATTAAAAAAATATCAGTTACAAGCAAACGTTTTGTTCGTTAATACATTTCAAACTGTTCTAATCGTTCTAATTACATACACATCACTGGACTTGCACTTTTTCACTTCGCTGCTACATTCTGTGCGTCCCGAAACTGTTGATGCATTATTCAAACTGTTTCAACATTATAAAATAATCAAGTTGATACTTGAAATGAATATATGCTACATTTTAATGTAAGCTTTCATGAATTTTATGTTTTAAATCGTTATTTTCATTGAAAATGATGTTCTTATGTTAAACTCAGAGTAAATTAAGAACAGATAGTGATAATCACTTATCTGTTAATTAAAACTACATTTTCATCATTGTTTAACATAATCATTATTTTACCATAATAATTATTGCATTCTATTCAATAGTCTTAAGTTTTTGGATTCTGAAACATATTTAAGTAAATTATAAGTAACTTAATTTAAATATTAATTGAAAACATGAGTGGATGAATGTGTTATGTAACATTTTTATAATTTTATAATAGAAGTGTTTGAAAGTTTTTATTTACATACCTACATATATACTTCTCATGCAATAGCACGTGTTTATTATTGAATTTCTACAAAATTATCGGACCTAATGAAACCAAATTTTAATATAACATGATACTTTAGCATTAAATTTAGCCAGTTATTTAGGATATTTAAAAATTTTACAAAATATGAATTTTGTAAAAAAATTACAAAACACCCTCATCCACTCAAGTCTTCAATTGTCTAATAAAAAATCGGCAGCAGAATAAAACTACTGATTAGTGGAAAACATTTTTTTTAATTTGATGACATTATGAAGTTTACTAAAGTTTTTCAGTGCTTCAGAAATTGCAAGTATAATGGTAGAATGATGAATTTGTTCAGTATTATATATTACAAACTGAAATAGTTTTTCGGTTTTTACTGCCGATTTTTTTGAAATTCCTGTTAATAAATTTAAGGGTAAAGTAAATACGCACTCTTATAAAAAGATGTTTTAAATATTCTTTGGGGAAGCATGGGCAAAGAGTTTCAAATTTAATTAAATCAATTTGTTTTAAAATCTCTTTGCGCACGTTTCCCACTAAATTTTTTTCAAAATTGTCTCTAAAAATTGCTTCCATTTCCTCGACATACGTAGTGCGGTCCATAAGTTCTTAGCTTAACATATAAGGATAAGTGTAAATAAAAAAAACGGGTTATGGAAACTGGACGATGCCATCTACCACTGGTACCTGAGGCTTAAGAAAAAAGGTGTTTTATTAATGCAGAAAGGGTCGCCTATTGTGTTTTGTTACTGTAGAAAGGATCGCCTATTGTTACGATGCGATGGACTCGTCCAGTTTCCTGAAGGCAATTTTACTGTTTAGTAAGTATTTTAAGCCTAGATCATGCGAATGAACATTCAAAGGTAATGTACTAATGTATATTAAAGTAACAAATAAAACATAAAAAGTAAAAATATAGAATTTACAAAAGCTAACAGTAACAGCTAACTAAATAAATAATGTAGTAGTGCAACATAAGAGAAGATTTTATTTCTTGAGTTCTCGTTGACACTATTCATGCAGCCGCTTTAAGTAATATGGAAAGATATTGATTTGTTTTCACAATAACCTCCTCATTTACCAAAAGCGGCCACAGAATGTAGCCTTGTCTTTTTTTATCTTGTTTTTATAATTACGTCATTTTTTTTTTATTTTTTTATATTATTTTTGTTAGTTGCTATTTATTATAAATATTACTGGGGAAAAAAATAATTTACGGCTTGAAAAAAATCATTAAATAAGTCTTGGTTAGTCGGATGCATATTTCTCCAAACATATTCTACTAAATACGTCTCAAATGTCGATACAGTCATACGACCAATTCTGCGACGCATATCCCGTTTAATTTTTGCCCAGTGACTTTCTATTGTTTGCGTATGAACATTTCGGTTATTGGGATTCACAAAATTCAATGAATGATTGACAGTCTCGTGAAAATAGCCGTTTTGGTCAATCGAATTATATCCCCGCCACATATCAGTTATAATCGTCGTTCCTGGCAAAACATTTTCCGAAATTACTTTCATTAGTGTATCCGAATCTCTTTGGTCGACTATTTTTAAAAAACACTTTTTACTTTCTCGGTGTATTCCGCCCACGACCCAGCGTGTTCTTGTTACCCTGCCTCGATTATATTTCCTTTTTCCGAAAGCGCTTTCATCTATTTCCACAATCTGACCTACACCACCAATTTTGGTAGAGTTCTCAAGTAACCACACACCTATCATTTCCCTAAAAGCAGTAATTAATTTTCGTGTAGTTGGTCGTGTCAAACCAGTTTCCCGCACAATCACTGAGAAAGGATATTTTAAAATCCAACCTACTAACACTGACAACAAGGCTATTGGACGAATGCGAGCCAAAGAAAAAATTGTACCCTCCCGTATAGTTTTCCTTGCTCGACAGCTGGAACTTCCACATCTGTAACCAAGATTACCGTTGCTTACGACGTTAATGTACATTTTTCCATCGCACTTGAAACAATCAACCGATTTATTTACTAACTTACATTCTAACACAAAATATTTTAAACCCTTTTCTGAAATGAAATTCGTAAAAGAACTTATACTACGGATATCCATATTGACAGCTAGACGTACAAACAAGAAATGACTCTTAGACAACTGAACGAGGCCATCGTTACAGGTAGTTTTTATGACCGCACGTGTCACAGAACAATGGGACAGAACAACAGGCGATCCTTTCGCAGGTACCAGTGGTAGATGGCATCGTCCAGTTTCCATAACCCAAAAAAACATATATTATTTTTCAATATAGTCTCCCTTTATTGCAACACATTTTTCAGAACGTTTAATTAATGCTTCTATGCCGCTGTAAAAATATGCCGAATCTTTGCTGTTGAAATGGTTGTAAACAGCTTGTTTAATTTCTTCATTATTGGTAAATCTTCTTCCTCTTAAATCCGATTTTAATTTGGAAAACAAAAAGTAATCCGAGGGGGCCAGGTCAGGGCTATAAGGCGGGTGATCAATCTCTGTGAAGCCACATTCCTTAACTGTACACTTCGAAATTGCAGCTGTGTGAACTGGAGCATTGTCATGAACCTCGTGTAATTTTTCCTCGCCTTTTCTCAACAATTTTCTGGCGTAGCTGTCGTAGTAAGTCACTGTAGTAAACTGCGTTTACAACTGTGTTATCTTCCTTGAAATCAATCAGAAGGATTCCCTCACAGTCCCAAAAAATTGTAGCCATGAGTTTTTTCGAGCTTTTGGTGACCTTAGCTTTTTTTGGCACTGGCTCGCCCTTTCTATGCCACTCCATTGAATCCCTTTTGGATGTTGGATCATAGTAAAGAATCATAGTTTCGTCGCCTGTCACAATTGATTGAATAACTGCATCCTGGTTCTCACGGCACAGCTCTAAAAATTTCTCACAACATTCAACGCGTTGTTGCTTTTGAACTACACTAAGAATTCGCGGTACCCACCTTGCACTAATTTTTTTCATGTTTAAATGTTCGTGAAGGATTCGAAGTACACTTGTTTTTGAAAGTCCAGTTTGTGCTGCAATTTCTTTTTACTTCAGTCGACGGTCATTCAAAACAATATTCTGTACAAATTGAATATTTTCTGGAGTAACTGCTGTTACAGGTCTTCCTTCACGTGGATCATCTTCCAATGATTCTCTCCCCCAACGAAACAACTTAAACCAGTTTTTTATTGTTGCATACGATGGGCAAGAATCACCGTACACGACAGTCATTCTTTCTTTTATTTGCATTGGCGTTAGACCTTCTTTACATAGAAACTTAACAACTGCACGATACTCAATTTTAAACATTTTCAAAAATTACTTCACTACAAAATGTTTAAAGTTCTCTCAACAATCAAGTTGCTATCGGAATAAGTTGAAACTCAACACAGTGTATCACTAGACTTGTATCTATATTATAAAAGAAGAATATTGTAGATTGTCCTCTATTAACTATGTGAGGCTAAGAACTTATGGACCGCACTACGTATTTATAAAAACTTTTTGGAGGAATTGTAAGTCCACCAAATATATTATTTGTTTTGGAATAAGCTTTAAAATGGGTAAATATATTTTCCATACAGATATCTTTCGGCTTTTCCAATATTTCTTGCAATTTATCACAGGAATGCAAATTTATACATTTTGATAGGAGGTACCCACTTACATAAGCCAGACCGTTTTTTTCCGGCAAATCAAAATTGTATTCTTTCGAACTTATTTTGAAGTTAGAAACTGGCGTGTATATTACCCTTTCTTGATTAAACCAAGAGTGCTCTGTAATTTTGTTCAGAGAACTTGTTAGAAACGTATCCAAGTCCTCAGTGCAATTCATTCCTCTAGAATGGTTCAAAAAGTTGCTTAAAAAAATTTTGCGAAACGCCCTCGTAAATTGTATTGCCGTGGGTTCTAGGCAGTTACCATCTTGTTGACGAACCATTCCAAAGAAATTTTCTAGACAGTTTTGGTTTAATCTTCTTAGTAATATAAATTTAAAGTTTTTGGCTTTTAAATCCTCCCAAAGTTCTTTTATGGATTCACACGTAATAAGCATACCATTAAAACATTTTATTGAACTCGTAATATCTTTATTTGTTGATTTTTGTACCACCTTAATGGAACTGAAAACTTCTTTAATTTTTTCAAATATTTCCATTTGGAATGGAGCTTCAGAAAAGGCTCTGCAATATTTGTTACTACTTTTTAAGTTACTTGAATTTAATACATCAAAAAGCTTATTTACGAGATCTATAAAATGCACTGTACCGTTTGCTTCTTCAGGTAATATATTAAAACTAATATATGTTAACATTCCCGCAGCAACAGTATTACTTAATGTTTGGACAGCTAGCTTAACTTTCATTTTTTGGAAATTTGAAGGATTCAAATGGCTGTCGGTTAGTTTGTGAGCCAACCTTATTTGTTTTTGCACGTCATTTTTATAGAATAATTCTATATCCGCCCACGATGCCCTCATGTTATTAAAATAAAAATTTGACGATATTAAATTATTTCTTATTGATTTTATTAAGTGTGGCACATCAAATATATAATAAATTTTCTTTTCATTGACAAAAAAATAAGGTTGGTCCACACTAATATTCCGTTTATTTGCAAATTGCATAAAATTAGGACCTTGGTCGGATACAAATGCCGTTACTTTAAGTCCTATTTCGTATAATTTTTCTATAACTTGCAAAATAAAACAGTCTAGCTCATCATAATTTTTACCCTCCGAAACAAAACAATAAGCCACTGGTTGTTTCCAATTATCAAAAATACCCCTTACCATTAAAACAAAAGCATAATTTGCTGGTCGAGGAACTAGAGTTGCATTAATTTTATGGAGACCCAAAATTTGATCCCCCTTTGTGTCGTAAAACAAGTGCGTTTTTAGCGACATTTCATCAGCGCATAAGGTGCAGTATTTACTTTCATCCCCCATATTAGAAATTTTTAATTTTAATAAACAGATTTTCATTAACTCCAGTTGAGAGTTCGATCCGCATTCGTTGTAATGTACTGACTGATGGTAAGGTGAATGTATTTTGCATGAATCTGTAGGACAAAGGACTCACGAAGTACATTGACAACGCAAACTTCTTAAATTCCATATTATACCTACAAATGGTAATTTATATTTTAATCTATGTAATTTTTCTTAATTTTAAAATAATAATAATAGAAACCCAAATTAAAAACATTTTTGAATTTTGGTATATTTATTATCAACATGCATTCATATTTATGTACAGCTAAACCTTTCTTTATGCGGTCCTTTTTTGTGCGATTTTTTATGCGGTTTTTGAAAAAATTTCCATTAAAATGCATAATGTGAATCAAAATCACGAAACAGTAAGAAACTTCAAATTAAAGAGAAAGTAAGGAAATTAAACATTATAATAACTTTCTTTTAAAAGATTAATTTTTAATGATTTTTAAGCATTTAATCAGTACATTGCATAAGAATATAAATTATTGCATCATCAAATGCAGATGTATTTTTCAGAATTTTCATAATATTATAAAGATGAAATAAAATGTTTTTATGTATAAATTAATACTTGATCCTGTTTAGGAAAGTAATTTCTAAGCAAATCGTAAGGTTTTGAGTGTTCTGAGTTATGTATTTTAGATTCAATTATAAATCGTTTAGTTATAAGATCGCATATATTATGAGAATTGAATATACATATGTACGTATATGATTCAGAATATTTAATAACAATCTATGAATGTATTTTAATTTCATGTTTACAAGAAGTCATACAAAGCAAAGATATTTTTATGATGAATTTGATAAATGATATTGATAATACTCTGTTTTTGTAACAATTTTATTACTTTGTTTATATCTCTTCTATATTAATATTTTACCTGTTTAATATTATTGTAAAGGAAAACATTTTGTGATTCATTGGAGCCGGTGATTCAGTGAGTCGTTTTGTTTAGTTTAGTATCAGTTCAAATGATTCTTTTTGTTTAAAAATAAGAAATTTAAAAAATAAACGTAGGTTTATCTTGTCTAAAATACAAAAATTTTCTGTATACATAACACCATACTTTATTAATTTTATGTAATGATTTAACAAATTTAAAAAAAATCTTTTTATATAACGTATGTATTATTTATACGTTCAAGACCGGATTTACCCTAAATGCCGCTAGGGCAAAATGCCGGTCCTGACAAAAATTTTAAGAAAGTTTCTTAATAAATTTCCTACTTATTTCCCTGTTCCTATCAAAAAATAAGTGACGAGCAAAAAAAAAATTCCCACTTTTTATTCTTGTATTAAAAAATAAGTGACGAGCAAAAAAAAAAAGAAAATAACTCCCATTTCTTATTTTCTTATCAAGAAATGAGTGATGACCAGAAAAACAAAGCCAAATTGTCATGTATGTTCCAAATTCTGCCGCCCGTGTAGATCTAGTACTGTATACGTTTTTAGATAAAAAGAATTAACGGTCATTTTCATAATTAACTTTAAGAATACTTTAAGTTTACCTTAAAGTAAAAATTTTATTTCATAATTATATTTTACTATTTTAAAGGTCCTTTAAATTAAAGTCTTTAAACTACTGACTTGAATGTACCTAACTGTCAAAGTAAAACCGAATAAATAGTTTAATTATTAAAGACATAATTATTATTTCAAAAAGAAAATATTTTTAAAATGAGTACATCGTCTTCATTATCAAGTAGTAGTGACTCTGAAAATGATTTCTTAATTATTAGAAAACCAAAAATATATAAGCAGCGTACAACAAATATTGATGATTGGACACACCAAGAACTTTTTCAAAGGTTTAGGTCAAGCAAAGAATTGACAATCCATATTTCGGAATATTATATTAGGGACATTTGGAATATACTATTTTTATATAACAGCGACACATAGTAAGTAAATAAACCATAGGTTGCTATAGTTATTTTTTAGTTCCTTGACTTTAACTAAAGTTGCACTATAATTTTTTATGAAAATGAAAAACTTTAAAGTTAAATTAAAATTTTAAAGTCGCTTTAACTAAAGTCACTTTAAGACAATTATTATGAAAACGGCCGTAAGTTTTAAAAAATGACTAAAGTAAAATTAGATTTATGTATTATAAAATGTCTCTAACCTGTTTCCTTTTGACTTTCTCTTCAAGCCAACTTGTGTTTTTATGAGTTTTGCCAATTCCGGAGACAGAAAGCGATCACAATATTCGAAGAAAGTCGCCCGAGCCGCATCTGTAGTTTCTTTTTCTGTCACTTCAGATTCTAACTTACGTTGTAATGCCCGGTTTTTTGCAATCAGCCTTTTCTTTGTTGGTGACGAAATGAACACCTGAACGGCAGCCGACGTCGAAGGGTGTGGTTCGCTCTCAAAACGATCTGGTAAAGTAACCTGTTGGTCGCTTAATAATTTCGGTATTGCACTTTTCTTTAGCCGATTCTCAACGGCACCGAAATCAGCCCGATTGAAATGTACTGAACATATACGATAATTTCGATGTATGAAATCGAAATCTTTATTTAAAAGATCTTCACGACCAACGGCGACAATCCATTGTTTGCATCTTTAATTAAATAAGAATTATTTGTTTTAAAGTGTTTATTAAATTTACTAATTCAAAAGAAAAAATAAAATAGCTTACCTCTCGGAATCAGCAGGAAATCTGAAAAAACTTAAATGTGGTTTTTCCCACGATTTGCTCTCACAGTTTATTGCAGAGCAACTATATTTGGACATTTTATTCGTATTAATGAATTCAAATTATAAGAAATTAACTAAACTAATGTTAAAAAATAAAAAAAAAATGAAAAATGCTATATGATAAAACACTATAAATATATACTTAAACTAAAAATATATAACTATTGAAAAAATGTAAAAATTACTAAATACTAATTATATAAAAACTGATTAGAAACTATATAAAATGACTTAAATAGATATTAACTAACGCAAAAAGTTAAATACTATTCGAATAATAAAAAATAAAAATAAAAATAAATAAACTAATACTACTAAAACTATAATTAGTAATTAGTAATTTAAAAAAAAAAGAAACAAAAAAACAAGAACAGTATAAAAATATTCTAACGATATCACTATATCAAAAACAAAAATTCCAACAATATTGACACTGTATTTGCACTTAAATCGCTGGGAACGAAATCGAAAAGAAGATTGAATCATTTTAAAACTTTAAATTATTTATATAAATAACAAGTACATCCCTAATTTCTTATCAGCAAATGTTTACTATAAGTCTATAAATCTTATTAATAAGAACTGAAAATGAGTCATTTCAAAAATAAAATTTTCACATATAAAAATATTATAATTTCTACTATCCTTTTTCAATATATTAAATAGTAGATCTTGTGAGAGATAGCTATATTACAAGTTTGTCTAAATTTTGTACTCTAAAACATAATTTTATGGCACATTTATGTGAAACAGAAGACGTTCTTTTCATTTTTATTAAAATTAGGCACGAAGTAACAGCAGAAAAAGAGTTTTGTTGTGATAATCATATTTTAAAATGAATTTCGTCATAGCAAAAATAAAAGATTTGTACCAAATTATCCAAATTCAAATTACATCTAGGGTTGCAATTGGAAAATTTATCAAACCTGAATAATAAGCCCCGAAAACCCGGATTTCAGAACTTAAAACTCGGACATCTCTTCAAATACAATATTTTGTTTCTAAAAAAAAATTAAAAATCGTTTTTAATTTTGTTTAGAATGAATTTCCACAAAATAATACAATTCTTATTTCTGAACACAATTAAAATCAAATAGATAATAGATATTATGGAGTATACAATATAATTACTTTATTGATGTTCCGATCTGACCGTACCGGTCTGTTCTCACACTAGATGATTTTATTCAAGTCGCAGGTATCTAAAGATGATGTTTATTGCTGGTATATCCTGTTTTTAATGGATTTTATTATCCTATTTTACCTTTAACAAGGAACTTCTTTTATTGAATACAACATCCGTACATAAAAATTTTACAATTTGCAATTTCATAAATTTTTGAAATAATAAAATATAAAATCATTGCAATTATGTATAAAATATAATTATTTTCTTCCATTAGTTTTGGCAACTAAAAGCCGGACTATCAAAAATCAAAATTCAAAAACAATATTTGAACTGCAACAATTCTGAACAAAATCGAAAAGAACGAATCATTTTATAAATTTATATGTACACCCCTAGTTTCTAATCAGCAAAAGCTTAATATATACGTACAACTTCCATCACATACTTCCAGAACAAATCAGAGTGAAGATACTGTATGTAATATACGTAGTATGTATATTACTATTATTTATACTGTGTCCAAGTATCGGTATGATTATTTGGGTTTTGTAAAATTTTTTCAATATTATTAAAAATAAATTCTAAAGAATACTAAGTGTGTAAATATGAATAAATTTCTTGGTAACTATTGCAATTTATTAGCTTCTTACAAATTGGTGTATTAAGCTGCTGTTGCCACTTTAGACTAATTTCCTTAAAATTGCAATCTTTTATATATATATATATATATATATACTTTTGGTTTCGAGTGTTGAAGGATTGTTAAAAAAAACTTTATTTATTTTTAATTTACAACAATCGAAATCCGCAAGAAAATTTATTTATAATAATCAAACGAATCACTACAAAATTACTAGTTTACAATTCAAAATCTCGATAGGTAAAATTCCACGAGCAACGCTATTTCCTTTTTTTTATAATTTTCAATATGCTGACTTTGCTTGTGGAATTTGAACATTGATCTTTACAAATTTATTTAATAAAATCGAAAAAGTATTGTATCAGTATTTCCTGTTTGTGAGTTAAAGAAAAATTATATTATTACAAAATTGCTTAATAAGCTGAAATAAAAGGTAATAATTATTTTATTAATAAATCCCAATTTGACTGTTATATAACTATATGTTGCAGCTATATTGTCAAAACAGTTTTATTATAATAACACTAGTCAAATTATAAAAAAACCAAATATTGCTAACTGTGGTTGTCTCTTACAATACACCTAGTAAATTTCAGTGCTATTATAATTTCGCTAGACTCATTTAGAGAAATTGTAAAGTAAATAACAAATTAATTGGTATCAAAAATTTTTAAACCGATCTCAACAAAATTTAGTAGAAATATTTTATGGCTTAAAATAACTGATAGGATAATTTATATGTTGGGTGAAGGTTCCTGCGGGATATTAATATGAAAGTATGAAACTAATTAGTGTAAAACTACAAAACTGATTTCAATTAAATTTAGTAAGGACACTTTTATACTTTGGAATAACAGAAAGAAAATTTTTATCCCGATTAAAAGCTCCTGAGGGATACAAAATAAATTATTCAGTCAAGTCAAAATTACTGAAGCGATTTCAGTCTGATTTCGTATATAAACTTATACACTTTGGAATAACTGATAGAAACATTTTTATCCCAGTTAAGAGTTCCAGTGGGGAAACAGACTAAATTATTGAGTCACCTCAAAATTATTGAACGAATTTCAGTTAAATTTGATTTAGATGCGTATTTATATGATGTGCTTTTTAATAAATAATGGAATAATCTGTATCCTGTTTGAAGGTTCCTGTCGCCTACTGTTACGATAGAAAATAATATCAAAACTACTCAAACAATTTTAATCAAATTTAGTATTGGCATATACCTTAAACTAATAAATATATGGTATAATCTTTATACAGATTGCAGATTCCTTGGGAAATAAGCTACTATTTCATAAATTATTCATGTTGATTTTCTTTAGATTGTTTATTGATTAATTAAAGAATTTAGAAATAATATTAAATTACTGCTCTGTTTTTTTTTTCGAGAAATCGTTTTGTAGAAACATGGAATTTATCGTAATTATATCAAAGCGGTTGAACCACCTTATTGTGAATTAATATGTACAATAGTTTTATCCCGGTTTTCTAAAAGGAAAAACCTGACACATGAAAGATTAGAAGACAGATTTAGAATATTTTTTATCTCGAGCTTTTTATTATTAGTTCTAGTAAGATTTTTATTAAGAGGTAGTCTATAGGGTTCAAAGCTCAGATACTAATATAATCTAATTCGTATCTTTGATGAGTCTTCCCACGACATACAAATTAAATTTCTTGTACTGTAAAGGACATCAGGATTTTCTTTTAAAATCACATAAAATATCTGATTTATAGCATACGGATTAAGAAAAAATAATCGAACAATAGCATTCACTTAAAAAATCATAAAATTTATGTATTTAAAAAAAAGGAAGTATTCTTCATCCGTTATGTTGACCTGCCACCATACCAATTTGTTCAAAATTTATATTTAAAAATCGACTAGACCGGTGAGGGTGTTCGGATCATTGCACGCAAAAGTTATAAAACCATAAAGTAATTATTATATTATATACTTGACATAAGAGAAAAACGTGACAAACTGACCAAGATCTATTTAATTTTAATTGTTCAGAAATTACTAGCTATTTGAATTTGAATATAGGTTAGGTATCCAATATAACTTTTGTGTGTAATGATCCGAACGCCCGTATTGACCTGGTTCGTCCTTTATTTTCTGAAAAATGAAACAGGTTAATTATATATTTTTTAGACACATGAAGATTTATGTAGGATTTAGACGCAATAAAACAGAATACAGACAAGTAATTTAAAGAAAAAAAGTTAGTTTCGTATTCATATCCCGTAGGAACCTTCAACCAGGATATAAATTATCCTGTTAATTATTTTGTCATATAAGTATCCCTACAAAATTTTATTGAAATAGACTTAGTAGTGAAGACATTATTAATTTATAGTATTCACATCCCACGGAAACTTTTGAACGGAATAAAAATTTTTTATACATATTTTCCTGTAAGCTGATTTAGTTATATTGTCAAAAAGCATTACACTTCACAATTTCTCTAAATGCGCCTAGCGAAATTATAATAACACTAAAATTTACTAGGTCTATTGTAAGAGACAATATTAGTTGACAATATTTGGTTTTTTTATAATTTGACTAGAGTTATTATAATAAAACGGTTTTGACAATATAGTTGCAACATATATATATATATATATATATATATATATATATATATATATATATATATATATATATATATATATATATATATATATATAATCAAGTTATTATTCAAATGACTTACAACAGCTTTTCTTGTACGCCACTAGCTTGACGTTGGACCGAAGTTCATAAAAGAAAATTTTTAATAAATACCGCCACCTCGTCGCCACCGGCAGTACGGGCGGAGGCGGCTCGCATGAGGCGCGAGACTTGATCGAACCACTGGTCGGACCGGCTGGTCCGACCTATGTCCGATCATTGATCGATCTTTACTCGCGCCCCATGCGGGCCGCCTCCGATCCCTGAACCAACCGTCTAACCCCTACTCTTCGTTTCAGGGATAGAGGGATGCGCTCAGTTACCTCGAATGACTCTTAATATAAATTTTTTTCGATAAGAATTTATTTTAATTATAACATTTAACAAATATTGATAAACATTTTGAAAAATTTTTATAAAAAGGTGACTTGAATGGATTTTGTCGGTCTATAGTATTTCATATTCTTTTATGTCCTTTAATTTAATTTCCATATTGGGCTTTCTACATAAAATAACACAATTGTAATATGTCTTAAACAAAGCTATTCTATTTGTTAAACCAAAAATAATATATACACAACGTAGGTATTTATTTGTGGCACAAATACTGTTACAATTAATTAAACGTGCTATCATTTTTCTAAATGTGTGTTTTAACATTTTATTTGTTGTCATTTATTTAGTTAATTGCTTTTTTCAAAACATGGGCTGGACAAATATAAATTTAAGTGATCAACTGTCCCTACTTCAAATACAAAAGTCCCTATAATTTGTAAATAAATTCTTAAATCAGTCTTATTAAACGCTTTTAAAACAGACTGAATTAATGCTAAACAAAAATCAACTTCAATTTTTTTTACAATGGAAATTTCGCTAGGGTTTCTTAAACGATTTAATTGATTAAATTGATTTAATTGATGGGACGTTGTGGCTGGGTGAAACAGATTCAGCAGTTGGTAATGGGGCATTTTGCTTTCTGGTAAAACAAAAAAAAATTTTTTTATCCATTCTGGCCACTTAGTAGCTGATCCTGTGGCATCGATATACAAAAAAATATTTCCAATTTTACTCCTTTCAATAATGAATCGCAGTTAGGCTTCGGTTTGTAAATAGTTAATGAATCGTATTCTGTAGACTCCCTTGTCATTCCTTACGTAGTTTTTCCTTCAGTTTTATTAAATATGTAAACTCATCTGTATCTGGATTATTTTTCTTAATATTTTCACTAGAAATGGTTTATAACATATTTGAATTTGGAACATTATTGAAATTACCAGTTGTCATTATAATTATTTTTGCATTGTCTGAATGGCTTCTCTAATGATATATTTTGTAATAAATTCGTAATCAAGAAAAAGATTTGCTCAGGAAATAAGGTAATTCGGTATCAGTTAAATAAATAATAAACAATGTTTAGTTATTACAAATAAAAATTTATTTACAAAATACATAAAAACACATTTCATAAATAATATAAATGAACAGATAAACAAAAATAATCAAAAAACATAAAAAATCGAGATTTAAAATTTCGTAAATTAAAACACCTGTAAAACAATTGGTATAATAATATCACCATTAGTTATTATTAACAACGTCTTCTTCGTTTTCTGCATCGTTTTGGAGTTCGGTGCTACACTTTCCGTGCCAAGCGGCGATACGAGTATCTTGCCTTCGTTGATAGTTTTAATTTTTGCCAACATTTTGCTGCCCCTTTGCCAACATCTGTGGATCTCCGGCATTTGATACATTTTCTTTTACGATATGATTGTAAATAATTTAAAAACAGATTCGAAGTAATTCGTTCTGGTTTCGTACAATATCGTGATCTTCTACGTTTTCGACATTTGCGTTTGTAACTCGTGGTGCTTGTTCAGGTGGTGCTTCTGTTGTTGGTGACATTATTATCTCATAATACGGAAATTTTTTAAAAACAAGAAAATAACGAGAAGATAATAATAGTAGTGTATTTTGGCCGGTTCTAGACCCACCACCTTATGGAAAATTAACATTACCCACCACCCACCACCTTATGGAGAAATAACATAGCCAAATCTCGAGCTCGTTCACTTCAGCTAGTCAAAATTTGGTTGGTGGGGATATGTGGTTAGTTAAATTTTTGACAGATGGTTTCTGATAAATTTTTGGCAATTGATGTGTGTTGTGTGTATTGCCTATATTAGTAAGTAATATTATTGAAATAAAACAAAATGTCATCGGTTGGTGTATTCGATCTTTGGTACTTTATTTTACGAAGCGGGAGTGCTAGCCACTACACTGGGACGTACACTGGCTCTGGATGTATTAAATGTCGAATATATTCTAACAATTGACATTTTGATATGTATGTTAATTAAGTGTACAAACATGTTTCAACCAAATATTGCCTAAGGTGGTGAATGGTAATGCCTACAAATGTCAATATATAAATTATTTATTGCTACACTTAAAAACTTTCAAATCGGTTTTGCTCAAAGTTTTCCGTTCACGTGATAAAGGAACTTAATGGAATAGTATAATAATTACAAGTTATTTGTTATTTTAAAATTTTATATTGTTTTTTAATAAATATTTTTGAAAAATATATATTTTTTATTTATGTATACCCAAAAATAAAACACACTTATTTTTCCATTGGTGAAACATAAAAGAAATCAATGGGAGTTGTAATATTTCCAAATAATAATTCCACTAATTGCACGACGGACGATTTTCTCGTTGACTTGTGGGATTCGCTGTCACATAACTACATGACGAATCCACTGAATTTATTTTTATTTTTCTTAATTCACCACACTCGGTCCAGGTGTTGATTAATCCCCCTCACCATCTGCATCGTCTACGTAGTCTATTTGGTTGTCTCCAACATCCAATGATGCTACAATTTTATGGAAGTCTCCGTCGCCATAAAGTTTACCAATAGCATCTTCAATATTTTTTTGCGTTGCCATTGGAAACTTTAATTTAATCACTTTTGATTGTAATTTGTATGCCCATAGTACACGATGAAAAATTACGGGCTCTCCGTTAACAAAATCTTTTAAAATTGCCTCATGATTATTATAAATATTAGATAATATTAAATTTTCATCGCTTCTTCATGTACATACTCTTCTAACTCTTCCATTGACCTTATATTCTTTAAAACTTCTTCAACCCAAGACGATGTTTCAGCAAACGTCATGAATATTCCTGAATCCATACTAAATAAATAAAGAAAAATTATGGATTCTTCGTTAACAAAATCTCTTAAATATACTTGATAATTGTTATAAATATTACATAATATTAAATTTTCTTTACCTTTATGTATATTGTTTTACGACGATATTGATGGTAAATAACTAAATTTTTAACAGTCGTTTAACTTAACAATTGTTTAACTTTACAACTGAATAAAATTGATACACAAACCGTTGCACACAATTAAATTTTCCTTAAAATCGTAAGTTAAAATGCTTCTTATATAGTAAAATTTTCTTTACAGTAACAATAAATTATCTGTTTAGTCATGAACAACATTTTTTCAAAAAATATGTTCTTAACACATTCTTTGTATAATTATATCCTTATTTCAGTGTTAAGTTCATTATAAAATTAAATGTCATATTGCAACAATGTAATTTATTATGATTACATTCTTTAAGAATACCAGTATTTATTATATAATGTACAACATACCTGTGCACTTGTATACGGTACAACATATCAATAGGTACATATCAATAGGTACATATCATATGCATATATGGGTACAATAGGTATATATGTATATATCAATAGGTACATATCATATGTTCTCGATACATAGGTATATATCAATAGATACAACATAAATGTGTACTTGTATACGGTATTTATACAAAAACAACTTTCATTTATCAACAAATGATTAGTTACTATATGTTATACTTTATATTTAGATTTTTATTAATGTATTATGACAATATATCCGTACTTTTGTTTATTTTTGTGTACAAACACGTTCCACGGATACCTTGGTCAACTATTGCCTATGGTTCTAATATCATATTTTGTACATCAATATTTTGAAAATGAAAAATTTGAAATAATAATAAAATGACTGATTTAATTAGCTAAATCGTTATCTAATTATATTGTAATTTTATTTAATAGTAAAAAGTGGTTTTATAATATACTGAATAATAATGAAGAATTTTTTATTTTATAAAAGTATTTTAATTACATGATTGACCTTTAAGTAAATGTCAAACAATTTCCTTATTTAATTAAAACTCATATATGTATATAGGTATAAATAATTTTTAACGTTACATTTTTACATAAATATTTTTCCCACATGCATTATATTATTTTGTACCTTGTAATAGCGTACGTATAATAAACACTTTCCCGGGTACAACTTTTAAAGTAACATTAATTTTATAAAAATTCTCATAAATTATGTTTTGTTTGCAAGGTTATATTTTTTGTGAGTACATGCATTAATTTTATGTTGACACAAATAAAAAATCACGAGTTTTTGCTGCTATATAAGAGTTACCGTATACATAACAAGACACAGTTTCATTTAATCGTTAAAGTTGTGAAGACATAAAGTGTTCCAGTTGCTTTAAATTTTGAAATAAACAGTTTACTTTTTTTTTATTGTATTATATTGAAAATACTTTGTTAAGTAAAAATATTTATTAATTTTTTCATAGTTTATTATTATATTTTTAAATATACTTTGTAGTTTTATTTTGTTATTTTCAAAGTTTTTGGTAAGTACAATAATTTTAATTAAATTCTCATATATTAATATAATTTTTAAATTTTTAGAAAAATATCATCATGTTCAAATGTCAGGATTGCGGATCATCATTCACACGACGTGATGCATTAACTTGACATGTCTGTACCATGCACGGAAATAAAAATTTGAAATGTAGCCAGTGTGATGTGTCGTTTAGTCGGCGTGATGCACTTACACGTCATATGAAGAAGTTCCATGAAGCGATGACTACAGCTGCTCAACCATCTACTAGTAGTGGTTTAATAAAACGTCCAGCTGATGATGAAAATGGCGGCCTCTTAAAGAAATCAAAAATGTCAAAACCAGTAGAAATAAAATGTTGTGAAGTGTGCGATATTGATGTACCTAAACCTACATTCAATGGACATTTGCGTAGCACTGCACATAAAAATAAAATTTGTTGTCGGACTGAAAATGAAGATATAGAAATTGTCCAAAGCGCCTTTAAAAGTCGCATAATTAGTTACCGGGTGAAGAATTGTGGAAACTTTCAATCAGTTGAAGATTTTTTGGAGCAAATCAAGGAGAAGGTGTTACTGTTGCTGGGTACGGAACTGGGGAAACACAAAGCATTTAAAACGAACTTTAAACTTTTTGGTCTGTATGCGAAAAATGAAAAAGACGGGTCTGTGACGTTGGATATCAAGTCGTTTAACACAAGGAATTCAATTGTAACAGAGTCAACTAATATCAGTGATATGTATAACAATATGGCGGCGGTAATAACAACAAAAAGCGAGGAGTTCCTGGTACGCGGTTCCGGCTGGATGCTTCAACAAGTTTATTACTTGGAAGTGAATATTAACAAATACAATCCACTTCGAGCATCGTCCTACATTGAATTGCCAGCATGGATTAAACGAAAGAAGTTGGTTGTTAATGTTCAGAACAATGATCAGGCATGCTTTGCATGGGCAGTCACATCGGCTTTACATCCAGTCGATTATCAACCACATCGACTTGCATCATATCCGCATTATTCATCCGTTCTAAATTTTGATGGAATCGAGTTTCCAGATAAAATTAAGGATATTAAATTGTTTGAATCTCTAAATAATATTAGCGTTAACGTTTATGGTTTGGAAGATAAAAGTATTGTTGGGCCGTTACATCATACAACACAAAAGAGGAGCACACATGTTAATTTACTGTATATTGAAGATGGTGAAAACAGTCACTATTGTTGGATTAAAAATTTAAGTAGATTAGTGAGTAATCAGTTGACTAAACGTGAGCATAAGTAGTGGATTTGTGACGGATGCTTGCAATTCTTCAGAACTGAGGCTGGATTAGACGAACATTCGAAGAACGACTGCAATGGTATTCGCACAGTATTGCCGACTTTGGGGAAACATATATTAAAGTTTAAGAATTTTAACAAACAATTAAGCGTTCCGTTTACAATTTTTTGTGACTTTGAATCGATTTTGAAACCATACGACACATGCTCCCCAGATTTAACCACATCGTTTACAAATACTATGCAAATACATGAGCCGTTCAGTTTCGCTTATTACATCAAGTGTTCATATGATGACAATTTAAATAAATTTGTGCAATACCGGGGACCGAATTGTGGGAAAGTCTTTATGGAGAAACTAGATGAAGAAGCGAGACGACTACACAGTATTCTGGACAAACAAGTGCCGATGAAACCACTAACACCAACCCAACAAATGCAGTACATAAATGCGGCAACCTGTTTTATATGTGGTAATGTACGACACACGAAAAGATCGTGTGCGGGACCATGACCATTTAACTGGTGAATTCCGTGGTGTTGTACACAATGACTGTAATTTACAATACAAGTTACCAAAATTCATACCCGTAATCTTTCACAATTTATCTGGTTACGATACTCATTTCATTGTACGTGAATTTGGTATAGCTAAAGAAAAGATTGATGTCATTGCCAACAACAAAGAACGCTACATTTCCTTCACCAAACATATCAAAATAGATGATGATGATGGCGATAATGAACCTGATGTTGAAGAAGAAGATGACTATGTGGAAGATGATGAAAATGTAGATGAAAATGATGAGAAAAAAACAAAATCAATCCAAATTCGTTTCATCGATTCGTTCCTATTTATGGCAAGCAGTCTAGACAAGTTGGCTAATAATTTGAAACCGAAGCAGTTTGTTGAAGTGCGTCGAGCGTATCCTGAAGACCGCCAGTTTAATTTAATTAAGGAAAAGGGTGTATTTCCTTATGAATATGTTAACAATGTTGAACGTCTTGAAGAACGCACGTTACCACCAAAGTCGGCATTTTATAGTAATCTAAATACAGCACATATCACTGATAACGAATATCAACGTGCACAACAAATCTGGCACGAATTTGAAACAGAAACATTGGGCGAATATTCGGATTTGTATTTAAAAACTGACGTACTCTTACTGACAGATGTTTTTCAGAATTTTCGAGACGTTTGCTTGAGAACGTATCAATTGGATCCATGTCAATACTTTAGCGCCCCGGGACTGAGCTGGGACGCCATGTTAAAGTATACTCAAGTGAAATTAGAACTCCTCACAGATATTGACATGATACATTTTATTCAGAAAGGAATGCGTGGAGGTTTAGCACAGTGTTGTGGACGCTATAGTGAAGCTAATAATAAGTACTGCGAGAATTATGATCCAACAAAACCGTGAACGTTTATTCAATACCTGGATGCGAACAACTTATACGGATGGGCTATGTCGCAGCACTTACCAATTAACGATTTCAAGTGGGTTTCGGAATGTGAATTGAAAGACTTTGATGTATCCACGATTGCTGATAACGCTGGTATTGGTTATATACTGGAAGTGGATCTTCAGTATCCAAAAACACTTCACGACCACCATGAAGATTTACCATTCTGCCCGGAGAATGAGAAACCGCCGTACATCACATCAAAAAACAGAAAACTAATAGCTAGTGTTTCTGATAAAAAGAAATATGTTATTCATTACCGCAGTTTAAAACAGTGCCAAAATATGGTTTAAAATTAACAAAAATACATCGTGTGCTCCAATTTAATCAATCGTCGTGGCTTAAAAACTACATTGACTTGAACACTGAACTCCGCTCTAAAGCAACAAATAATTTTGAAAAAGACTTTTATAAGCTAATGAACAATAGTGTGTTTGGCAAGACAATGGAAAACGTTAATAAACGTGTGGATGTGCGTATAATTACCCATTGGGAGAATATTGGTAAAAAGTTGGGTGCTAGTAGTCTTATAAGTAGACCGAACTTTCATAGTCGGTCAGTTATACATGAAAACCTAGTGATTGTGCAAATGAACCGCTTAAAAGTTATTTATAACAAGCCAATATATGTAGGATTTAGTGTTCTTGAATTGTCTAAAACACTAATGTACGATTTTCATTATGGGTATATAAAACCAAAATACGGTGATAATGTTAAGCTGTTGTATATGGACACCGACAGTTTTATATACCAAATACAAACGGAAGACTTTTATGCTGATATTAAGTCAGACATTAGTGCCTATTTTGACACAAGTGATTTTACGAGTGACAATATATATATGGGTTGTCTCGTTTAAATAAAAAAGTGCTTGGCAAATTTAAAGACGAGTGTTCCGGAACAATTATTGAAAAATTTATCGGTGTAAAAGCCAAATCCTACTGTATTGTGAAAAACAGGTGATGATCCGCCAATTAAAAAACTGAAAGGTATAAAAAAGAATGTTGTAAAAAAGGAAATAGACGTTAGTGACTATATAAACTGTGTAAAAAGTAGGAACTCGGAAACACTTTACAGACAAATGAGTGTGTTTCGCAGTTTAAAACATCAACTCTACACTCAATTAATTAATAAGGCTGCGTTATCAAATAGTGATGATAAACGTTTTATAGTACCCAACAACAGACTTAAAACCCTCCCATGGGGACATTACAAAATTGAAGACTTTTATTTTTGTTAATTTAAAAAATATTTATAAGTTCTATATTTAATGGTTAGTTTTAGTATCTGTAGCTTTAGTTAATATTTATATTATATTTATTATTTTTTAATTGTAAATTGTATTAATTACTCGATAAAAAATGTAAAGGGGTGGAAAATAAAAATGATCATTTTTATTAAAGTTTTTATTATTACTAAATCATAATAATACACGTAAAACATTATGATTTTATTAACAAACAATAATACATGTAAAAATTATGTCTAATTTATGTATAAATGTTCTCGTAATAATTTATCGACATCTAAATAATCCTTAAGACAAACTGAAGGCCAGGAACCACTGTCCGGTCCTGACTCAAAGTTGAGCTGTCGGATCATTACGACCTTTTTCAATATTCTGCCAAATCCAACACATCAGACAATTATCTTCGTTATCGCTGTCGTCGTCATCTTCTTTGTTCAGACACACGCCTTGAATGCCGTATTTTTCAATTATGTCCAACACAAATTTCAACAGTTCTGGTCGAGCATATTCTACAGCTGCCCGTAACCAACTTGTAACAACATCTTTAAGCGAATCAAGTTCAGATACAAAGTTTTCATTCGTTTCGAAGGTATAGTTGAATAATATTTCCAACACCTTTCTAGATGTATTGTGTTTAATTCCAAATGTTATTTTTCCAGGGCAGAAAAGTTCGCGCTCCTTCATTGCAATAAATCTAATTGTTTCGACATCACGCAGTCTAATAGCATTATCAAGCATTTTATTCAAAAATCGACGTCGTACACTGTTTTCTTCCATTGTTATCTGGTATTGGATGGTTGCTTCTACTGCTTCCATTGTTGCTGCTACAGTTTCACCAAAAATGACTGATGAATACCATGGTTCAACATATTTATATTAAGTTAGCAGACGATATCCATGAGATGTGATCATTTCCGAATCCAAGCCACTTCACATATACTTTATCATTCTTCTTTTTCAACACCTTTTTCACTAAATACACATCCGGGTACTTCACTTTCTGGAGTTCTTCGTTATAGAAATCACCCTGTATTGGATTACCTTGATAATCCTCTAATAGGTATATAATCGGGTTAGTTAATTGCACCTTAATTATTTTAAAAAGTTCAGTTGACCATGATGGCAGATATCCTTTGTCAAATTGGGATTTATACTTGCTAATGCGAACAATATCACCAACTTTATATTTTGGTTTGGCGGCAGTTTGTGTATAATTGTAAACAGTTGAAAGAAGTATATTCTTCTTGCTTGGTGTTACGTCGCGCGGTCGCATTTTAATTGTTCTATGTTTAAGCGAATTGTAATCATCCATTAATTTGTTCAGCATATCAATCCATTGATACGACCCATTGTAGCTAAACTTTTTCCACATTTCGGTCTTGAGTGTTCTGTTAAATCTCTCCACCACTGATGCTTTTTTCGTTGAAAATGTCGAATAGTGGTTGATGTTGTACTTATTCATCAACGTTTTAAACAGCTGATTATAAAACTCCTTACCATCATCGGTTTGTAAATTTCTCGGTACGCGTCCTTGTTTAAGAACCGATTCAAATGCAGCTGTCACCTCTTTTGCAGTTTTATTTTTCACCGGTATCGCCCACGCCCGTTTCGAGAACACGTCAATTACTGTTAACAGATAATTGTAGTTTTTATTCACTGATGCATAAGTACCCATTTCAAACAAATCAAATTGCCATAGATCATCAATTCCTTTCACGATCACATGTCTTCGTGGAAAATTCTTTCGCGCTGGCTTGTGTAGTTCATGTACCACTTTCCATTTGCTCATTTTTACTTTTTATTATGATTAGTTTAACAAGTTTTTGATTAATCTCTTCATAAAACTTTAAGATCTCACCAAACCCTCGTTCAACCTTCGACAGTCGTTGATCTAATACCTTTATTACTCCTTGCGTATGAATTATAAAAGAATCTGTTGCTGCAGCTAACTGTTCTTCTACAAAACTTTCAATATTTTTATCTTGCCAGCACTCTTGACATAGGTTTTTGAATTTTATGAAAGACATGTCGGTATTGATGTGGTCATCGTAAATATGTTTAAGATTCAGATCATCTTGTTTGAAGACAGCAATAAAATTTGTATTGTCCCGAACATTGTGTTTGGGTGCTGCTGTATACGTCTGTGTTAGGTAAAAACAATCGTCGTTGTAGTGTCGAGAGTGACAAAAATATTCTTCTATTATGGCTTTTTTCTCCCGCACAGATACATCGTCGAATATTATCAATGAATTTGGTAAAGCGTCCATTGGTAGTATGACATCTTCGTTATTGGAGAATGTGAAAAATCCCATACCTTTAACAAGTTTAATAATTTCTTTTAAATATTCATATTTCGGTTGATGCAACGATTTGGAGTAGATGTATATATTTTCAAACGTCAAGCCATTAGGATGTTGTATTAGTGAAATAAGCAGTGAAGTTTTTCCACATCCACTCGGTCCACAAACGACTGCTCTAATACTGTTGGGTAGCAGTGGGCCGTTTTTCTTACAGTTACCGCCATTATTCAATGACAATTCAAAATCAGTTACCGGTAGGGTTTCCCGCTGTTTTATAGATTAGATTAGAGATTAGATAGAATTCTGTATTTAACTTTCGTATTACAGGGAGGTTGGTATAAATAATATTAATTTTAAAAAAAATACATGCATAATAATAAGTAAAAATTTTATATTAATAAAATAAATTAATACTATAAAACAAAAAACTAAAATTAAAATTTAAGTTAAAAACAATTATCAATATTAGAATTAAAACCACAATTATTCAAAATTAAAATTTCAGTCTTTCACAAGCTTTTACTCATTACAAGATTTTACTCATTTAATATAAAGCTTCTTAATTTTAAAACATTTACGACAAATAAATATATTTGTATCATTTTATGCTTGTGGATGGTTGATAGCAGATCAGCTAAAACATTTTCAGAATAATTATTTATATAAGCTGAAAGAGAAGCCTGGCGAATTGGTTGTAAAATTGGGCATCTCAGCATGAAGTGTTCAAGATTTTCATTTTCTTTCAAGTTGCACATTTTACAAATTTCATCTGTCGACCAAGTGTAAATTAAACCGTTTACCACAAATCGCATTTGGAATGTACCCATTAGCCTCAATTGTGCTACTAATCTTAATTTGTCTATGCTTACATTTAACTTTATATATTCGTTATTTTCAAAATTTAGATATTTGTATAATGTATTATAACTAGAACTCAGTATTCTACTTTGATCTTCATAATAGTATTTTTCGTTAAATTTTGACAAAATGGTTTGTTTGTGGTTCTTCACTAATTGAGAGTCTTGCCGTTGTCACAAATGTCTAAAACCCAAGTCATTGAGAATTTGCTTCAGCTGAGAGACCCAGTTGTATTTAACAGTGTTATGATCTTGTTCGTCTAAATGTAATAGACGCCTATAACACTGTTTGAGAAGTCTTTGCTCTGGCAGTTTTAGAAGTTTTTCCCACCAATTCAAAATTAATTTCAGAGCAATTACTGCCAGACTTGTCCTTTGCATTTCACTTCTGATAAGGTAATGGGGTGTCGCTCTGGGTAAACAAAGAACTGACTTAAAGAAAGTACTCTGAACCTTATCCAGTGAGTTAAGATGTCTTAGTGACCATATTTCACCCCGTATAATAATGTTGTTTGCACTATTGTTTCAAGTAATTTAATTTTTGATTGCCATGAGTTACATTTAGTTTTGACCAGAATTGATTTAACACTGCCAATAGCCAACTTGGCTTTTTTTATTGCATTTTCAGCTTGTTGTAAGAGTAAGCCCGAATTGGAAAAAATAACACCCAAATAATTAAAATTTTGCACTTCTTCTATTTTTTCCTTATTTATATAAAATTTATTTTTTTGTGCTCTACCTCTCTTGCGAAATGTCATTATTTTAGTTTTATCTATATTTATTTTTAGTTTGTTTATATCACAATATTTAAAGAAAATATTTAAGCTATGCTGGAGTTCCAACTCGTTTTCAGCGACTATTGTGCAGTCATCGGCAAACAGAATATGCGATATGTAACTGTTATTTAATTTTACTCCCATAACTCTGTGCTCCTCAAAGAAAGTTTTTAAGTCGCTGAGAAATAACATGAATAACAGTGGACTCAATGAGTCGCCTTGCATAACACCAACGGTTAGATTAATTTCTAAATTTTGTGTTAACAAGTTTAGTAAGAGTTTTCCTGATTTATATATACTTTCAATGATTTTAATAATTTTACGGCTTACTCCTATAGATCGTAATTTTTCCCAAAGTAAATTGTGATTCACTGTATCAAACGCGCGTCTAAGATCTACAAAACAACTATACATTTTCCCCTTACTACGTGCAACGGAAATGTTGATTAATGTGTTTAAAATAAAGATATTATCTTGACAACTTCTGCCCCTTCTAAACCCGGCCTGGTTATCAGGTAGAATATTTGCGCTTTCTGCCCATGTTAACAAGCGATCACTTAATATTTTTGTAAATATTTTCATAATTGAATTCAACAAAGCTATACTCCTATAATTGGTAGGGTCTTCCCTGGATCCTTTTTTAAACAATAAGACTAACTTACTCCTAGACCAATCGGGGGGTGTTTTTTCTTCCGATAGAATGACATTGAACATTTTTAGTATTAAGCGCAAACAATTTTCGGGTAAATTTTTTATAAATTCATTCGGTATACCATCTGGTCCTGGTGCTTTGTTATTTTTGGCATTTTGTTGTTTGTTTGACATTGTTTTGATGGCAATGTTTTTGATGGCATTGTTTAACTCATTCAACGAAATATCTGCATCTAGGTAGGGGTGTTTTACATCTAAAAAAACAACTTCCTTAACTAAATTAACTGGATAAATTAGTTCAAAGTGCTCCCTCCAAACCTGATCGCCAATACATGATAAATCTGTAGTATTTTTTATTTTTTTAAATTTATTTATGGCCTTCCAGAATTCCCCACTATTTTTTACATTGGATAGGTCATTATGTACTTTATCATAGTAGATAGCTTTTTTTGTTTTCAGAAGTTCTTTATATTGTTTTTTCTCATAAGTATATACTTGGACTAAATCTTTTTCAAAATTGTTATTTTTAGCCAATTTGAATACACCTCTGACATGAATTTTTTTCTCTTTACAATCTTGATCAAACCATGGTTTGCTGTAATGAAAGTATTTGTTTTTGTTACTGTTAGAAAGTTTTTTATTTACGCACATATTTAGTGTAACAGATACGTCTTTTATTTTTTGAATTAAATTAGTGTAAATGGAGCTAACATCCTCAACGTCAGAGCTGCATTCAAAATTTTCCATTTCTTCAAAAAATATTTTACTTTGGGATTCGTTCCATTTCAAATAGTGTATAATAGAAGTCCCAGTGATACTGTCGTCATTCAGAGCAGCTTTAGTTTTGTTATCAATATACAGAATGCACGGTAAGTGATCTGATGTGAGGGTAAAATCACATACTTTAAAGTCTACAACTTTTGTAACTGCAATGTCGTTTGCCCACACCAGATCAATCACGCTGCATCCATTTTTATTTATAAAGGTATATTGTCCCAGCTGATCACTTTCGCTCCTTCCATTTATTACAAAATAATTTTGATCAGCCATGAACTGAACAATTGTTTTACCTCGTTTATTAACAACAGTATCCATGGAGCTCCTAGAATTATATAATATAGTATTATCAAAAATTTCATCATACCCTTGTCCCAAATTACCAATTCGACAGTTCATATCTCCACAAATAACTATTGGATGTGACTGATAATTTTCAGATAATTGTGTTAACAAATCAAACAGTAAATTTAAAATTATATTTAAATCATATGATGGATTAAAGTAAACATAAACAACAATAAACCAATTTAAACTAATTTTGACATTGTATACAATCCACAAGTTGCTGTTTTATAAATGAAGACATTTTACTGGTGTTGTTCGAATTAGATTATTTCGTATACTAACAAGTTACGTAAAATTTTAATCTATTTATAATATCTATAAAAACAGTTAGCATACATTTCTGTTTTCAGTTCACCTTAATATGCCTGTGCGAAAACAACAAGGTGTCAGTTGCAAACGAACAAGTAAAGTGAAAACATCTGGTAGGGGACTAATAAATTCTACAATCAACAAGCTGCCATTTGAACTACACTTACCCGGATACCAGTATTGTGGACCTGGAACTAAACTACAAGAACGATTGTTGCGAGGCGACCCCGGTATAAACAAATTGGACGCTGCATGTAAAGAACACGATATCGCCTATTTACAATACAAAAATATTAACGATCGACACAGGGCTGATTTAATTTTAGCCAACAAAGCGTGGGAACGAGTTAAATCATCAGACGCAAATTTTGGTGAACGAGCTGCTGCTTGGGCTGTGACGAACGCGATGAAATCAAAAGTAAAATTGGGGATGGGCCATTCAAATAGGAAGAAGGCAAACAAAAATGGAAAGAAATTAATATTTGGTGCTGGAGTTCGTGATATAAGAAGTATATTGAAGAAAAACAAACCAAAAACTATAAAAGATTCAGTCAGAATAGCACTGAAAGCGGCTAAAACAATTTTCAAGAAGAACAAGAATCAGTTTACATCGCCAAGAATTATACCGATTCCGAAAACTGGTGGAATTTTACCATTTCTAGTTCCACTATTTGCTGGATTGTCTGCCGTGGGGTCACTTGCTGGTGGCGCAGCTGGTGTTGCAAAAGCAATTAATACGTACAAAACAGCGCAGAAACAGTTGGATGAAAATCAGAGACATAACAAAATGATGGAAGCAATCGCTCTCGGATCGAAATCTGGTACTGGACTTTATTTAAAACCGTACAGAAGAGGATGGGGTCTTTTTATCGAATCAAAAACCACTGAACGAGCTGCCCAATAGACCGTTAACTAATTACGACATCTATCAGTTTGGAACCAAGCATTTACCAAATTTCCGTGGTGTATTCATGAGGGACGAATTACCAAAACGACCATGGCGAAAGGAATGCGGTGTCGTTCATTTAGAAAGTTTATCTGGATCTGGAAGGCATTGGGTGGCATATGAAAAAAACAATATAAATGTGGAATATTTTGATAGTTATGGGAATTTACCACCGCCTGTTGAAGTTGCAAAATATCTACATGGAAACAATATTAAATATAATTATAATGTTTATCAAAATTATAATAATTTTAATTGTGGTCATCTTTGTTTAGAATTTTTATACAACAAAAGCAATTTTGTATAAATAAATATTTCTGTAATGTATAACTTGGTTTATTTGTGTCTTAAACATCATGTCGTTCACACTAACCTTAAGTGGAAACTCATCAATATTAACCGCTGAATATTTCCCGCCTATTGAATTACCCGGTAATTATGTTTGTGGACTAATTAATTTTGAGACGTATAATTCTGTACCAAACGTGGATGAAACAAATAATTTGTTTCATTTCGGTGATGACGACAAGGCTCCACATTACATCGAGATACCTGTTGGTAATTACGACTTGGAAGACTTGGAAACTTATATAGATGATATGTTGACAAAGAGTGGTAAAACAAGTTCTAATGCGCAGCTTTTACTACGTGCAAATAACAATACGGTAAAAAGTTCAATTAAATGTACGGAAACAATACATTTCGATAAAGACCGATCTATCGGGTCATTGTTGGGTTTCAATAAACGAAAACTACAGAAGGGTCACTATTATAATTCGGATAAGCCGATGAACATTATGAAAGTCAATCTGGTGCAAATTGAGACAAATATTACGACAAACAGCTACCTGAATAACATTCAATCACATAATATCTATTCGTTTTCCATACAAGTTGAAGCTGGGTATAAAATAAGTGAGACACCAAATACAATAATCTATATGCCTGTGAGCGTGCAACGAATAACATCTCTAGTGCTCCGTATTGTGGATCAAGACGGCAATTTGGTTAATTTTCGAGACGAAACGATAACGATTAAGTTACACTTAAAGCCAGCATGAAACATGTTGATATTTAATGAAGAAAAACCGATACAATCAAACAGTTTACAACTTACCACCAGCCTAAGCAGATCGGTGACAAGAAGGCGACCATTAACTTTGGCAAACGCAAATTTTTTACAACAGTTGGGCTTGACTTTGAAGAAAAAGAAGAAGAGAAAAAATGAATAGTATTTTAAACGTCGATATGGCTGTTAATTTTGATGAAAGCATTTCGAAGCTAGAGGAGCATGCGTATTCACCATTTTTAAATGCATATAACAACAGCGACGAAATTCGAATTTGTATACAGGATCAAAATTTAATTTTATTACCGCACAAGAGTTATCTTTACATACAAGGACAACTGCTGAAGAGTGATGGAGCAGTATCGACTACAGCGGAATTAAGCAATAATTCAATGGCGTACTTGTTTGAAGAAATGCGATATGAACTAAACGATGTGGAAATTGATCAGTGTAAATACGTCGGTCCAACAACTACACTAATGAATTATTTATCATTAAATGAAAACCAGAGCCAGCAACTACAAAACGCAGGATGGTGTGGTCCAGATGAAAAAAAGTATCTGACAAGGGGTATGTTAACTTCTGTCTACCGTTGGATCGAGTGTTTGGTTTCATTAACCATTATAAGAAAGTTATTATTAATGCAAAACATCAACTGATTATGATTCGCGCGCGAACCGATCGGGATGCAATTGTTTCAGTAACGGATGACGTCACTTTTCATATACACAAAATTCAATGGATGGTTCCGCATGTTACAGTTGCTGATGAGTCGAAATTAAGATTGTTAAAAATTGTGGGAAATAGTCAAGATATACCTATCGCTTTTCGCACTTGGGATATGCACATACAGCCGACGGTTCCAATAACAAAACACAACATTTGGACAGTGAAAACAACAACACAACTGGAAAAACCTCGTTATATTATATTTGCATTACAAACAGATCGGCGTAATAAAAAAGAGAAAAATGCTACCATTTTCGATCACTGTGAACTTTTTGATATCAAGGTGTATTTGAATGCAGAGAAATATCCATACATGGACCTGAATTTTGATTTCGCTAATAATAAATATGCACTGGCATACCATATGTATTCAAAATTTCAAGAAGCCTACAATGACTTGGAGAATACTACAAATGAACCATTGTTAAATCGTGAAGAGTACAAAAAAATTGCTCCCATCATATTCATTGATTGCTCTCATCAAAACGAATCTCTGAAAAGTGGACCTGTGGATATACGAATTGAATTTAAAACATCGAAGGAAATACCAGAGAATACATCAGCGTTTTGCTTGTTATTACACGATCGCATAGTTCAATATAATCCATTGACAAATATCGTCACGAAATTTGTATAAAAAGCTGTATTTGATTTTAGACCGATTATTCTTACTTTAGACTTTGCATCATTATCATCACGATGACCGACGACGTGACGATTGTTGACTTTCAAGGATTTCCAAATACAACAAAAGCAAGTTTTTATGTCAAAGAATTGGCTATACTGAAATTTAATTCTGATAACGGATATTACAATGATGACTACACACTATAACATTTCGTTTTTAAATCACCAATTCCATTTTGTGGTTTGAGTGAAAAGGACCAACAGACTGCTCGATGGTTACGAAAAAATCATCATGGATTCTCTTGGATGGATGGACACATTGACTATGAACAGTTGCAATATATTTTAATGGATGCACTACGCACAACTCGAATCGTGTACGTGAAGGGTGAAGAAAAATTTCGCTATCTTCAACAACTACTGCCATCAACAATCATCATCATGAATTTTGAAGAAGTACTCAGCTGTCCAAAGCTACGGACCCTGGTAACAACTTACAATAGTCCTCTATGCGGAAGCCATTTTTCTGGACATTGTGCATTACAAAATGTAATATCTATGTACAAACATTACTATTGTGAAACGAAAAATTTTTAATAAAGTAATTTTTGAAAAAAAAAATACGTTTTTATTTATTTATTTATTTTTAAAAAAAATATACATATGATATGATTTTGTATAACAAAAAATTATTATTAATTACAAGAATTATCACTATGCGCAGAATTGTAGTATTCTAGCAAATTTATTGCTTCGAATTCAATCCAAAACGTTTTTCCTACTACTCCATTATTGACCACAGCTAAAGTAGGTGTGTATTTCAATCGCTCAAACGACGGCGCATCCATATTATCGAACCGAGAAGGTAACGACAAGTATCCATTTTCTAATTCCAACACAGTCTTCATTCGAATCGAATCAAATTTCGACTGGATTTGTTTGACATCAATAATTCTATATGGTTTTTTTATAACCATGTCACCCAGTTTCAACCACGGCTTAACCTTTCCAATTTTGTTAAGGCTTCTTATTAGTTCCGAAGTAAGTGCTGGATCTTGTTGACTGACACTAGCTTGATAGTTCAATTCCATTATTGACAACAACAATAAACTTGTTTAAGAACGGTAACAATTAAAATTTTACAGAAACTGATATTATTGAGCACTTTACAAAGTTTCAACGAAAACTTGATAATTTTATAAATATCGACCTGCTTTATATACTATTATTTGGTGGAAAATCATGTGATATTAATGTATGCATTCAAGGTTACGCCTAGCCTAAATAGCAAATGATGCAATCGGAAAATTTATTTTTATACATATGGTTAAATAACCGACTACAACAAGGAAAATGTGCAAACAACATAACATGACATAATCACGTGTACGGAAAACTTTGAGCAAAACCGATTTGAAAGTTTTTAAGTGTAGCAATAAATAATTTATATACTGACATTTGTAGGCATTACCATTCACCACCGTAGGCAATATTTGGTTGAAAAATGTTGGTACACTTAATTAACATACATATCAAAATGTCAATTGTTAGAATATATTCGACATTTAATACATCCAGAGCCAGTGTACGTCCCAGTGTAGTGGCTAGCACTCCCGCTTCGTAAAATAAAGTACCGATCGAATACACCAACCGATGACATTTTGTTTTATTTCAATAATATTACTTACTAATATAGGCAATCCACACAACACACATCAATTGCCAAAAATTTATCAGAAACCATCTGTCAAAAATTTAACTAACCACATATCCCCACCAGCCAAATTTTGACTAGCCGAAGTGAACGAGCTCGAGATTTGGCTGTTATTTCTCCATAAGGTGGTGGGTGGTGGGTAATGTTAATTTTCCATAAGGTGGTGGGTCTAGAATCGGCCAAAATACACTACTAATAATTTTTACTAGAAGTTTTAATTTTTTTTTTTATAGCCGGATAACTAAAAAGATAAAACAAAAAATTTATTAACCAAATGTTGAACTTTTTAATCGTAGTATTATTCAGCAATATAGGCAAATATGTATTTTGCTCCATTAGAAATTATCGCAGGTTTATCTCATTAGAATACTTTTACAACCTTTTTTTTACTTTTATTTTTTAATTTTTTTTCAAATTTAGACACTTATTGTCTCTTTATCATAAGACTTTTGAACTTCCTCAGAATGTCAAATCTGTCATCAGAAGTTCGTCCACTTAACATATAATTATAAAAATTCATAGTTGGGTTGGATGTCAACCAAAATTTGTAATTTGTACCGTTGTATCACTGAAATTGCGTTCTCCAACCCCACGTATTTTTTTCCCTGTTTCAGAAAACTCGTAATTCGGCATCATTTATGATTGTTGATGCAATTGTTTTGGCGATACTACTTTGAAACATTTGGCGATCGATAATAATAACCTGTCTGTAATTAACACAAATGTTAATGAACTATCCAACATTGATACTGATATTCTACTCACCGTGTCAACTGCAGTCAGTGACTGAATGGTTTTCAGATTTCATCAATGACCGATTTTGATAAAATTGAGACAACTATTTCATCAGTGTTATTTAATGAATTTATGCCATCTGAATCAGTACGTTCCAAATTAATTGTCCGGAGTGACTGACGTAATCTTCGTTTTCCTTGTTTAAAATTAACTACTGAAATTATATAATGCTAATTTAAAGTAATTAAAATAAAAACCCCCTTAAGCTCCGCCAGTGTGCGCCCCGGAACCGTCCAAAGAGGACATACGTCGAGACATACAGGCTGTATGGTATTCCTTATGGTCTTGGTACTTCGCCTTCCTCTCTTTGGTGTTCTCTTTCCTGTCTCTCTTTATCAGACATCACTGACCTGATATATGCTGAAATAGCGTTCCAGTATCTCCTATTGTCCATCATTAATTCGATCATGTTTCTAGAAGTAATTAGATTACCCAACTCCGTCTCTAGTACATATCGTCTAGCTTCCCACGATATGTACTAGAGACGGAGTTGGGTAATCTAGTTACTGCTAGAAGGCTACTGTTCAAGGCACTTAAGACTTCACGAATAATAGGTACTAAATCTACACCTGTGACACCCCCTTTAAAAAATAATAAGCGACAGGCTGCTTTCACTATTTACGAAGCCCCTGCGCCATAAATACTAGAGCGCTGTTGGCGACTTCGTTAATCCGACGCCCATTACCGACGTCTTGAAAGCCATAGATGGTATCGTTGCCGTCGTAGTAATTTAAATGAGGTCTTATCGCCATTTCATCAAAAAGTAAGCAGCAGACTCTATCCTCTTTTCTCAGGTAGGAAATGGATTTTGATAATTGTTCAAACAGGATGGAATTTGTACCAGGAATGAAGGGAATGCGTGCTAAATGTGCTCGGAGTGTTGTAGGGGACGGGAAGGGTAGGAATTTACGCAAAAGAGTATGTGACTAGAGATTTTTTATGGAGGGCTAGAGCTGCTGCTTTATCTGATGTGCTCCACCGTCTACCATGAATAGTCTCTCTTCGCATTATTCATCTGTGACAACAATAACTGCTGGGCCACGGCAACATGCCCGAAAATAAATCCTTAATCACAGGATTATCATCAAAATTTTTGAGTTTTCTAATCATAAGATTCTTTTTTTTAATGTTTTCTTTCATCCTTCTTATCTTTGCTTGTGCCTTTGCCAACACACGTTTTGCTTTAGTCCGTTTTATTATTATTTTTGGAAATGGACGACTCGATGTACGAGGAGAGGTCAAAGAACGGATCCTGACAGTAATGTCAGTGGAAGTGCTAGGAATAGGTTGACTTGCTACGGCAGGTGGAACAGTGGGAATAATATCAAAGGATCTGGATGTACCCGGCTTTTAGGATCGGAGCAAGTGGACGTACTAGGAATAGGTTGACTTGCTACGTCAGGTGGGACGTACTAGCACTAGGTTCAGGAGAAACTGGCGGGCGGGAACTGGATTGACAGCAGGGTCAGCCACAGGTGCAACAGGAATATCTATTGGAGAAGGTAAAGCCCAAGGACGCAATGTCCTGGAAGCAATGGGATTGTACATGGAGTCGTCGAAATGTAGTTGGCAAACGACATAATTATCATGGGCAAGTTTAGGACATGTCTCCGCCATTCGCAACTGGTTAAGCCATAGACGGCATCTGAAAAGTTGCAAAATTTCAATTATTAAAAGTTTTCTTTTTGAAATTATAAAATTTTGTTCGTTTTTATATACTATCGTTAAAATAAATTTGTAGAACAATCCATAAACAAATAAAGAAATTCTACATATTTTGGAAAATTTATACATGGTAACTCAATAAAATTACTGTAGATGATTTTAAAAATATTTTCATCGTTTTTGTGTACTTCTGTAATACTTATTGAAATACATTGTCGCTTGAAATGATTAAGTCTGATTTATTAAAAAATCAGTGTATTTAAAAAAAAATTATAAAAAAAAAATTGTTCTCCCTTTTTCACGATTTTTATTATTAATTATCGTCAAGGTTCCATAGATTAACAATAAGGTTACTGTATTATTATTAATGTTGTTGTTATTTTTTTTTAATTGCCTTGCTTCATTTTTCGAGAATCTATGCAACTTTACATCGTCCTCCCGTGTTCTTCCGTACACAATACATCTTTTTTTTTGGACCATTATGCACCTATAGAATATAAATATAAATAAGTAAAAATAAACCAAGAACAGAAATTCATAAGGAATCAATAAATAGAAATGTATAACATGTATAATTTTAAAAGTTGTAACAATGATATCCCAGAGGAATAGTTGTGGAGAACCATCTACTAACGAATGTAAAAATTAAAAAAGTTTCGACACTTTTGAAATTATTTTTCCTTGATTTTAGAAAACTATTTTTTAAGATGCTACTTAAAAAACGCTACCAACAGATGTCAAGGGATAAGCTATTGCAAATTAATTATTATACAAACCCTTGCTCATAAAAAAGCCCTACTTAAACGTGCAAGAATATTTGAATATATCTACAGTATAATAAATATATAATATATAATAGAACACTGCCACGTTTAAATGGGGCTTTAGAGTTTCACATCCTAAGCACTAGCGTCATCTGGCGTCTTATTCAACATCTGGATAATAAAATTTTGGAGTGTTTAGTCCGTTTAGTCTACCTGCCTTATTTAGAGCTGTACATGAATATGTACAAAAAAAGGATAATTTCACAGTTTGCTAATAAAAAGAAAAAGTTATTAAGTTGTTTTGTGCGAGTCTTGTAAATCTTTATACAGATGCAATTAAAGAGAAGTATAATATAATTTTTTTCCAATTTTGGAATAAATAACTATTTTTTTTAATTCAATTTTTATAGTTCTAGTTTTATTTCAATGTGCAAATGAAAGGAAAAAATTTTTATTTAACTTACCAATTACTATATTAGTCACTTTGAAATCAAATTTTCACCTAACAGCGCCTCAAAAGCCGTAACTGTTCCTAAACAAAAATAAAAAAAATTAACTATTTTCCTTGTTATGAATATGATTCTGGTAATTAAAAAGAGAAAGTTTTTTAAACTCCAATATTACCGAATTAAACTCCGTACTTACCGAATTCCCAGAATTTTTCATTGTACTATAGTATAGTACAATGAAAAATTCTGGGAATTCGGTAAGTACGATTATAATTTCATAGTTATTTAAATGTCAACCATCTAATCAACATTATACTATTTTGTTAAAGTATTTTATACTTTTTATTTTCTATTGGTAACGAACAAGGAATTAAAAGAATTCTATATAATATAGTTTAATATAAAATAAATTAACAAATTTTACTTGAATTTAGTTTATTTTATTATGTGTTGAGTTTTACTATTTTTTTTCAATATTTATTTTGTTTTTCATTGTTCTGTAAATAAAAATATAAACATGATGTGTTAATAAAGCTAAAATATAAAAAATACTGCACGGTATGAAGAAAGACGCGAAAGACGCTACATAATAAAAAAAATATTGGAGTTTAAAAAACTTTCTCTTTTTAATTACCAGAATCATATTCATAACAAGGAAAATAGTTAATTTTTTTAATTTTTGTTTAGGAACAGTTACGGCTTTTGAGGCGCTGTTAGGTGAAAATTTGATTTCAAAGTGACTAATATAGTAATTGGTAAGTTAAATAAAAATTTTTTCCTTTCATTTGCACATTGAAATAAAACTTAGCCATATTTCTGATAAGTAATAATAATTAAGTCAATTATGACATGAAAAATTCCATTTAAAAGTACTTATAATGTTTACATTTTGAAATGAAAACTAAACAAATTTCTAATCACCTTCTTATTTTAGGAATTGGAATACACACCTTTTGTGAAAAATCTCAAGCGTGGCGAAAAATTGATTTCCACATTGGCATATATCACGTTCGTTGCCACTAGTTTTAAACCGGTTGCCGTTCCTTTTTAGATTTCAAATTGTAAGTTTAAAACAATATTTTAATATTATATCTCACTTAATTTTAACACTAAAAAACAAAATCAAATTATACCATATTATTTAATTCAGAAAAATTTCTAATTTATTTTTTACATATATATTATTATTAAATTATTCACTGTTCTGGTAGGTACGATTTTTAATTTTGTTTTCTATAATAAAAGATCTGTTGGCATAAATTGTCAAAATCAATTGAACAATTGCTGTAACAGTATTGACCACTAGGACCACTTGTAAGCCTACAGTGCTAAGCTAAATGAAACGTGTTATAATTAAAAAAATTATTTTATTAAATATTACAATAAAAAAATTATTTTGTTAAATATTACCATAAAAAAAATTAAAAAAATTATTTTATTAAATATTACAATTAAAGAAATTATTTTATTAAGTATTACATTATAATAAAAAATTTAAAAAAACTAAAAATCAATATTATTATGTATTTAAATTTTCTAACCATTTTTTGACGGCCGGTGAAACAATTTTAGGGAATTCGCTTGTTCCCATTTTGTTTTTTAAATTCCGCCATGGGCAGTAGTTTGCGAATTCCCTAGGATGCTCGTTGATACCACATCCGCATATTTTCTTTTTGTCCCTGCTGTTATTGATGTTAATGATGTTGTTAATTTTTGATTCTTCTTTTTTTAATAAAGATTTTCCAGGATGTTTCTGGAGATTTCCCTTTCTCGATCCGGACATGTTTGGAAATGGTTTTCTTCTGTTTCGATATCCAAAAATGTGATATGCATTGTGTTATACAGGCATCTTTTCACGGGCCGATTGCATTGTCTTAGACATTTGATTAAATGTATTTGCAACCGATGCGTCAACAAACAATGCGATTTATTTACTGGCCAAATAACAAAATCAATTTCGCGAAAACTGTACACTCAAATCAATGAGTCGGGTACTTTATATATACTGGTTTGTATACTTCATACGTACTCATACACGAACATCCACTTTTTTCATACATTTTTTCTACTACAGTCCGTTCTTCCTTCCAATCACACACTCACTACATTCTGCTTTCACTATTATTACACCGTGGGAACATCTGGCAACCAAATGTCTCATCAATACATCTGCCATCAAGTATACTTCTTCTTTACAAAAAGAAATTTTCATAGTTTTAGAATGCAGTAAATTTATAGACGATGTAGACGATGAGCCAGTATTTTTTAACTTTAACCCGAGTGATAATAAAAATGCTCGATTTTCAGGTGTTAATGCTTTAGATGTTAACGGTCTTAGTGTCCGTGGTTGACTGTTGACAGATGTTAAATACTTATGATTAAATACTAAACCCATTGTTGTTTTTACGTTTCAATTAAATGTAATCTAATTGTTATTTCCTCGTTTCGAAAATTTACCAAATTACCGTTTTGATGAACAATGCGCAAAGTAATATTATCGATGCGATTAACAGTCACCGGATAATAGATAATGTTTGTTGGTATTGGTACAATCACTATTTTATAACAGGACGGTACGTTTGGAAAAAACTGATAAATTGTATGATCTAATTTACCATTTGTATACGAACCGGCAGTTATGCTACATGTAATACGGATAGTAATTTATTTGCAGCAAGTTTTTGTTTCGAAAAACCTAATAATGGTCCAATTTAATCGTTGCGTGTAAAGTCAATGATTCTATTAAATTTTATTTCACTTTTTAGTGTATTGTTATTTGCTTTAAGTATTAGATTTAGATCTTTATTTCTTTTTGATAATTCTGAAGTTAAATAATGAGCGATATCGTTTAATTCGTACGATCCTTCAGGTAATTCAATAGAATCGATTTCATCATCATCATCATCATCATCATCATCATTCCCACCAGCAGCAACAGTGCTAGTAGTTGAATCTGATTGAAAATAATATGATTTTTTCTCACTATCATTGATAAAAGTTACATCATTATTAAGTTTTGTATATTTAGATGGTTGTGTATAATAATAGAATTTATTATTTTTACCTGTCTCGATGTTTGGTATAGAACTAAATGTTTCAGTATCAGTTAAACTTAATGCATAATTTTTAACTGGATTTAATTCAATAGAAGGAAAAAAAATCTGCACTAATATTTGAATTTCGTGATGTAAATGTGAATGTTCTTAATGATTACATTATTACTACTGAACAATTAAACAATTTGACTAGCTATTATATAAAAATTTCAAACATAACTGCCCGCAAATTGTCTGATTGTAAGTTTGATCTTGATTATATCTTATTTGCACATTGGGATCAAAATAATCCAGTAAGTCAAGTGGTGGTTGCAAATTTCCAAAACTGTCATAATAATGTACAATGTTTTTATCTTTTTTATATGCTACCCAGTGTGTACCATTGTTACGATTACTATCTAAATTTACAATTGTTGATTCTTAAATCCAAGGTTTATTCGGTAAAGTGTCTCGCATATGGACATTTCTAAAATTTGGTATTTTTAATTTTTTTGTATACTCAGGTAACTCAATATTCTATGGTCTTACAATGGTCTACGTGGTATGCTTATTGGTAGTTTTTTTGATGGTGGTCGCAAATATAAACCAAGTCCTTGTTTATATGGTTTTTTAATGGCTGAATACGCTGTTTAGTGGTAGAAAACACCCCTTAACCTCTGAAAGTAGAAACAATTATGGCTAATTATTTCTGAAATAATATACTTTCTGAAAAAAGTGCTTAGGAACAAAGTTGTATTCTGTTTGAAAATGAACTGACGGTTCGAAACAATATTGTCACAGTTTCAAAATAAAAGTGGTATTTTTGCGAAGTAAAATATTTGTTTATTATTTATAAAGTTGTAGAGTTAAAAATGATGCACTTGATGGGGACTTTGAAGTCGACCTTGAGGTCAGTTTTCAAGGTTAGTTAAATTTGGAAGTAATTAGCCGTTGTCGGACTTCATATACTGCATTTATAATCACTAGAGTGAAGACATTGGTTCACACAAACGAGGTGACCAATGTTTTATAGCGGGTTCTAGCACACACTACATCGTCTTAAGTATGAGGACGCCTTAACCCAGGGGGTGCCGACACTTTTGACGCGGTACTGTACTTAATGTTGTGGTATACTGCCGTGTCAAAAGTGTAGATACTCACTGGGTTAAGGTGTCCTCATACTTTTGACGACGTAGTATATACTAGAACCCGCTGTAAAAAAATGGTCACCCCGTTTGTGCGGGCCAATATCCTCACTCTAGTGATTATTGATACAGGATATGATTAAGTCCGATAACAGCTAATTACTTCCAAATTTAATTGACTGAAAATTTACCTCAAGGTCGACTTCAAGGTCACCATCAAGTGTACCATTTTGAACTCTACAACTTTGGTCCTAAGCACTTTTTTCAGAAAATGTATCGTTTCAGAAGTAATTGACCATAATTATTTCCACTCTCAGGGGTTGAGGGGTGTTTTCTACCCCTAAACAGCGTATTCGGCCGAAAAAAACACATATTTAATATTTTTTTATGCTGAATAAGTATGTTAAGTTTCATTCAAATGAGTGTGTCAATTGGATAGTGTTACTTGTAAGGACCATAATCAAATAATACCACTGATTAGTCAAGACAAAGCCAACAATCGAGTTTCGAGTATCGCAATTGATACAAGAAATATTTTTGTGAAGTACTTTATGGATAATAAGATTTAAACAAATAAGTTTCTAAAGTAATAACTAGAATATTCATATTAATAATAATAATTATAGCCAATATGGTACAATCCTTTGCAAACTCCCTCATCAAATGTATAATCAACGTATTTTTTACTTTTGTGTTAACTTTATAGTCCAGTTATTTATATGACATTGTTATATTTCTCAGAATACAAATAATAATAAATTTAAATTTTTTATGTATTTATTTTTTTTATTTTAATAAAATATTGTTTTTCTAAAATTTAAATAAGCTCTGAAGTAGAAAGTTCATCATAAAAAGTATCTTGAATTGAATATAATCCTTAAAATAGTAAACCTAGCGTATTATTTGAGTTACAGGGTGTCCCACGGGCAGTTTCTGATACTAATCGGCGATTATTTTGAAATGCATGCGGGTATTAAGATGCTTTAAACTACTTTCAAAAGAAGACATATGAAGGTTTTTTTCATGAATAAATTTATTGTAATTAATATTTTAATACATTTATTTTACATTTTTTAAAATCAACAAATTTAATGATAAATATTTTCCATCACCACTCGAGCAACAATCAATTCTTTTTCGAAAACTATATATGACTTTACTTAATATTTCATTTGATATGCTATTAACAGTTTTTCTAATATAATAGCTTTCATCAATTCTTCCGTTGTTGCTGGATTTTCGGAATAACAGTGATCTTTTATGTAACTCCATAAGAAAAAATTACTAGGATTTAAATCTGGGTAATATGGTGGCCACTCAATTCCTCCGTGAGTAAATTTAGGGTATCCTTAGCTAATAACCCCATTTCCATATACATTATAAATAGCCTCGAACACTTCTTTGGTGCGATGAGATGCTACTTCATCTTGCATAAAATGAAATGTTCTGACACAACCTCTCCTCTTCGCAAAGGGGAAGAATTTTGTTTCCAATAACTATAGCTATCTCCTGTGACCGTTGTTTATTGACGTATCCGTGTAGTCAAAAATGAACTTTGTCGGAAAAAACAATTTTTTTTCATCAGTTTCACCGGATTCAATCATCTCTGTTATGATCTTGTAAAATTTTACTCGTGCTTCCATAGATCTTGTTGTTAATAACTGATGCGTTGTTATTTTATAAGGGTGTAATTTCAATAAGTTTTTCACAATCCTGTGTAACGAAGATTTTGAAATTCTTAGTACCTGAGTAGCTTTTCTAATGCTGGAATTTGGATTTTCTGCAAAATATTTTTCTACTTCATTCACTGTTTCTTCCGTCACACCTATATATGTAAGACCCGAAGCATTATGTTTACGGTAATGGAGAGTTCCATACTGTATGAAATTGTCAATAACCCTGTTGAAAAAATGCATTTGGGTGAAATTAAGTTAGAAAAATTCATGAGATAAAACATAAACATAAAAAAATTTTTGTTTATACCTTTTTAGAGTGTTTTCACTAGCAACTCTGTGCTGTCCAAATTTAGTTCTAACTCCTTTGTACGCGTTTGCGTAAACTTTGCCTCTAGAATAGAAGCACTCAATTAAATATACTTTCTCTTCAGTGGTAAGGTCACTCATTTCAGTGCATGTATTCATAGCTCTACAACGTCTGAACTGAAACTACCAACGCTTAGTTATATAATCGTTAACTAGAGAAATTCCATTCAGATGGTGGAGGGGGAAGAGCGGTATTTAGTTTCAGCAACTTCTCGTGGGACACCTGTATGTTTAGTACTATTACGAAAAGGTAGTTAAAAAAAATAAATTTTTTATTAAAACTGCTGAAATAAACAAAAAAAAAATTATTTGACGCAGGTAAATATTAAAAAAAACTGAAAATTTCAGATATAAATCACAATTTATTAAAAATTAAATTCAGTTACAAGTTTAAATTTTTGTTTTAGTTTTAGTTTTATTTTTATATTAAAAATTGTTCTCTTTTTTTTTCATACATAGTATCTTTGCATCCGGCACAGCTCATAGATTAAATAAGCATGTCAAGTTAGTGCGTGGATTATGATTGAACTGTGTAATAGATAAATACAATTGTTACAGATAAGTACAGACTACAAAAGAAAGTAGATTATTAAAAGATAAAGGTATACATAGGCAATTTAAATAACAAGAGAGTATTATTAATAGAGTTAATTGACTGAAGTTGCTAAAAGCTGTTTAAAGATAAGAAAATTTAAGTAAAAAAAAAAAATGATAAAATTGACATAATAATAAAAAGATATCACAGCTCATAGCATCTCCTGTAATAATTAGGTAAGAAAATTATAAATAAGCGAATAGAAAAATTAGTAAACTTGTTAGAACTAGTAATCTTATGAAATTTAACCAACTATTTAATTTAGTAAAGCACAAAATTAATTAAAAGTATGTTAAGTATGAAGTATGATAAGTTAATTATGAAACGTTAGTAAGAAATAGTTATAACAACAAAAAAAAGTTTTCCCAATCACAGATAGAATAGATTTAAATATTGTAACACGTGTTAGCGTTAACCAAAAAAATTGAAAAAAGGTTACTCATCTTGATGAATTCAGGCCGAGTAGGTGAATAGCGAACACCCAAAATAAATGAAGAAAATCCACGTTGGGGTCCATTAATGTAGACATCAGTTCATAATTAACGTTGAATACTGTTATCGACATGTAGAAATCTTGTTCATGCTTAACGTTGGAAGTTGTTTGCCGTCATGTAGAAATTTTGTTCACCATTAACATTGAAGATTGGTTACCAGGATGTGGAAATTTTGTTCATAATTAACGTAGAAGATTACTCAACTTTTTCTCATTGAATTTAAAACAAAAGGGTTCAAAGGGGAGAGCCTGAACACAAAATTCACTTTTAGATAAAATGAAATTAAACACACAATCGTCAATTCAGTTTACAGGTTAGAATCCACAAAAAAATTGCAAAACACAGTGAGCCATGATTAAACAAAGTTAAATTACAAAAAGGAACAAAAATTTATTTACGTACCTGAATTGTCCTTACGAGAAATATAACATATAAAATACAAAATTGGAATGAAAGATAGATTTGTAGCTGCAATTAAATTTATAGGGATCAATTACCGCCAAGTTTGACGTATTGAATGTCTACCAACTTAGGAAAAAAAAATTACTATGAATAGTTTTTAATGACAGATATGAAATTACCGTATGTTGGAGTAAATCGAATCACAGTAAAATGGGATACATTGTAATGTATCTTAGAAACTAAAATTTGAGAGAAATTTGAATGTTTTAGTTAAAAATAAGTACCAGAATGTAACAGTACTTAAAATTAATTTGAAATATTATAACAATTAATTAATATAAACACACTTACTATCCATGTTTATTATTCTGGCGATAGCTTCCCATTGTCAGCAACCAATCTGTCTAGATTTTTTATTGAATTTATTCCAAAGAACATTTATTTTTTGTACCTCAGATATAAGAAACTCCATATTACAACAATACCTAGCTAATAGACATCTATTCCTAATATAAAGTTAATAACAGTTGTTCGTATATAATTGTATATATTAATATTGTATACCAGTAAGTACACCGTGCAGCATGCAGGATCGCTTAAACGCGCGACGAAAGACAAAACAATTTGATTTTCAAACCATGTGACCAATGCGTGCGAATTTATTCGCTCGCTCGTTTCGCGTTTATCGCGTACGATGTACAGTCTAATTTTTATATGTTTCAAAAATAATCGCTCGCATCACATCGCGTTTATCGCGCTCGTCGCGTTCACGTAAGACCTAGTGTAAGGCAAAATACACAGAACAATGAATACATAAGAACAGCCATAATACAGCTTTTAGGCAGAAATTTGATAAAAAGAAGCGGGATACAAACGGTAGTGAGTAGTAGAAATATGGGGCTACGGGATCCTCCATCCCTCCATCCGGATTTTTTGGCCGACCTCGGATGGAGGTAAAACTACCGGGGCGGTTCTAGAAGCCTCCGGCGGTGGATGGAGCGAAATTTGGTCTCCAACCTAACGACATCTAGTGAAATTTTGTCCAACCTAAGTGAACCTAACGGAACTTGATCTAACCTAACAGAACCCAACAAAATTTTGTCTAACCTAACCTAATCTAACAAAATTTTTTCTAACCTAACCGAACCTAAGAATTCAAAAATTCCCTAACAGATGGCACAGCCAATTTGAGCTCTGAAAATTCCAAGTTTTCACTACTAGATGGCTCGCGTAGTCTGGATACTAGTGATCCTTGTGCGTAAGTTTGAAAAATTGTCAATAGATGGCGCAGCCACCTTCGACCTCTGTAAATTCACTATAAGATGTCGCTGCTAGTCTGGATACTAACGACCCCTGTGCGTAAGTTTGATAAATTGTCAACAGATGACACCGAAAAACCTTTTTCGATAGTTAAAAGATGGCGTTGCTAGTCTGAACCTCCGGGAACTCTGTACATTGATTTTAAATTTTTATCTGAAAACAGGTTTTTCTCTAAATAAAAACACATTTTTTTATTTTAATAAATTTATTTAAACGAAAATATTTTACAATAAAAATACTTAAATGTTATTACAATAATATTTGTATATGGATATAACATTTTCCATGGCGCAAGTTGCTCCGGAATGATGGCCGCATCGAGGACTAGTGTATGTTGATGTTATGATTCCCAACTTGGGACAAAATGTTATTTCTTCAAAGTTCATGATGGGCGCTGACGGTAGTAGTCGTTCCAAATACCGCACTTTTTCTTCTCCTTTCGTATAGATAATTCGAATTCCATGCAGATTTTTTATTAAAATGTATTTTAGTTCCTCGTATTCAATATGTCCGTCCCTCCAGGTGAACCCATGATGATTTTTCCGCAACCAGTGAGCTGTGCACTGATCTTTTTCACTTAATCCGCAAAACGGTATTGGTGATTTGAATACAGGTGTTGTAGAATATAATCTTCACCATAATTTTCTTCGGAAGAATCGAATTTCAACACAGCCAATTCCTTTATGTAGAATTTCCCATTTGTTGAATTTGGAAATCCTTGGAAGTCAACAATTGCTGCGTCGGTCTTCATTGTGCGTTATCTAGAGCGAAACTGGTTGATTTATAGTAGGATTGCGGCGTTTTTATACATACTTTGTAACAATATTCGTCAATGGATTATATTAAACCACACGATCATGTAGTAGAAGACAGAATGCTGATGTATTCTCTGGCACCTCCTTCAACGTTTTAAATTCAATTCGAATATCCACTGGTCCACTTTTCAATGTTTCGTTTTGATGAGAACAATCGATGAATATGATTGGAGCGATATTCTTGAATTGTGTTTTTCTTAAAAGCGGTTCATTCTTCTTACAATCATAATATGCTTGTTGAAATTTCGAATACATGTGATATGCTACTGCATATCTATCATTATTGAAACCCAAATTCAAATCCATGTACGGGTATTTCGCAGAATTTAAATAAACTTTAACGTCTGAAAGTTCACAGTGATCGAAAATACTGGAATCTTTATCTTTTTTATTCCGTCGATCCGTTTGTAGAGCGAATATAATGTAACGCGGTTTCTCCAGCTGAGTCGATGTTTTCACCGTCCAAATGTTTTGTCTCGCTGTTGGAATCGTTGGCTGTATATGCATATCCCATGATCGAAAAGCAATTGTAATGTCTCGACTATTTTCCACATATTTCAACAACTTCAGTTTCTGTTCATCTGCAACTGTAACGTGTGGAACCATCCATTAAATTTTATGTATATGGAAAGTGACGTCATCCGTTGGCGATATAACCGCATCGAGATCCGTCCGAGCCCGAGTCAGAATTAGCTGATGTTTTGCATTGATGATAAATTTCTTGTAATGGTTAAGAAATCTAAACATCCGCGTCAATGGTAGACAGAAATTGAAGTAGCCTTTTTCCGTTACTTTAATTGTTTCACCTGGACACCATCCGGCGTTGTAGAGTAGTTTGCTTTCATTTTTGTTTAATGCCAAATAACTGATTAACGTTGTTGTCGGTCCCACGTACTTGCATTGATCGATTTCCACGTCGTTCAGTTCATATCGTATTTCTTCAAACAGGTACGCCAATGGGTATGTGGGATGTTGTTAATAATGTCATTAAAAAACAGCAAAATAATAGGAAAATAGCGAAAATTGTCGTCAGGGGCTGTGCTATAAGTAATCAGCATCAAATAGCTGAATCATTTAATAATTTTTATATAGATGTAACAGATTATTTAGGATTAGATAAACCTGAACTTAGTAATTTAAATATCTTAGGTAATTCAAATTCAAACAGCTTTTATTTATATCCGACAAATGCAGATGAAGTTTATACAGCTTGTATGAATCTAAAAAATAAAAATACAATAGGGTGGGATGGGATACCTAGTAATTTCATAAAAAAATGCGCACACATAATATGCCATCCGCTGGCGTCAATTATAAATAATTGTTTTTTGAAAGGAATTTTCCCTAAAGACCTTAAAAAAGCGATAGTTGTACCGGTTTTCAAGAAAGGTGACGAAAAGGATATGAATAATTATCGTCCTGTGTCATTATTATCAAATTTTGCCAAAATATTTGAAATGATATTAAATAAAAGATTGATTGAATTTATGGCTAAAAATAATATTATTGATGAAGCCCAACATGGTTTTACTAAGGGCAAATCAATTAACCTATCTGTATTTAAATTAGTTGATACAATTTTAAAAAACTGGGAAAAAAAAATCAAAACAAGTCTAATAATGTTAGATTTGACCAAGGCCTTTGATTGTGTAGATAAGGATTTGCTACTGGCAAAGCTCGAATACTATGGATTTAGAGGCAATATACTGAAAATATTAGATTCCTACATGACAGACAGAGTACAGTGTACTAAAATTAACTCTGCAGAAGGAAATAGTTACTCCAAGTGGGCACCTCAAAAAAGAGGTGTACCGCAAGGAAGTATTTTGGGTCCCACACTGTTTCTGATTTTTATTAATGATTTGGCAATTAATGTACCACAAAAGACTTTATTATATGCTGATGACACAGCTATTATTTGTAGTGCTGATAATCAAATAGATCTAAAGCTAAAAATAGATACAACACTAAAAATTACTAGTGAATGGTTCAAAAAAAACGGTCTAAAAATAAATCTTAATAAAACAGAATTTTTGAATTTTGATAGGAAGCAGGATCAGTGTGTTGACGACGGTATCAAACACGAAGCCAGATTTATTGGAATATTTCTAGATAGCAGATTGAATTGGAACCCACATGTGGAATCTATGTTACCGAAATTAAATAAATGCCTCTATATTTTAAGAACACTAAAACCGCATTTAAATGAACAAATATTACTTAATGTCTATTATGCATATTTTCAATCAATAATGGGGTTTGGTATTATTTTCTGGGGAAATTCAGCTCATGCTCAGAGAGTTTTGAAACTTCAAAAAAGATGCTTACGTATCATTGCGGGGGTCTCTTATCGGGAACACTGCCAGGAATTATTTAAGAAGTTTAAGGTGCTCACGGTTTTTGATTTATATATAATCGAATGTGCAAGTTTTGTACATTGCTACACAGATCTTTTTCAGGAAAATACAAAAAAACATATTTACGATACCAGAGCAAAGTCAGAATATAATTTAATTTGTACCCGACTGACTGCAGTTAGAGAGGGCCCCAGAGGTGATATGTTAAGAATCTACAACAAAATTCCTGAAAATATTAAAATCATTAAAAATTTAAAAAAATTTAAATTAGAATTAAAAAAGCTGTTGTTACAGTTAAATTTATATAAGTTAGAAGGTTTTTAACAATTTTTATATTGACGTATTGTACACCTCCATCGGTAAAACACAATAAAGAAATATTATTATTATTATTATTATTATAGACTTTTACGCCAACCTGGCGCTCACTACTCAGTAGGACAGTACTGGGTAACATTCACCTATACCGGCATTATGCAAGGTATTAGGCTCTGTGGAAGGGTAATGTGCCAAACCAATCCGTAAAAGTACCGTAGTACATTCACGGACGGGTTTGTCACATCACTCCCTATATTGTTGTTATTGCTACTTGAAACGAGGTGTTATTCGTCTATTTTGGTGTACACTGGGTCGTACGGCGAGACTTTTGTGGGAGCGTAGATGTTGGCTCAATGACAGAGGGCTGTGAAAGCCTAGTTCGTTTTCGTGTCCTCAAATGGTAGGTAGGAGTAGGGACAGAGGGAAGGGAAAGGACTGTTTGTGTTTGTGTGTGTGTTTGTGTATGTGTGTGGATGTGTCTTTCTATTTTACGTTTCTTGGTGTAGATGTTTTCTGGTTCATCAAATTGCTCATTAAGATCGGGTGTTCCTGGAACTGCGCGTTTAGATGGTACAGAGGTTGACGGACCTTGTGTGTTATTGAATTGAGGAGGATTGTGCACCAGAGCGGTAACAGTGACAGTGCGGCAGTTGTTCGATCCCCCCTCTCCATCAGACGAATCTGGATCTGTATGTGTGTTAAGTGTTTGTCTTTCAGTGTTAGTGTATTGTGTGTTTATGTATGTGTGTTGTGTGTCAGTAGGATGAGTGTCAGTGTATTGTTCGCTCACTGTAGATGGCTCAGATGGAGTAGAAGCAGGTCTTGTGCTTTCACATATCGCAGTCGGATTCGTATTACTGAGGAACTTCCGTACTATACGACACGTGTTTATGATCACTGCCTTTTGCATAGTGACATACGTGTATTTTGGGAGACCCAAGAGGCTCAAACTATTATGTAGTGTGTGTGGAATGACCCCGGTGGCACTGAGAACTATTGGAACGATGTGGACATGTTCCATTCGCCACTGTTGCTTTATTTCGGCTGCGAGGTCAGTGTATTTATCCAATTTAACTGCGTGTGTTTTTTGTAAGTTGTGTGTATTTGGAACCGCAATATCGATCAGATAGGTTGTCTTAGTGTTTTTCATTACGAAGGTGATATCTGGTCGATTATGATTTATGGTCTTATCTGTAATAATCGACCGATCCCAGTAAAGTCTACAGGAGTCATTCTCCGCTACTACTTTTGGTGTGAGCTTGTAGTAAGGTGTTTTATCGGTTATAAGGTGGTGCTTAACCGCTAGTTTCTGGTATATGATTTTGCCAACCTGGTCGTGACGGTGTTTGTATTCGGACTGAGCGAGCTGAGTACAGGCAGCTGTGATGTGTTGGATCGTTTCAGGTTTGGAATGGCATCTCCGGCATGAGTCAGATGTTATTGACGAGTCACGAAGTATATATTTTGAGTAATTCTTTGTATGAATTACTTGATCTTGTATAGCTAGCATGAATCCTTCAGTCTCCGGGAAAAGACTTCCTTGACTCAACCAGGCGTGCGACGCTGCTTTGTCGACGTTACTCTGATTAAGATCATGTGGATGTCTCCCATGTAAAGGCTTCCGAATCCATTGCTGAATTTTGTCCTCCTTCGTGACCAAACGGCAAAAACTATCTGGCATTTCTGTGTGTGAGAGGTTTAATGGTGTGTATGCCTTGTCGGCTTGGATTATTACATTGTGTAAGTGTGATGTGTGTGTTTTGGTGTAAAAGTATTCTCGCAAGTTATGAACCTGTTTATTATGCGTGTTCCTTATGTCTATAAGACCTCGACCCCCTTCGGCTCTTGGCAGCGTCAATCGTTCTATCGCTGCTTTGGGATGATGAATTCTGTATTTGGTCATAAGGACGCGGGTCTTGATCTCGATGTTTGTCAAGTCCGTAGGCGTCCATTTGATTACCCCAAATGAGTATGTTAGCACCGGAATTGCGTAGGTGTTAATTGCTTTGATGGTTTTTTTTCCATCAAGGTGGGTGCTCAGTAATCTCCGTACACGCGTTAGGTATTGCTGCATCAGGTGTTGTTTTACAGCGCTGTGATCTATACGTTCGTCCTGATTGAATCCGAGATACCGGTACGACTCTCCCTCGTCCATGGGCTGCATAACAGACTCTGGTTCGAGTTCGAATGCGACCGCATCCCGTTTTCCTCCAGAACGACATTGTGTTCGACATTTATCGATTCCGAACTCCATACAGAGGTCTCGCGAAACCTCATTGGAAAGTCCCAGCAGCTGCTGTAATTGATGTTTAGTAGCTGCATAGATCTTAATATCATCCATGTACATTAGATGTGAAATGGTATGGCGCGAATTCGTTTGCGTACCTACATTGTAACCGTATTTGGTTTTATTTAACAGGCGAGAAAGTGGATTCATTGCGAGACAAAACCATAATGGACTCAATGAGTCGCCTTGGAATATGCCGCGTCTTACTTGAATAAGGTCGCTTGTTGTTTTTTCATTACCAATACTCAAATGTAAGGTCGTTCGCCAGTCGGACATGATCGTTCCAAGGAAGTTCACGATACTTGGGTGTATTTTGTACAGCTCCAATACTCTCCGCAACCAGGAGTGCGGGACCGAATCAAATGCCTTTTTATAATCAATAAACGCTGTGTACAGGTTACGTTTTCTCCCTTTCGCTTGTTCCAGTACTACGGAGTCAATCAGAAGCTGCTCTTTGCAGCCTTGTGACCTCTTTCGACATCCCTTTTGTTCTTCTGTCAGTATGGTGTTAATCTGACAATGCTCATTGATCTTTTCTGCCAGACAGGACGTCAAAATCTTATACACTGTAGGCAAGCAGGTGATAGGCCTATAATTCGCAGGATTTTTTGTATCACTGTTTTTAGATTTCATGTATGTGATACCCTGCGTTAGGAACTTCGGTGTCAGGTTTGGTGTTCTTATAAATAGTGTAAAGTGTTCAGCGAGATACTTGTGTGTTGATGTAAAGTGTTTGAGCCAGTAGTTTTGTATGTTGTCGATGCCAGGTGCCTTCCAGTTATGCGATTTCTGTAAAGCTCTGGAGACGTCCTCTGTAGTAATGTCCGTATAGGGCATCTCCGGAAGATGTTCGTTATTCCTGTACTCTGTATCGATCCAGCTGGCTTTGTCATTATGGTCAATGGTGTTGGACCATATATTCGCCCAGAAACTATGGAGTGCGTTCTTCTCCGGTAGACCATTACTGTCAGTTACCGTGTTCGTTAGAGACTGATAAAACCGTCTCTCGTTTCTGCTGAACGCTTGGTTTTGTCGTCTGCGTTCAGTACTGGTCTTATATCTTCGTAAGCGCTTCGCTAGTGCTGTTAATTTTTGGTGAAGCGTATCTCTGATCTCTGTGAGTGTTTTATTGGGTTCCTCGTATTGTGTGTGTACTGTGTGTTTGCGTAATATGTCGTGTATGTATTTGTTGAGCCGTTTGGACCTCGTACCCTGTTGGTATTGGGTGATCCTGCCGAGGTTGCATCGGATGTTGCTGATGCGTTTATTCAATCGTGTTTCCCAGGCAGGAGTTTTGTGTTCCTTCGAGTTGTGCGCTACAGGTGGTGTTACATCGGACCCGTTACAACGTATAGCTGCAACGGCTCCACAATAGATAGCTGTGTGTAACTCGATAAAATTGTCACATGTTTCCAAGTGTTTAGGCAGTATTGTATTGTTCAATATCTCAACGATCTCAGCCAATCTACGTGAGGTGTGTTGTTTAGGCAACAAGTACCTATGTGTGGGGTCCGTCCCTTCAAATTCAGTAAGCGCTGTGTTAAATTCCAGTTCGATCTTTTGCAGTAGGGTGTCATTTACTGCTGTCTCGTGGTGGTCAGGCTCATTCTCGACAAGTTGTTGAGTGTCGTTTTGTGTGGGGCTCTCCATTTCTGGTGGGCCGTCGTCCTGACTTTCTTCATTTTGAGCAAATTGATGTGCGACTTGTGTTTTAATGGTGTTTATGAGGGAGGAAGGGATGAGGTTATTGGTAAAAATGACACGTTTTTGGTCTGCCAGTCTCTGTTCAGTAACGCGACTTAGGTGAGGGTAGCTGTGCGCGAACTCTTGATGTAATTTTGTACGGTAACCAGTTTTGTCCGTTTCAAGTCTAGTAACTTTGAAGTATGTGCGTACGATGAATTCATTCAGTTCATCTGTCCATTGCATACGCACACGCTTCTTACCAGCTTTAGTGGTCCCCAAAGGATGCTCCGAGGAAACACTTAAAGTCGGCTGAGCCAAAGGTGTTGGTGGCTCTGTAAGTAGGGCAGTAGTATTTTGGCTGAAGGTGTTGTTACAGCTGACAGGTGGCTGCCTAGAACCCAGCCTGTCGTCACCGCGATCTAAACTGTCACATTCAGTGGTGACCCTGATGCGCCCGGTCGCTCCACCGGCAGCGGCATTTTTCCGAGGCTTATTTTTTCTTTTCTCCATCCTAATGGGTTGTCCTTTTAGTCGCCTTTTACGACAAGCAGGACTTACTGTGGGCAAATTCTGCAAAGTGAAGCCCCCACCCACAGGGCGTTTATTATTATTATTATTATTATTATTATTATTATTATTATTATTATTATTATTATTTATTATTATTATTATAATGAATTGTTGGATAATTCCGCTGTAGTCGATACTGTTTTATCACTCTTCAACAATTGTCCTTCTACATACAGACAACTTTCGTGCGGCAGCAGGATCAGATCTTGATTTTGAAAACCGATTCGAATTTCGTCGCTGTTTCCAAACGCATTTAGAAACGGCGAATAGCAGTGATACTCGATGTTTGAAATGCTTTCATCGAAATAGATTTCAGTATTGATGCTTAAAATGCTGCTCATTTTTTCCTCTTCAGCTTGAAACCCAGTTGTCGTAGAAATTGTTTGTTCTCTCTTGTTAATGGCGGTCGTTGTTGCTTCTTCCTCACCGATCCGTTCACCTTGGTGGCAAGTTGTAGACTGATCGGTCGCACCACATTTTCGTCTTTAAATACCAACATTTTTACGCTGACTTCAAATGCAACTTTACTGTTATCGTTTCGCCTCGAAAATTCACTAAATTACCGTCTTGACCCACAATTCGTAAAACTAGAGATGTTATCTGTCTCATGGTCACCGGCATATAAATAACTGTATTCGGTGATTTACTTATTTTATACCCAGGTTCAACTTGAATCGAAAACGAATAAATATTATGTGCTGGAACGTTGTTCAGGTAGCTAGTTGTTCGTTGTAATGTTAGTTTCAATTTGTATCAGATTCACTTTCATCATATTCGTTGGTTTATCCGAATAGTGGTAATGACCAGCCGCAAGTTTTCGCTTACTGAATCCCAGTAGTGAGCCAATTGTTCGTTCTTGATCGAAATGAATTGTTTCCGTACATTTTATTTCACTTTTTAGCGTATTGTTATTTGCACGAAGTATAAGTTGCGGGCTATCACCCGGTTTTCTCTTCTCTAGTATCCGATCTTCTATTTGAAACTCCAAATCTTCCAGATCGTAATTGCCAACAGGTATCTCGATGCATTTCACTTCATCATCACCGTAATGAAATAAATTATTTGTTTCATCGATATTTGGCACTGCATTGTATGTTTCAAAATTGACCAACCCGCACACATAATCACCCGGTAAATCGATGGGTGGAAAATATTCAGCCGTTAATATAGATGAGTCACCACTTAATGTTAATGTTAGCGACATGGTGTCTAAGATACGAATGAGAGAAAATTCTATATCACAGGTATATTTAAAGTATAGATGAGAAATGAAACAAAATTATTCAATTAAAAAAAAAAATATTTATTGAAAATAATTTGTATTACATAAAAATTCTAGACATAAATGTCCATAATTATATTGTTCATAATTTTGATATCTATTATAATTATATTTAATATTATTGCCATGTAAATATTGCACAACTTCTGCAGGTGGTGGTAAATTTCCATAACTATCGAAATATTCGACGTTCTTGTTATCTTTGGCGTACGCTACCCAATGGCTTCCTGGTCCCGATGAATTATCCAAATTGACGACTCCACACTCCTTTCGCCTTGGACCTTTCGGTAAATCATCTCTCATGAACACGCCACGAAAATTGGACAAATATTTGTTCCCAAACTGATAAATGTCGCGATCAGTTAATGGTCGATCGGGTAGCTCGCTTAGCGGTTTTTTGATTCGATGTAAAGTCCCAAACCTCTTCTGTATGGTTTCAAATAAAGTCCAGTTCCAGATTTGGATCCAAGTGCAATTGCTTCCATCATTCTGTTATGACGTTCATTTTCATCCAACTGTTCCTTTGCTGTTTTGTAAGCATTCACTGCTTTCGCAACTCCAGCAGCAAGTGATCCTACAGCGGACAGGCCGGCAAAAAGTGGAACTAGGAATGGTAAAATTCCACCAGTTTTTGGAATTGGAATGATTCTCTGTGTTGTAAATTGACTGTCCTTCTTCTTGAAAATATTCTTTGCAGCTTTCAGTGCAAATTTTATCGCATTCTTAATAGTTTTCGGCTTCTTTTTCTTCAATATACTTCTCAAATCACGAATTCCAGCGCCAAATATTAATTTCTGTCCTTTTTTGTTCTTCTTTGAATGGCCCATTCCTAATTTTACTTTTGACTTCATCGCGTTCGTTACAGCCCAAGCAGCAGCTCGCTCGCCAAGATTTACGTCCGACGATTTAACTCGCTCCCACGCTTTATCAGCCAGAATTAAATCAGCTTTATGTCGATCTTGAATATTTTTAAACTGTGAATAGGCGATGTCGTGTTCTTTGCATGCAGCGTCCAATTTGTTGATACCCGGATCACCTCGTAGCAATCGCTCCGGCAGTCTAGTTCCAGGTCCACAATACTGATAGCCAGGTATATGAAGTTCTAATGGTAATTTGTTGATTACTCCGTTTGCTATACCACAACCAGATCTTTTCACATCGCTTGTCTTCTCACGACTAACCGCTAGTTGTTTCCGCATCGACATTTAAAAGTGAACTGAAACTGGAGAGCATATGCTGTACTATTTACATATTATGTTATTTTTTTTTTTTATTTATGTTTATTTTAACTGGGTTTTTAACAACTATGGTCATATCACACAGTATATAAGTGCATATAGCACTAATTGTCAGTAGTATATACAATAATTATTAACATAGTTTGATATACATAGTGAGAGATACATAAGTATACAATAATTAATTACATGGTTTGATAATTATATGAGAGGTAAGTTAATATAAGTTGAAATGCTTGTAGGTACTATGTTCCTTAGTTTTGATATGATTGTCCTTTTTTTTTTTATTAGATTTGGTTTATTATTTTAGTGATTGTCAGGAAAGAGAATAATTTTTTTAAGTTTTCTGAATTGTTTCCAAGTACGTCTTCTAATTTTGCAGGTAAGTCTACTAATTTTCGATGTTGCTCATATTTTTTACATATTAGTAGTATGTGCCTGACTGTGGTTGGTGTTCTGCAGATATCACAATGCGGTTGGTTACTTCTTCGTAAAATGTACGAATGTGTTAGGGTACAGTGTCCTGTCCTTAACCGTGAGAGTGCTACTTCATATTTTCTGTTATTTTGGTGATATATTGTTTCCCAAGTAGTGTAGTCTTGTTTTATTTGTCTTAATTTATTTATGGCTGGGGAGATTTCTAACCATTTTTGTGTTCTATTTATGTCTATTTGTATTTTGCAGTTATTTAATAAGTCTTCTTTTGTTATTGTGTATATAACGGATCCTCTTGTATGTGCTTCTTCTGCTGCCTTGTCAGCCATTTCATTCCCCAAAATGCCTATGTGTCCAGGCACCCAGATAAAGCTTAAATTTATGTTTTTGTTTGTTAATATAAAGTATGATTTTTGAATTTTTTGTATCAGTGATATTTTTGAGCTTTTATTTCCAATCGCTGTTAGCACACTTAAAGAGTCACTTATTACACACACTTTGTCACCAGTTTCACTCTTTTCAAGATGTTTTAATGATTCTTGTATGGCTATTGCTTCGGCGGTAAAAGTTGAACATACTGGTTTTAATTTGAATAAGTATTTTATTTCTTTGATTATAAAAGCACAAGCTGTTGAAGTGTTTGTTTTTGAACCGTCTGTATAAATTTTTTCAAAGGTGTTATATTTTGTATTTATTAATTCATTGAACATTTGATTATACTCGGTTATCGTGGTGTTGTTTTTACTTTTGTGCTGTAGCGTGAGGTCTATGTTTATTTTGTGTTGGTTCCAGGGAGGTATAGAGGGAAATTTTTCACAATTTTGAATATATTTTAGCATTGCGTGGTCTACTTGGATTTCTCGGAATGTATTATTTAGTTCTAGGGCTATAGGTTTTGGAAAGTGCTGTCTTTTAGTATATTGTGCATTGTATGGGTTATATTGTACGATATTGTTAATAGTTTTATTTTGTCTTTCCCTTGCTCTAATACTATATTTTAGTAGTGTTAATTTTCTTTTTTCTGATAAAGAATATTCTCCTGATTCGCAGTACAGGCTCTCAACTGGGGTTGTCCTATATGCACCAGAAATTAACCTGAGTGCTGAATTATTTATTGGGTCTAGTGATTTCAATAATTTTTTGTTAGCTGACATATATATATATGGCTACCGTAATCGATTTTCGGGGTTATTAATGCATGATATACCTGTTTTAGAGTTTTCCTATCTGCTCCTAAATTTTTATTTGATAGTATTTTTATTATATTTAGTTTTTGCTGTAATTCTCCTTTTAATGATTGGATATGGTTCCGCCATGTAAGACGCTCATCAAATTGTAAACCCAAAAATTTTTGTACTGGGACGTTCTCTATTTTTGTGTCTTCCAGTGTGATATTAATTTTATGTTTTCGTTTCTTGTTGAATGACACGTATTTTGTTTTTGTTTTTGAAATTTTTAAACCATTTTTATTACTCCAAGATGTTAAACTGTTTACGGCAGCTTGCAAAGATTTTTGGGCGTAATTTGCGTCTGATGTTGCTAGAAAAATGACTAGATCATCCGCATATTGCACTGATTTTATGGGGTATGGAATATTTTCTGTTATATCATTTGCAGCTATATTAAACAATAGAGTTGATAAAACCGATCCTTGTGGGATCCCGTTGAATTGCTTATATGTGTTAGATAGAATTTGGTTACGCAATTTTATTTGAAATGTACGGTCAGTCAGATAGTTTTGTAGGAATGCTGGTAGATTTCCTTTTAAACCCCACTTCTGCAAGGTGTACAAAATTTTATACCTCCATGTGGTATCGTACGCTTTCTCAATATCTAAGAAAACAGCGTCTAAATTTTGGTTACAAATGAATGCATTTTTTATGTTAGTATCCATTATGGTTAAGCAATCTAAGGTGGATCTTTGTTGTCTGAATCCATATTGGCTATCATTTATTAAATTTTTTGTTTCTATTATCCATTGTAACCTTTTATAGACTAATTTGTCAAGGATTTTGGAACTATGATTGAGAAGGGCTATTGGTCGATAATTGGAAGTTTTTTGTTTATTCTGTTTATTTTTGGGAATAGGAATGATTAGTGCATGTTTCCATTCGGGCGGTATTATTGAAGTTTGGCATATGTTATTTATTAAGTTCCATAATAATATTTGTGAAGCGGAGTGAAGTTTTATACTAACACCATCTGATCCTGTTGCTGAATCTTTGATTTCACTCAACGATTCTGAAAATTCTAGGAATGTGAATGGTTTGTTGTATTCTAATTCTATGTTTGAATAAAAATTTAGAGGGTGACTTTCTTCGTCTTTTTTGTAGCTTAAAAAAGTAGGGTTGTATTGACTACTGTCTGAAATTTTTTCAAAAAATTTACCAAATTCATTTGCTATTTTATTTATGTTAGTTTCTATTTTGCCATCTATTTCTAGTGCTGAAATGGTGTCTACATTTTTTTGACCTGTAGAGAGTTTTCTAATGTTTTGCCAGATTATTTTGTCCGGTGTTGATGATTTTATTGTACTTATGAACTCATTCCAGCTATTGGTTTTCTCTTTTGTTATTTTCCTACGTGTTTTGGCTCTGGCAATTTTGTATTTGATGAGGTTTTCGTCGGTTTTATTTTTCCTATATTTTCGTAAATACTTCTTTCTTTCTTTTATCAGGTTGGCTATGGATTGTGTCCACCAGGGCACTTTTTTGTTTCTGTTTGTAATTACTGTTTTAGGAGTACTTTGTTCAACTGCGTTATAAATTATATGATAGAGTTTGTTCAGGGATTCTTCTATACTAAGTATTTCATTATTTTCAATTTTTGTTAACAATGTGTACTTTGCCCAATCTGTTTTTTTATAATTATATTTGACAAATGATTGATTTTTTGTTTCTTTTTCTAATTCTAAGATAATCGGATAGTGATCTGATGAACATGGGTCGTCATGTACATCCCATTTGAGTTTGGTAGCCAGATTCAACGTTGATAACGTTATGTCTATCGCGGAGAATGTGTTTGTTGTTGTACTGAAATGAGTATGTTTACCATTATTTAGAATTACCAGGTTGTCATTATCTAATAGTAATTTTTCTATTTGTTCACCTCTTTTATTCGTTTTGTTGCTTCCTATCATAACTGAATGTGTGTTTAGGTTTCCCAAAATGATATAGGGTCCGTGAATTTGGTTAATAATATGTTGTATATCGGATGTGTAAAAAGGTTTGTTTGGTGGAATGTATATATTACATATGGTTGCTTTTTGATTTTCATTTATTCCAATTTCTGAGGCAATTATTTGTAAATTTTATTGAATGTGTATTTGTTTCGCATATGTGTTTTTATGTATGTAGGTAGCTACACCTCCGCTAGCTTTATTTCCCTCTAAATGATCGTATCTCAACTGAAAATAATTTGGAATATTTGCTGTTTGTTGTTGTTTAAGATGTGTCTCCTGGAGACATATTATTTTGGGTTGATATTTATGAATTAAAATTTTTAATTCCGGTAAGCGTTTAAAAAAACCATTCACATTCCACTGTATTATTGTGTTTTCCATTGTTGAAATTATTTTATTGACAATCGTCTGTACTTGTGGTGTAAGAATCCATCTCATTCATAATACTTTTTACAAGATTAATTTTTTTAATTAATTTTGTAAAAGTTGTTTTTGTTGATGGATTATCTAATATTGGATATAATGTGTTTATTGTATGTATTAAATGGTCAGGATTAATTTGGTATTTTTTTTATTATGTTTGAGATGTTTGTTATACCGTGTGTTTCAAAAAGAAAATTTTTTAATTCATTAAAGTTTAATATGTATTTATCGGGTTCTGAGTCCATAGGCTCTTTTAGGATGTCTATTGAAATATTAGGGGTAGTATCAGTTTTTGTTTTTTTCTTTTTCTTAGTTTTGTCAACTTGTTTTATAGGGTCTGTATTTTCTAATGTTATTTGGGGTTGTGAATTTAAATTTGGAGTTTCTGTTACAACTGTCGGTATCTGTTTTATATAATTCGTGTTATCTGAATCATGGCTACTTGTTGACAGGTGTCTTTTATTAGTTATATCAGTTATTTTCGTTATTTCTGCAGTTACATGAGTTGTATTTTGTGGGTTTAATTGTAGAGTAGTATCATTAAATTCAGAATTTATGTTTGTGGTTGGAGGTTTTATTTGAGATTTCGTTACTTGGATTGGTTTTGGTGTGGTTCCAATTAAAGGTAAGAGAGTGTTGGGATGTTGCTGTGGTTCATATGTTGTTGATGTGGTTATGGTATTTTCGGGTTCTGTGATTTTTGGTGGACTGGAGGGGTTATTTGATTCGGAGGTTTGTGTGGGTTGTTGGTTGTTGGTGTTTGAATTAGTCAATTTTCTACATATATTTTCTGAGTGACCAAATTTTTGACAGAAGTTACATTTGATTTCGTTCACTGATATGTACATTTTATGTAATCTATTTCCATAATTAATTTCAATGCTTTCAGGTAATGGTGGATGGTCTGCATTTACGAAGACGAATCTTCGGAAGCTTTGAATGTGTGTAAGTTCTTTTTCCGTGAATCCCGCTGCCATAAAGTAGACATCTGAAGTAATATTTACTTTATATTTTTTTAGTTCGTCTAAAATTATTGAATTTGGAATCGTTGGAAAAGCCCAAATTATAACTCTATGAGAGGGTGTTATATAACTCCTAACAGGTATATCATGATTTTGTACTTTAATTGTTTTATATTTTTCGGTTATAGATTTGACATCTTGTTTTTCTTTCAGGTAGACTATAATTCTATTGTTAGATATACGAGTACTAAATAGTATTCTTTCCCCTGGTATGATTGTGCTTAAGGCTCGTATGTATTGTTTAAAGTCTATTCCTTGTGTTGTTTGTAGGATGATCGCATTTTCATCGACGGGATAAGTGATTTCTGGTTTGTTTTTGGATTTTAAGGTTTCAGCAAAAGTTAATTGTTTCGTGGATGTGGTTGGTATTGGTGATGGGTTTGGATTATTGTCAAAGTTGTTTACATTATTTGTGGTTGTTTCAGAGTAAGTTTGAATTGTATTGTTTTGAAGATTAAACATTGTGTAAGATTATTTTTGAATGTTTTTGTATTATTTAATTTATATAATTTTTAATTGTTTTTTAACTATGTAAAGTTTAATTTCACTCACCATAACAACTGGTGATTATTGCACTATTTCACTAATTAATTATTATACAACAATAGGCACGTCTTATCTCGATCACAATTTATTTTCGAATCCCATATATGTTATAAATATGCTGGAAATTTACTCAACTTTATTAGTATGAGAAATAGTGTTATTTGATCAACATCAACGATGTCTTCTCCATTCGTTAAACAGCAGGAGACGCTACCAGTCAAAAATTTCGAGTTTTCGTCTGACGAGGACAGCACTGATTTCAAGAAAAATGGTCCACTGCTACCGAGGAGTATTAGAGCGATCATCTGTGGTCCAAGTGGATGCGGTAAAACGTCACTTCTTCTATCACTTATCCAGGATCCTAATGGTGTGGCATTTGAAAACATATACATCTATTCCAAATCATTACACCAACCGAAATATCAATATCTGAAACGAATCATTAAAAGTGTTAAAGGTTTGGGTTATTTTACATACTCTAATAATGATGATGTCATACCACCGAAAGAAGCACGACCAAATTCGCTGGTAATATCGACGATGTATCTGCGCGGGAGAAAAAAGACATAATAGAAGAATATTTTAGCCACTCTCGACACTACAATGATGATTGTTTCTACTTGACGCAGACGTATACAGCGGCGCCCAAACATCATGTACGGGATAATGCGAATCTTGTTGCAGTCTTCAAACAGGGTGATCTCAACCTCAGACATATCTATGATGATCATATTAATTGCGACATGTCGTTCAATCAATTCAAAGAATTATGCAGAGTGTTGGCGTGATAACTATGGATTTTTAACTATTTGCAAAGAAGATGATATACGCAATTGAAGATACCGAAACAAGTTTGACCGCTTCTGGAAAGGATCAACATTCGGAAAATGATATAACCAGTTCTGCTGACTGGTCCTAAGTTGCTTCTAAGCTGGTCCTAAACTGCTCCTAAGCTGCTTCTATACTGATCCAAACATTTTTGAACTTGTTTGGTAGCCGGTATAGCAGTTTCGAACTGGTCCGCCTAAATACGACCATATAAATACAGCAGTCACATGTGATAGAGCTTCAGTTCTTGAGAAATCGTTCTAGGAAGCAGTCATCGAGATGGATAAAAAGACGATTAAAAAGAACATTATAAAAGCGGCAAGCAATATACGTAAAAAATTTAATGCTTTACGATCCGGAAAACTGGAGTCAAATATGTTGCTTCAAAGTACACTAGAACCAGTCACTACTCCGCTTAAAGAAATAGCTACAAAGTTAAATGGTGACAAGAAGAAACATCCTATTAAAGTGGAAGCAAAAGAAGAAGAGACGCAAGTATCGGATACGTTCACACCTAAAATTAAAAAGAAAAAATTGGAAAAACAAACTGTTGACTACTATACTCTACCAACAAAGAAGGAAGATACTTCAATAAAAGATATTCCAGAAGATGTTTTTGAAGCGTATCCAGAAGAAGAACAAAATGTATTTGAAACACCAAAATTTCTTGGATCAGCGTAAAGTGTTGCGCGAAAATTGATGCCAACACCTGAAGATTTGCCAAAAGAGTTTGGACCAATAGCAAGAAAATACTTACAACTATACCTTCAACCCAACAGCCGAATCGATGTGGTATACGGACCGTACAAAAAAGATGATGAATGGATGATTGGAAATCAATCGTTTCAAATAGCTAGTGATGATATAATAATTGGTGATATTGTGTATGAAGGAACACCTCGATTATATGAATTGATTTTCATGAACGCACCAAAAATTGGTTCATATCATACTAAAGATTTAAATGCGTATAAGCAAATTTTAAAGCAAACAAATGCACACAGAAGAAATTACAGTCCCAACCAGCAAATAAAAGGTAGCTTGAGTTATAAATACATAAACAATATTAGTCAGTTGTTCCCAATCAGTTCCGCTAAAAAACATATACCAAGAAAAATATATGATACAAGAAGTCGTGTCGGTGGTGTTCCAAAATCTGCTAGCGTCGGTGGTACTCCAAGATCGGGACATGGTTTGATGCAGTTTAATAATTTGAAAAAAGACTATATATACTGGGACAATGCGAATGAACTGGTCAGTAGACTACGATTAATAGTGGCGTCACAAGAAGCTGGACACAGCGGTCACAATAACGAAATAATATCCATCATTGAAGAACTGAAAGAAGTAGATATCATCGAATGAAAATGGATAAATTCGGCCGTGTGCGTAACAGAAACATAACTATTGACAGATTCGGCCGGGTGCATGATAAAAGTATTAAGAAGCAAATTCTTCAAGACATTGGTTTGAAGATGACGCAATCGGGGAACTATGATTTTGGAAACAGATAACTAACCAATATAAAGGATCCGACTGATGATCAAGATGTGGTGAATCTGAAATTTTTAAAGAGTTTTGCAACAGAGAAACTTGCTGAATTAACAGAAACAGTCGAAATCACCAAAACAAAGATTGAAAATGCTTCGCACCTGTTGACCCAGGCAATGCAGCTTTTTACGCATCATAAAATATGGATGAATCGAGAAATTTTCGCATTTAATCTTCGAATATCGAGGACTGAAGAACGTCTTGATAAATTGCTGAAACCTACTGAGAACACTGAGATGGAAAATGAGCAAAGCACAAGTGGTTCGTGAACTACATAAACTAGCGCGAAAAAATTTTCCATGCAGACGTGTGATTGTGAAAGGAATTGACGATCTCTGGCAATGTGATTTAATTGAAATGGGCGCCTACGCTTCAGTGAATAAAAAATTCAATTATCTGTTAACAACAATCGACGTGTTTTCGAAACATGCATGGGCGGTACCCGTTAAAAATAAAACTGGAAAAGAATTAATAGCCGCATTTGAGTCGATACTTAAACAAGGACGGAAGCCGGATAACTTGCAAACCGACGATGGCACGTATTTTATAATCAGCTGTTTAACTCGGCAATTCCCAGTGTCACCTGTAGGTGACAGTGATTTTTTAATTGTAAACTGTATTAATTTGTTTGCTTAACTTATAGTATAGAGTTGTCATAAGAAAGAAATATAAAGTCATCTATTAGCCTTCTAATGGTGGTAACAGAACGTAAAAATTTAATTATCTTATCGTTGAAAAAAATTGAAAACATTTGTCACATCCAAATAACTCTGGGAATTGTCGAGTTAAAACGCTCATGGATAAATACAACATCAACCATTATTCAACATTTTCAACCAAAAAAGCGTCAGTGGTGGAGAGATTTAATAGAACGCTGAAGACTGAGATATGGAAGATGTTTAGTTACAATGGATCGTATCGATGGCTGGATATACTAGACGATTTAATGGACAGTTACAGTTCACGGAAACAGAACAATAAAAATGCGACCGCATGATGTAACACCAAGCAAGGAGAAATTGCTCCTTTCAACTGTTTATAATCATATAAAAGTCATGGATCTACCGAAATATGATGTTGGTGATGTAGTTCGCATTAGCAAGCATAAATCTCAATTTGATAAAGGATATCTGCCATCATGGACGACGGAACTTTTTAAAATCAATAAGGTACGATTAACCAATCCGGTTACGTATCTGTTAGAAGATTATCATGGTAATCCGAAAGGTGGATTTTACCAGGAAGAATTACAAAAAGTTAAATATCCAGACATATATTTAGTGGAAAAGGTGTTGAAAAAAAAGAAAGATAAAGTGAAGTGGCTCGGCTTCCCAAGTAGCGCCAATAGCTGGATTGATAGCAAAGACTTGGTATGATATCCCCACCACTATGGAGCAGCAAATACGTATGGTGATGATGGGCTGGAGCAGTTGCAGTATCCCCCACCAACATGGAGCAGTAAATAATTATGATGATGATGAGATGAAGCAGTTTCAATTTTTTTGGCGAAGCAATATCGAGTAAAAACACAACAATGAGCGGAAGTCTTCAACACCATATAATAGAGGAGGTATCCATGGCTAGAACTCGATTGTTGAATAAGATGTTGGATAAAGCCATTCGGTTATTTGATTTGGAGATGATCCGATCCATAGCATCAAGAGATCGTGATATTTTTTTTCCTGAAAAAATAACATCAGCTATTAAATGGAGTTCGTCTGTTGAAACTTTTGATCTTCTCTTCACACTTACCTTTGACGAATCTGATATTAGAGAAGACCGCCTAGATGGATTCGACACGCTGACATATTTTCTTACGTTGTGGATGCGAAAAACGATAACATATGCTCGTCCGGAACTGCTGGATCGTATATTGAAACTTGTGGAAGAACATGGCATTTCTCGATTGTACTTCAATCCAAAGAACATTGAAAAAGGCACAACAATCAATGGCAATCAAAAAGGCAATCAATTAGCCCTTCTGGGCTGGGAAAGTGGGGTTTTTTACAAGACTACTTAGATATATACAAAATTTTAAATACGAATTTCAATATTTAAATTTTTCATGTATTCTTTTTTCATGATGTATTTTCTTTTTTATTTTTTTTTCATGTATTTTTTCAATTTTTTAATTTTTAAATTTTTATTTTTTTTTAATTTTTTGTATTTTTTTATATCTTTTTAAATTTTTTGGATCTTTTTTAAATTTTTTAACATGTTTTTTGAAATTACAATATTTTGATATGTGTATATATTTTTTATTTTTTAATAAAATAAAATTTTGAATTAATAATGGCCATTATTATTATTTTTCCTTACAAACTAATTACTTAATAAGTACGACTTATAAAACTAAAACCATGGTTTTAAGAATATTTACAAAATTAACAAAGAATTATATACAAAATTAACGAAAAGATATATACAAAATTAACAAAAATAAAAATCGTCTATTTTGTAATGCCCCCACGGGAGAGTTTTAAGTTTATTGTTGGGTGCTATGAACCGTTTGTCGTCATCGTTTGTTATTGCGGCTTTATTCACTAAGTGTGTATACAGTCGATGTTTTAAGCTGCGGAAAACACTCATTTGTTTATACAACACAGCACTTGAGTCTTTGCTCATCACACAATTTATGTAGTCTTTAACGTCTATTTCGTTTTTCACCACATCTTTCTTCACACCTTTGAGTTTTTTAATTGGGGGCACATCACTGTCTTTGACTGTACAGTAGGATTTAGCTTTAACACCGACAAATTGTTTAATTATTGTCCCAAAACGCTCATCTTTAAATTTACCGAGCACTGTTTTGTTTAATTGAGGCAGTCCATAGACGTTATCCGCGGCATAGTCACTCGTGTCAGAATATTCGCTAATTTCCGGCTTAATGTCGACGTAAGAATTGTCCGTTTCTATCTCGTATATAAAACTGTCGGTATCCATGTACAATAAATCCACTTTGTCATTATATTTTGGTTTTATATAACCGTAGTGGAAATCATACATTAAAGTTTTTGATAACTCGAGCACGGTAAATCCTACGTAAATTGGCTTGTCGTTTTTCACTTTCAAACGGTCCCTTTGTATGGCGACTAGGTTTTCGTGAATGATGGAGCAACTGTGGAAATTTGGTTTACTTATTAAATTATTAGCACCCAACTTTTTACGAATGTTCTCCCAATGAGTAACTAGCCGCACATCAACACGCTTGTCGACATTTTCCATCGTTTTCCCGCAAACACTATTATTCTTTAATTTGAAATAATATTTTTCAAAACTATTTGTCGCCTTAGAACAAAGCTCGGTATTTAAATCGATGTATTTCTTCAGCCACGGAGATTGATTAAACTGGAGCGCACGATGTATTTTTTTCAATTTAAGTCCATATTTTAAGCACTGTTTCAAATTCCGATAATGGATCACATATTTCTTCTTGTCATAAACGTTGGCGAGTAATTTGCTGTTTTTGGATGTAATGTATAGCGGCTTCATCTGCTCCGGACAGAATGGTAGATCTTGATGATAGTCGTGCAGTGTTTTCGGGTACTCGAGGTCGACTTCCTAAATGTATCCAACATCGGCGTCATCCGGAACCATTGGTATGCCGATGTTATCCAATTCGTGTTCTGGGACCCACCGGAAATGTCTAATCGGCAAATGCTGCGACATGGCCCATCCATACAAGTTGTTGGCGTCCAGATATTCGATGTAGGTCGACGGCTTCGTGGGGTCGTAGTCAGACATGTACTTATTGTTCGCTTCGCTAAAACGACCGCAACATTGAGTCAATCCACCACGCATACCCTTTTGAATGAAATGGATCATGTCGATGTCCGTTAGTAGCTCCAGTTCCACTTTCGTATATTTCAACATGGCGTCCCAGCTCAAGCCTGGTGCGGTGTAGTACTGGCACGGATCCAATTTGTACGTATTCAGGCATAGGTTCCGGAAATTTTCGAATACATCCGCCAGTAGTAACACGTCCGTTTTCAGATATAAGGCCGAATACTCGCCCAAAGTTGGAATGTTGAATTCTTCCCATACTCGTTGTGCACGCTGGACATCTTCGACTAATCCAAATACTAAATAATCGATCACTGTGAATGGCTTCATCGGAATTTCCTTTTGTAAAATTTTATGTAGTCGTTGGGCATCTTCTTTTAATTTTTCCATAAAAACTTTCGCACAGTTCGGCCTGCGGTATGTTTCGAATTTGTTTAATGATTCATCATACGAGCACTTGATGTAATATGCGAAGCTGAATGGTTCGTGGATATGCGTGGTGTTCGTAAACGAACCATCGGGATTCGGTGGGCATGTGTCGCATGGTTTTTAATATTGATTCGAAGTCTGCGTAGATTGTAAACGGGACACGCATCTGCTTGGCATAATTTTGAAATTTCAAAATGTTGTCTTTACCGGGACTTGGTATTACAGTCCGGAATTGTTGCAGTCTTCTTTAGCATGTTCGATAAGCCGCTCTTCCGTTGTAAAATATCGTAAGCATCCATCACATAGCGATGCAGTTTCTTTATGTTTCGATAACTGACGTCCAACGAGCCGACTTAAGTTCTTTATCCAGCAGTAGTGACTGGTTTCGCCATTTTCAATTTATAACAGATTCACATGGATGTTCCGTTTTTCCGTGGTGTAGTGCAGTGGTCCAACAATGCTCTTTCCTTGCAGCCCATAAACATTAACACTGATGTTGTTGAGAGATTCAAACAATTTTATGTCTTTGATCTTCATAGGGAACTCAATATCGTCGAAATTTAAAATTGTTGAACAATGCGGATATGAAGCGACTCGATTTGTGTTTCGTTAAACTGGATGTAAGGCTGATGTTATCGCCTATGCGAAGCAAGCTTGATCTTCATTTTGAATATTAACGACCGCCATTTTTCGTTTGATCCATGCCGGTAGGTCAATATACGATGAAGCCCGAAGCGGATTATATTTATTTATGTTGACTTCCAAATATCGGACTTCCAAAAGCGGCCACCCGCTGTCTCGTTCCTGAAATTTTTCACTCTTGCGCACTATAGTGGACACCTTATTTTGGTAAATTTCCTCCAGATTGATGGATTCGGAAATAGTAACATTTCTGGTGTTGAACGACTTCAAATTCAGTAGTAAATTATCATCCTTGTCGAATTTTGCATACAGACCGAACAACTCGAAATTAGTTTTAAATGATGTATGCTTCGCCAGTTCCATATGCAGCAGCTGAAGCACATTTTCCTTAACTTCATCCAAAAATTCTTCACTGAACTCGGATACTCGGAACTCTTCACCCGGTAGCTGATTATTCTGGTTTTGAACGTGCTGTTGATAGTTTCCACATTTACGTTTCCAATACCGCGGCATAATTTATTTTTATGGGCCGCGCTTCGTAAACGCCCATTGAATGATGAAATCGGTATATTCACGTCGCATACTTTGCAACGTCTTGATCCCCGATCCGCTTTTGATTTTTTAGATGGACCGCCATTTTGTTCATCAGCTGTGCGCTTTCTCGAAACATGACCGCTGCTAGTTGAGGGTTGTTCATGATCAGGTTCGACGCCGGTTGCGAGTTGTCCGTGCTCATTAACCATATGTCGCTCCAGACCATTTGTAACATATTCACCGCAGTAAGCACACAATGCCGCCGTTGAATAGAATTTTTTCACATGATGATGTAAACTATCCATTCTCGTAAACATGACCCCACACTGACCACATTTAAAAGACGATTTGTTGTCGCCATGTTTCGTCTTCATATGCCGCGCTAAGTTGTCTCGACGGTTGAATCTTGCTAGACACATTTCGCAGTTCAATAAGGCCATTTTCCTAAATTCACAAAAAAAATATTGTTTATTGCTCCTAAGATTAAATTTTATTATGAACGCTAAACTTGATCGAAAATATTTTATTTACGGAATTATTCTGACACACTTTGTACATTTAAAAATGAAAAAAAAATTAAATTTTTCGACATTAAACAAAATTAAAAAACGTGAAATTATATTTTCTGGAATTTCTAAAACCAAATTTGGAAAATATTGACTGGTAAAAAAATTACATGAAATTTTGATATTTCTAAAATAGCTGTAATTAGTTTTTAATTTTGTTTAATGTCGAAAAATTAATAAAAAAATTTTTCAAAATAAAAATTAATATTAAAAGGAATTAAATGTTTCTTACTCACCAAACGAGATTAAAGAAAATTTTTTGTTTTAATATGTAAAATAGCTAATTAAATTTTTAGAAAAACACTGTACGCTTATTAGATACTGTACCTATTACATTACATTACTCCATATGAACCCAAGTTATGAGAGAACGTTAAGCGAGTATATTGTATATGATTAACGCGCTATAAGTAGTTACAGTACACAGCGCTATAGTACATTTTAAAACGTTAAAAAACACGAAATTTTTCTTTTTAGTATTCATAATTATAATTAGTTTCAACTTACCGAATATTTCCAAAAATCACAAAAAATACACTGTAATTTTTAATAACTAAAATTAACTACTCGATTAATTTAAAAACGAACAAGTAAAATAGAAAAATAACTTAAAAATTCACTAATTTAACTATTATAATTAAGACAAAAACTAAATATTAATGACTAAAATATAACTAAAAATGAAAATTAACTGTAAAAATTCACGAAAATAATTTTCGCTTTAAGCACAACTCACAAAGATAGCAACAAGTAGTACAATGCAATATTCATATATATGTATGAAGAACGTTATATTATGATGTATTGTTACCGACATTCCTATATCTGTATTTCGCGTTGTAATCATTTTTATATACAAGGCCAATATTTTTATCGATAATTTTTGTAAAAAATACTTTTTATTAAAACTTAATTATGAATTCATATTTGTAAAATAGCATCTGAAAATTTAACTTTTTTTCATTTTTTGGAAATATTACATATATTAACACCCATCATTGAATCAGATTGCTTACAAATATTATCGATTTGTGCTTAGTTAAAATTTAGAGGTGAGACATACCAAAATGATTTAGAGGTGGGAGATGAATAGAAAAATCGATTTTTTAAATTTTTTATTGAACGCCAAAAGTGTTTACATATTACTCAAATTAAAGTATAAAACATGATTTAGAGGCGGGACATGAATAGAAAAATCGATTTTCTTTTATAATTAATACTCAGAGGTATGATACGTATTAAAGATAGCTCACAAGTTTTATCGATTTATACTTAATTTAAAAAATTGATTTAGAGGTGAGACGTGAAAAAAATCGAATTTCTTTTATAATTAATACCCAACAGTATAATACATACCAAAAGATTGCTCATTAGTTTTATCAATTTATGCTTAGTTCAAAAATCGATTTAGAGGTGGGAAGAAAAAAAAAGTCGAATTTCTGTTTTATAATTTTTATTAAATATATGTAAAAATTGATACAATATTGAAATTTTTAAAATACATAGTACAATTAAATAATACATTTGAAGAGAATAAATTACAAAATTCACCATTCAGCATCCCCCACAATTTCAAGAAGATCCAATGTTTTGAATTGCAATTTATGAGTTAGTCCAATGGGTCCATTATTCATAATACCCAGTTTTTGATTGCTCTGCAGCCATGCCAGCATCTGCTCGTTCAAATTGTCAAATCTCGCCGGCAATGATATGTATCCAATTTCTAATTCCAAAACTGTCTTCATTTTTGATGAATCGAATTTTGACGGTAACTGACTTGCTCCCATTATTTTATATACTTTTCTAATCTCCATATCAGAAAGTTTAATCCATCGTTTAATAGCGCCAAGATGGTTCAATTCGTTCACAAAATTTCCCGCCATTTTTTGAATTAAGTCTGTTTTCAGATGAAGCACCAGCAGTAATAGATTCCATTGTTGACAATAATTAGTTTTAACACAACAATTGAAAATTTACAACAATAAGATTTAATGTTTTCACTAAAGTTTCGAACAAAATTGTAATTGAAGAAATTCTGTCGCGGCCTTTTTATAGCAGAAAAATAGTATGATGACGTCAGTTATCACACTTTATGTAGCCATACACCACAAAACCTGCTGCTTCATTTTCGCATATTAGACAGAAATCTTCGCTATTTGATATCAGTATACCTTTAGTGACGTCAGCTGACAATTTATATAAGTTTAAACTTGTTTTCAAATAAAAATATGAAATCAATGTACAGAGTTCCCGGAGGTTCAGACTAGCAAGGCCATCTTTTAACTATCGAAAAAGGTTTTTCGGTGCCATCTGTTGACAATTTATCAAACTTACACACAGGGATCGTTAGTATCCAGACTAGCAGCGACATCTTATAGTGAATTTACAGAGCTCGAAGGTGGCTGCGCCATCTGTTGACAATTTTTCAAACTTACGCACAGGGATCGCTAGTATCCAGACTACGCGAGGCTACAAATTGGCTGTGCCATCTGTTAGGGAATTTTTGAATTCTTAGGTTCGGTTAGGTTAGAAAAAATTTTGTTAGGTTAGGTTAGGTTAGACAAAATTTTGTTGGGTTCTGTTAGCTTAGATCAAGTTCCGTTAGGTTCACTTAGGTTGGACAAAATTTCACTAGATGTCGTTAGGTTGGAGACCAAATTTTGCTCCACCCACCGCCGGAGGCTTCTAGAACCGCCCCGGTAGTTTTACCTCCATCCGAGGTCGACCAAAAAATCCGGATGGAGGGATGGAGGATCCAATTTCACTACTGTAGTCTATCACATGGTATTTATCCTAATTACAGTGTAGTACTACTGCAGTAGTACCAGAGAAGTATTTAAGATTTTTTTTTTAAATGTTCACATATAATTCAGGATTCACTTATAATTTGTTGAAACATTTGACAAGTACTTAAAAATTGTCAAATATTGAAATCATATTTTATAATGAAATGATTCATGTCAATGTACATAATAAACTATGTATAGCAAAATAGTCTTAAAAATAGTCCTAAAAAGGAAAAATAATTAAGAAAAGCTTTTAAAAATCTCTCTCTCTCTCTCTCTCTCTCTCTCTCTATATATATATATATATATATATATATATATATATATATATATATATATATATATATATATATGAGGCGTCTAGTTTCAAAACCAGATAAGTCCCTTGAAAAAAATTTTTCTGGAAACGCAAAAAACTGATTAAGCACCTTGTTTGTAAATTATTTGCCTATTTATTTTATTTTATTTTATTTTTTTTTTTACATAAATTGTTTTGCGATATATGTTACCAACAGCTGTTTACCATTTATGAATATGATGCCATAACTATTTTAACGCTCATTCGCTCGGGGTCCACGCTATGACCACCACCATCACAATAAATAAAATAAAATATACGCAGGGGCCCACTACAGTAACATTGGTAGCCACGGTGGTGGTGTGATGGTTCAATGGTAGGGCTTAAACAACAAAGGTTAGGTAAACGGGTTTACTTTTATTTTTAGGGAATCATTTTTTTAATTATATTATATTTAGGAATATTTGGTATTTCTTTTTTAAAATAACAAGTACATAAGTAAAAAAAAATTTATTCATTATAACAGAGTCAGCAAATGTTTTTCAATGTCATTCAAAACAAACAAGAATATTATTGTATTAAATTACTTTTTATTGTCGGTATAATTTTTTTTTTTTATAATTAACGCGTTTTACAGAAAGTTTAAGTATTTAATTTAAAAAAAAAAAGAGATGGGAAATTTCATTTATACGATAAAGGGGATATTTTATAACTAATAAATAAAGACAGGGAAGGTCATCAGGGATAGTTAGACAACGACGTTCATTATTTTATCAGTAATATATGTAAAATGGAATAAGTATACAAAGAAACCTCAAAATTAATAGAGGGAGGGATAAGGAAGGGTTCAATCAATAAAAATCGGACTTACTACGGTCGGTCTGGGCAAACAACAAATGGATGAAATGAATAACTCCAGAAACATAAACCATCGACTCCAGGGACCACTGGGACTACGACCAAACCAGCAGATGACGATCGTCACCAATTCGGCCAAAATTACACGAAGATCAGGAATGATTAGAATGCTACTGTATCGTTTCGCTCAAGGAAGGTATAACTACACCCGCCAGAGCCAAAACTATTGGAGTAGCTCACCTGGACCTCGACGATGGAACAGTCCAATTGGGGACGTGCAAAGCCATTGCCCCAAGGTGTCTACAAAAGGAAGAATTCAAGGGTGAATTCAATTTAAAAAGGAAATAAAGGGAAGAATTCAAGGGCGAATGCAATTCAAGAGGGGATTCTAGGGAGAATTCCATTAAAAAGGGTACACAAGCATAAACTCAAGGATGAAATCACCGGAAAGACCACAAAGATGAATTCCAGAAGAAAATTCATCAAAACGGAAAATTCAAGGGGGAGAGATTCTAGGACGAATTCCATTAGAAAGGGACACTCAAGGAAGAACTCACTGAAAAAACTACTAAGATGGATTCCAGGGAGAGGTTTCCACTCATCAGAAAGATATTAAAAAGGAAAAGGAAAACGAAATGGGGATAGAAAAGGAAAAGGCAGAACAAGGAAACGCGACCGACCAAATGGAAATCAAAATTGAAAATGTATATGGGAGTATAGGAATTTAGTCCGTATGAGAAAATCATACGGATGTTGAAAGTTAATTGCTTTTGAGAAATAAATAACTATGGTTTTCGCTGTTTTAATTTGAAAAGAAGTTTTTTGCAAGAACTTAATAGCTTAAATTGTATTTTGCACAATATAAAAAGGTATAAAAGACAATTAAAAAAAACTTATTAATATTTATTATTAAAGATGAAAATGAAAAGTAAAATGAGAAATAAAGAAGTTAATTAATAAAAGTTTGTGAGGAGATGAACGTTGTGAGATGAATGTTCTTAGTTCCGTCGAATAAAGTTTTTTTAAAGGGACACCTTTTCTTTTTCAAATTTGCCTTTCGAATAACTCGCTGCTTTTCAAATTACCAGCTAAATCATTTATGACAGAAAATTCACTTTCTTGTAAAACATTTTGTTTCTTTAGGGATTCTAGAATCTCTTCTAAAGAATTAATTTTATTTTTCTGTCTTAAATTATTTGATTATAAACCTTTTTACGCTGTTCTGAAACAAATGTCAATCGTCTGATGGTACTCTAATTTTTTTTTCGAGGTGTATCTTCAGGCGCTATATCATACTCCCCTATACGCAAATTATGACTCGGTGGAAAAGATTCTAAAATCATAATTTACTGTAAGCTCTGGTCTTGCTGAAGTATTTGGTGGAGAAGTACTAGTTTTAGAAAAGCTAATACCTACCTTCGTTTCCTGCAACAGTTGGTGGGAGACATAATGTCGGTACAACATCTAAATGAAGTCGACGATAACCTTTCGGTCTGGTATAGAAATATTTCTCATCAAAATGCAGGGAACAGGCCATATCGCGCGTACTCTTTCTCAACCTCGTATATCAAAAACTGCATGTTTTAGGACACACAAAAAACATTAAATATTGTAATTATATATATATACTTATCTATATATATTTATATATGTAGGTAGCCAACATCAAAGGGTGTAATTAGCATAAATCTTAAGTTCATAATGATGAAAACATAGATTTAAATACGTTTTACTTGTGTCTCTAAAAATTGGGACTTTTCAGATACGAGGTTGAGAAAGAGTACGCGCGATATGCCATTTTAGTGGTACTCAGTCTCTTCGACCAACGGCGTTTACCCAAATTATTTTCCGTTCAGAATCTTTAGAAAACCTATGAAATTTATAAATAGTTATATTATTAAACTAACCTCAATAAATAAAACAAAATGATAAAAAAATCATATCTCAATAAAACATTAGTATTTAAATTTTAATGTTAATGACTGGCGAGCGTGTCGTGCGGCACAGAAGAAAGCGGGAAACCGTAAGCAGAAAGAAGCTCATTACACTGATGAGACTAAAGAAGGCGCAAATCAATACTTTACATTTCAATTAAACTAGCATTTGATAAAACGGACGCACTACAATAAATACAAAACAAAAATTATACTAACTTAGTGCTATGCCCTAATTAATATTATAACTAAAGAGATACGAACGACAAGGTAACGCAGAACAGAAAATAAAGAAATTACAATGGATATTATTATTTAGTTTATCAGCTTGTTGAATTAAGTTTGAAAAATCTATAAATTTTTTCATAATCAATTTTTCGATTTTCGTCATTGGTATTCAGTGGGATTGTTAATCCATTTGTTCCAAATGTCTGGAATTCGAGCGAGGAAGTAAATAAAGTGCATAAAATAAGTAGGCGGCCAGCCGAAGGTCATGGTCATGATCTCAACCAGTGGGCGCACCCATGTCCCAAGGTGATCGAGTGATTTTTTTTCGACAGTAGCCGAACCGCAGTCTGAGTAGCGTAGTGGTAAAGTTTTAAATTTTTCCTTTGTATTTTGTCTTGATGTTTCAGAACACAATTTGTATGCTGTTTCTTTTAGTCTTTTTAAAACCAATAAATCCATTTGTGATGCATTGATTTGTTCTGTCCACTCTATAGCTTTTGAATAAATTGTAACAGCTTCATTATTACTGATTTTGTTCTTTGTTTGGCACATGTCAACATCTGAATCACTTGAACTTTGAACATCAACATTTTCTTCTTCAATAGCCGACCGAACGATTTCTTGGTCAGAAGAGTCGTATGCAAATTCGTTTCGGCCAGTCGCCTACTTATCTATGATATGACGCGTCATTAGCTTTATTTAAGTTGCTTAAAGCTGTCAGAAAATTTCGAAAAAATTTTGAATATAAGTTTTAGATCTCTTCTTGACATTCCAATAGTTTTAGACTGAGAATATTTGAACAATTAAATAAAAAAAATTAAACAATAAAAAACATTCAATTTCGACTAAAAAATTAATATCTCGGTGGTAAATTATTATTAAGAAGAAATATTCCGGGGATTAATTCTTTATATTATAGTCTTTCAAAGGCAATTACTTTTATATTAATCGGTTTCAAAAACCATATTTATTTTAACACCTCAAAATGATGTATTTTGAACAGGAGAAATTTGAGAATAAAACTGAATTATTTATAAGAAAATAATCCTTTTATTGCAAAAATATTTATTTATATAATATAAAAAATATAAAAACAACTGAAAAATGTTTAAAAATTATAAAAAAAGAATACAAACAAATTTGTTTGCATTTAGAGCAAACATGTTGACGATAGTCGTCACAAACTGCTCGTTTGCAAAAAGAGCAGCACCAGATAGTTCTCTTTTTATTTTCCGGACCACTTGATGAGCAGAATCTTCTTTTGTTGTTTTCAAATTTAGTTATATTTCCTTCAGCGTCATTGGGTAAATTCAAAAAAGTCCTTATTTGAAGCTTTTTCAAGCTTTTTGAAGCGTTGAAGCTTGGGAATTTCTAAACGAGCCAGTAGATATGGTGTTACGAGGCTTGTTGCCAGTTTCCTTAGAAAATCAATTCTATGATTTTTTTTAGTTTCAGAAGCCAAATTGTATAATATATTTGAATTTACACCAGCTAAGAATACTGTAAAAACGGCACAGTGGCCATCGATTTGTTGCACGAGCTGTCGTGTAATTTCCGCAGAGTTGATCAGAGGTGTCTGTACCTTGTTTTGTTTGGTTGTAAAAATGGATCGTATCCGGTTTTTCGACATCATTTAGCACTCGCCCTTTTGAATGCAAGCTGGAAATGACTCTTATCACCTTATTTTTTTGGAGCAGTAAGATAGTAATGTCATGCCGGCAGCATACGCATACCGGCGCTAGCACCTTTTGTAAAGCTTACAAGGGGAGTATCAAACATGGGAATCACGGATTTGGGAAAAATTAATATATGTTGTGGAATATATTTCTCTGAGTACTGTAGTGATAATAATTTAGGCCAATGTGACTTTATTTAGAAATTAAACGCACGAAAAATTTCGAATAACATATCGTGTTTGATATGTATCAGTTAGTTGGTATTGTCTGCAACAAAGGACGCTGGTGGTGTGGTTAGTGCATGCTCTCATGTATGTAACTTTTTTTAATATACAGACGGAAAGGTTCTATGTTCGAATCTATGCCTTTCCAACATAAATACAGTGGACCCCCGGTAATCCGGTCCCTGGTTAATCCGGCACCCCCTGTAATCCGACATGCCGATTGAATATTGTTTGACAGTCTTCGCTAGTCTATATAATGCATGATTGAGCAGGTTACAGGAATCTGTTGTCGGATTACCAGGTTCTCACTTGTAAAAAATTCCGGACTATAGGGGGTCTTAGGCAGTACTCTATAATCCGACAAATTCGATAGTCCAACAGTGCTATGCAAAACGTTTGTCGGATTACCGGGGGTCCACTGTAATTCTCTTTTCAATTTTTTTTTTAACTTTTTCAATATTGTACAATGGGTCAATTAATTACATTGAGGATGCTATAATTTTTTTTTTAAAGGAGATATGGTATTCTTTTTTATGTCATTATTATAAAAAAATTTACAACTTCCATTACTTTAAATAGGGATAAAATGAAGAATGTCTAAAGATAGTATAAATAATTTATAATAAAAATCGCTTTAATTTTATGTAAAAAAAATTCAGTAATTTAAAATTTACGATAAAATTACTGTTACATATAATGACAACATGTACAAAAAATATTTTCTTTTTCAGAAAATAATTGTAGCATAATAATGACACAAAAAAGAATACCATATCTCCATTTAAAAAAAGAATTGTAGCATCGTCAATGTAATTGACCATTGTACAATATTGAAAAAATTAAAAAAAAATTGAAAAGAGAATTATTTATGTTAAAGGCATAGATTTGAACATAGAACTTTTCCGTCTGTATATTAAAAAAAGTTACATACATGAGAGCATGCACTAACCACACCACTAGCGGCCTTTGTTGCAGGCAATACCAAGTAACCGATACGTATCAAACACGATATGTTATTCGAAATTTTTCGTGCGTTTAATTTCTAAATAAAGTCGCATTGGCTTAAATTATTATCACTACAATACACAGAGAAATATATTCCACAACATATATTAATTTCTCCCAAATCCGTGATTCCCATGTTTGATACTCCCCTTAGAGGAATTTCTGGTTTTTTTTTTTTTGAGAGTGCCGACCACTGTCAAATCATAGGCGTTCTTCATCTCTTGCACTATTGGAATTTGCGTAAACCAATTGTCACAAGTGATATTTCTTCCTGTATTGTGAATGATTTTTGTTAAATTTTTTTAACAATTTTTTAAACCTGAGTTCCCAGTTAATTTAATTATTAATTTATCCAAGGAGATGTAGGATTGGAAATAATACTCCGACTATCTTCCATAGAATAAAATGTTTCTTTATTTTTGTCCAGAAATTTTTCGGTATATTTTATACCTTCTTCAGTGGCTACAATTGCAATAAATATTTACAATGTAATAATATTTAATATATCTAATATTGTAGTAACAATAATATTTACAAAATTTTTTTTGATATTTTTTTAGTTTTGGTTTGTTGGAATGTATAATAAAATCATTTATAAATAACAGAGAGAAAACATTTTCAATTAAAATTATGTTGTAGCGACAAAAGGAATGAAAAACAATTTAATTTAAGTAAGGGAAAGATTATTTTTAATAAATTCAAAGAAGTCAAAAAAAATATAAGAGAAGAACTTGCAAAATTGTAAAAATTTTTAAAAAAATTTTTTAAAAATTTAAAAAATTGAGACTGGACAACCGACACTTAATTCACAATGTGACAAAACAATGTAGGTACTTACCAAAAAATTTTTTCCTCACTTCATATAGTTTTTGTTAAAACCATCTTTTTTGGTACAATCAGAGCATACGATTCATGAAAAATAATCTCTAACACAAACGAGATCATTCTTATGAAATGCATGTCGAGAAAATGCATTTCATAAGAAATTTGTCTATATAAATTAAAAAACGATTCTTAATTTAAAAATTAAGTTCGTTCCGTTTTATTTTTTATTTAATGATCACGAAAAGATATATTTCTTTAGTTTTAAATTAAACTGGTTGCATAGTACCACAAACTTATTCAGTATTACATTTTTATATCGACTAATTTAAAATTCTTTTTTTATGTTTTAAGGTGAATATATCGAAATTTCCAGATTGTCGTATGTGTCCCCTCTCAATTCTTTTATTTTAAGTAAATAAATAAGTAATTAATTAAGTAAACAAACAATTTAAATTGTTTATTGTCAGTTACAATGTGTTATATAATTAAGTGAATATGTATTGTTTAAATTCTATTTTAATTTTTTAATAATTGGTACATATGTATTATCTAATGCTAGCGATTCAATTTGTTTATTGCAATTTTCCAAATTGGTAAGTACCTACATTGTTTTGTCACATTGTGAATTAAATGTCGGTTGTCCAGTCTCAATTTTTTAAATTTTTTTTAAATTTTTTAAAAATTTTTAAAAAAATTTTTTAAAAATTTTTACATTTTTTTTACAATTTTTTTTTTACAAGTTCTTCTCTTTGAATAGTCTTTTTTTGACTTATTCTTTGAATTTATTAAAAATAATCTTTCCCTTACTTAAATTAAATTATTTTTCATTCCTTTTGTCGCTACAACATAATTTTAATTGAAAATGTTTTCTCTCTGTTATTTATAAATTATACATTCCAACAAACCAAAATTAAAAAATATAAAAAAAAATTTTGTAAATATTATTGTTACTACAATATTAGATATGTTAAATATTATTACATTGTAAATATTTATTGTAATTGTAGCCACTGAAGAAGGTATAAAATATACCGAAAAATTTCTGGACAAAAATAAAGAAACATTTTATTCTATGGAAGATAGTCGGAGTATTATTTCCAATCCTACATCTCCTTGGATAAATTAATAATTAAATTAATTGGGAACTCAGGTTTAAAAAATTGTTAAAATAATTACATATATCCCAAAAACCATATTACATAATGATTTTTGTTAAAGTTGTAACGTAGTGAAGAGCCGAATTATCTAAAGAACCAGGTCCTTTTCCGACGTATGGTTCGGCGTCAAACATATGGGCAGTTTGTACGTCATTGCATAAAACAATTTTCATCCCATGGGAGGTTCTTTGGGATATACACTTTCCCTTTGAATCGCCCGCGAAAAGCTAAAAGCTGCTCGTCGATTGTACAGTTCGACGACGGCTTATAATAAGCCTGGCAATTGGTAAGGAAGGAATCCCATATTTCTTTGGTTGGAGGCAGACCATGCAGTTCTCTTCGCTCCGCTCGAATAGCCTTATCGTCAAATCTTATATTTTCTAAAACAAATTTAAATCGGTGACAACCCATGATAATTTGACAAAAATTATCACCGATTTGTAGGTTCCAGAGGTCATCCATACTATAATGATTTTGTTTTTTGACGCCTACAAAATACAGCAGCCCGAGAAAAGCTTTCAGTTCTACCAAATTTATATCGTACTTGTAGTTAGCACTAGCATTTTCTCGTGACTCAAGTAAAATTTGCAAATTTGTACTCTTGACAATAATATCTAAAAGGCTATCAGATAACAATAACTGCCACGCTTCAATTGGCTCTTTTATATCTCGAGCAGCACCTGTAATCGTTGGAATATAAAGTCGGAGAGATGCCTCCCACGAGTTTCAGGTGCATTTAAATACCACATGAATTTGATAGAATTTTTCTTACCTCTTTCAAATACTACTGACCTTCGACGACCTCTTTTTGCTGCAGGAGGTTGATCGTCGTCATCGTCGTCGTCACCTTCCTCAAAAACATTTTCTTCATCACTTGAGCATTCATCAGGATCTTGAATATCTGAAAGATGATCCTCTTGTTCCAATATAATCTGGTTCATCATCACTTGCTTCGTTGTAAGAGACAGGTGGTCGTTCACGAAGAAGATAGCGAACATTTTCATTCGTATTATCCATTTTTTAGACTTTTATGACTGTAAATTATTTTTAGAAGTTAAATTTGATGAAAAGAGTATAAAAGGAAGGGTTTTCAACGAGAAAATGTAAATAATTTACTTACCTCAAAAATCGCAAAAAGTTACACCGATGGGCATCTATGACGAATTCGTCATCGACTAAACTTTCAACTGTTATAAACTGACGGGGTCTCAACAGATACTGATGCACGTTGGCGTGTGAACACATAGAGCCTGTAAGTTTTTTTAGAGAGGGTTTCCTAGCCACGCCTACTTCCCCTTTCCGAGATACAAAGAAGTGGAGAACAAGAGACTGACGAAAACGTCATAGATGCCCTGCGAGTGATTAATGTAAAAAGAAAGTAAAATATACAAAAATGTTTATGTTACAGGGTTAATATTTTCAAATTTAAGATAAATAAACAGGACACAATTCTTTACCATGACCCTGGTACCATATCATTATTAAATTGTTAAATCAGGCAGATTATTCTCAAAACATATTTTTGAAACGAGCACTTGAACTGAGAATTGGCGATGACAGTTTTCGAATTACATCATTTATCGAGACAAAAGTATTTTCTTCAGTTATTGTAAACTTTTTGGTTTGAGGAACCCTTTTTAAAAATGTTCCAACCAACCCATCACCTTTTATAAATTTAATAGATTTGAGCGTTACTTTATGGTATTCCATATTTGATGTTAGTAAATAAAAACACTTTACTTTGCAAAAGACCACTTTTATTGAATAATAGAAACTCTTATGACATGTTTCGGTCAATATGATTATGACACGTTTGAGAATGGTCATATTGACCGAAACATGTCATAAGAGTTTCTATTATTCAATAAAAGTCGTATTTTGCAAAGAAAAGTGTTTTTATTTACTAAACCCCATCACCATTAAAGTAATCAACTCTACAAACATAACATCTAAAAGATGTTTTGTTTTTCCATATACTTTGACTACCACATAGTCACCTTTATTTATGGGGATATCAGTATTTTCATCTTGATCAGAAGAATCTGAAGAGGACAAAATCAAGTCTTCATCGCTGCCCTGCACTGAGTAGGCACCGTCATCCTCTGATGATGAATCAAGACGTTTTTTTTTTTTTTTTGTTTTTTTTTTGACTTTTTTTCTATTGGCTTGGCTTATTTAAACGTACAAGCGCTTAAGTCAAAGTGAAGTATGGGGGTTACATCCACCCCGTCCACGTCCTCAAAGTCGTCAACACAAACACTTTTGCCGGGTTGTACATTTACTTTTGCCCTTTTTTTTCTTGATTTAGGAGTCTGGTCTTGCCTTAGACTCTAAAGGAGTTCTTTAAAGCTGTTGTCAGTAGCATTAGTTGATTCTTCAAGGTTGCTCATATCCTGGTTTTTGTCTATACCAGTACCTGGAAGCAGTGACAACACCTTATTGCGGTCTAGAGACACAATTCCGCATTTCCTACAACCTGCAATAACATTTTCTTTTTTCGAAGAGTCACACAACTTTTTCAGAAGCATAGGAAATGTATCCTTAGAATGTTGTTGTCCTGACAAACTTTAACTGATTCTAAGGAAAGGTGCGAAGACAAATTGTCTTCAATGAGAAATTTCTTCCCTTCTAGCTTTTTCAGATATGGGACAGTAACTGTAAGGAACCCAATCCTCGAAGCAGAACGAATCGAACTAACCAGATTCCGTTCGATTATATCTGGCATATTTTGGTCCGCCTTCGGTCCAGCTTTGATATAAACGCAAAGCCTTATAGACAATATAAGGGGGTAGTATTGTGCCATCTGCAGTGGCTGCAAACATCACGGAGGTTGATGCTTTTGAGGAGTTCATAACCCGTTCAGTATATTTGGTTTCCCTCCTTGTGATTACCTTTCGTCTTCCCGGATCGACCATAAGGTTTGTCGCGTCATAATTTATTATATTAGATGGCGGTACATTCTCTATTTCATTTGACAGTTCATCGTAGTAACTGTTGATGATTTCTGGTGTTACACCGGCTCTGGAACGTTTTATGTTTTGATACATACGCACTGCCAATTGATCTTTGTGTCGTCTCATAAATGATTCCACAAAGTCACGACCGGAGAGATTATCCTTAAATCTCTTCACTTTCTTCACCCTTCTGTCCAGAAAGTCTTTTACTAGAAGTTGTAAGGTTATATAGTATATACTATATAGTTGTTCACCCTGACGTTTAATGTCAGGACCTCTTTTTAGGTGTCTGTATAGTATACTATAATGAATCCCATGTTTTTCAGCTGCCTCCGTAAGCTAACGCCACATTCGATGTCAGAGAGGGTATTTTTTATATGATCAGAACTGTGTTTATTGTAACTCCCTACAACAATAGGTTTGTATTTCCGGGGCATATTTGATCAGCTATTCTGAAATAACACAGATATGTTAGTTATGCATATAACATAACCAAAAGATAGATAATAGGTTTTTATATAGTATTAACCTATATAATAGGTTTTTATATAGAATAGAAACACCAGAATTGTTATGTTCCTATTGACACCCCAAATTTCAAAAAACTTACCGAACAAATAAAAAAATTCTCTGAATTGATTTCGTTAAAAGTGAAGCAAAAAACAATTTTTTCTGATTTATATTAATGTTATGAATAGTATTTACAATGGCATTAACTATCAGATATAGATAGAACATATGTTAACTTACCAGAGAAGTTCAAAGTAGGCAGAAAAACGTCTTTGAAAACTATCACGACAAACACTGTTATAAACATCAACCTAGAGTGCTGCGAAACAAACAAAACATAATTTCCTTGTTGGTCTAAAGTGCTGCCAACACAAAAATAATAATAGTTAAAAATAATTTCTAACAATTATATATATATATATATATATATATATATATATATATATATATATATATATATATATATATATATATATATATATATATATATTATGTGGTGCCATAACGACACACCGGATGTGAAAATGCGGAAAACATCATAATCCACGAGCCAGCTACCGGACGTTCCCTAGACATATTAAAATAAAATACATTTTCTATTTCATACATTGTATTTGAATATAAAAATAAATTCTATCTCTGTTAAACAAATTTTGCTAAATAAACATAAAAATTATTATAAATTCAATGTAATTTCACTATATTCAGTTTTTTGGCCATTTTAATAAATTTTGATAAAGTCTTTTCGTCGTTATGTTCAGATCCTTTTCTATTGTCATTTTAATTGTAATAATAATTTTTCTTTAATAAAGTTAACTTAAGTTGAATCTTCGTTTTTCTCAGTCATTACCAAATCAAATCAAGCAATTTAAACAAGACAATCATAAGTTAATAAAAATAAATAAGTGAAATTATTAAAGTAAACAAAACTTACTAAAAATAAATAAAATTTAAATAAAAGAGAACAAATTAATCAACAAAGACTGTAACTTAAGCCAAAGCTCCGTTTCTTTCGTTTTCGTTAAAACAAAGTGGCGGGTCCTCATTATTCCAAACGGGATCTCCGGTGTCGTCCGGTTTTAATAAGTTTTATTAAAGTTTCGGTCACGACAAATCTGGCGATCCTGCCAGGATAGTTATCCTTCGGTCGATAAAAAGGACAATAAGTGAAAAATGGGACATTGTGAATACAGACTGTGAATTTACTGTGCACTACCAGCTTGTGGAACCAGCCCAGGTCAAGACGGTGTACAAAAGGAAAATAACGAGCAACCAAACATTGTGCGCTACCAGCTTGGAGTCGAACCAGGTCACCACGGTGTACAACAACTGGAAAAACAACAGAAAAATCCAACTACAGAGACAGGTCAAGACGCTGCAACCAAATAGCCGAGCTTGTACAAAGGTAGGTGGATTGTTGATTTTTCTCTCTGCTTTTAAGTTATTTTTCCAATCATGAATCCTGATTCACAAAATCCATCCCGATCACAATCTCCAGAAGTCTCCGAATATAACGATGTTCCAATGGAACACATTCCCATTTCATTCCTTGCGCAAATGGTAACCCCATTCAACGGAAACCCTTCCGAATTACATAATTTCATACAAAACGCCGAAAATGCCCTCAATCTAGCAACTGATTCACAACAAAGAGCGCTAACGGCACTTATATTTTCAAAAGTCTCTTCAGACGTTAAAAATAAATTAAATGCTACAAATATTTTATCATTTTATGATTTAAAAATAAAATTAAAACAAATTTATCAAATAACAGAAAGTCTCACATTGTGGCAATGTGGCCTTAAGCATTTATATTAAAGCGCGGGAATAGTATCGACACCTATTGTTGAAATTTATAAGCTTTTTCAAATATTTTGGTTTCAAACCACTAGTTGGTTGACTGGTGGCCTTTATTAGGTCTAACCGCGCTACGATCGTTTTGTTCAGTTGCATATATATGGAATATTATCATGACTGAGATGGTCAGGTTTTTAGCCAATCAAGGGGACGAGCTATGTTTGTAACCATATATGGAAGCCTAATAGGTGAATCAGAGGGTTCGAAAAGATGGGATCGGTTATAAAAGACACTCTTTGTGTGAAGTTGAAACAGCAAAGACGTCATTAATATTATTTCAACAATAAAATATGACTAATACAAATTAAAATTATATTAATAATAACAAAATTTATTGAATAATATAAAATTAAATAATATTATAAAATAATAAATCTTATACGAATTATTATAAATATATTTAAATAAAAATATTAAAAAGAAAACAAGATTAATAAATAATATAATTTATATAAAGATTTTCTATACAAAATTTATATTTCGAATTTTTTTTAATAAATAATTTCTTTTAAATTAATTAGTGTTTTATATTCTTACGAACCCGTTAAACGACCTTTGGACCAGAAATTCAATAATTAATCGTATTTTATCTGGGACAAAACAACAATATACGCAATAACATTTTAGTAATTCAAAATTTACGCGCGAAAAACAGATGCTTAATCGTGTCAGGTAGTCGAAACCGCTACAACATACTTGCAAGAACAATTAGAAACGTGTTGGAAAAAACCAAATGAATCTATAAAAGAATTTTATTTAAGAATTGAAAGTTTAAATTCAAAAATTATTCAAAAAGTAAAAGAAAATAATATTTCAGAATCACTATTATTAGGAAAGCTAGCACTCATCGAAGAAATGGCATTACGACGGTTTACACACCATTGTAAACCCGAAATATCAAATATTTTACGCCATAAAACGTATTCCTCGATGAATGAAGCTTTATGCATAGCAAGCGAAGAAGAAGCATTTTTGAATGTTCAAAATCAATTTAAAAATCTTAACGTTAATAATTCTCAACCTCGTAAATATTGTAAAATATGTAAGCGATCAAATCATAATACAAAGGATTGTAGGAGTAAATCAAATTACCCATCGTATAACAATTCTCCAAATCGATCAGATAATAATAGATCGATAAGTAAACAATAGGGATGGTAAAGTCGACTCCGACTTTAGTCGAAAGTCGATTATTTACTAAAAATAATCGACTTTTTAGAATTGATTTCAGTCACGCTAAGTCGACCTGGAATCGACTCTCACTCGATGACTTTTCGACTTTTTGCGTATGTGCAATGTGCATTTATAAATCGCGCAAAAACATTAGCTTAACATTAATTAAACGGTAGCTTAACATTGGGCCGATTCGTATCGGTGTAAGCCAAAGCCGCTTGCACTCATTTTGAATCAATTTGCACTTGCTTTGAATCACATTTGGCTTGCTTTTGACATTTTTGTATATTCCTATCCCACTTTTCATGTTCTAGAGAGAAGGGTCAAGTATTAGCGTTCGGTACATATCGTATACCGTATACGCTGTATACCGATGTATACAGCGTATACGTCGATGTATATATCAAAACAAGTGTAAATTGATTCAAAATGAGTGCAAGCGGCTTTGGCTTACACCGATACGAATCGACCCATTAATTCAACTGTCCATTTTAATTTTAATGTTTAACGCGAAATTGCGCGAAATTTAATGATAAATTATCTCTTGTTAAATTCTTAAAAATATATGTTCATTATTTAATAAATTGCTTAAAACATACCTAATACAGTACAGATTGTTTAAAGTATATACTTAATAGTTTCTATAAATAAACTAATAAATTTTTGAAAAGTCGATTTAAGTCGAAAAGTCGACTATCAGAGTCAATTAATCGACTTTGCGAATCGAAAAAATGAAAGTCGATTTTAAAGTCGAGAATCGATTTTGCGCGCGCCTTTTCCATCCTTAATAAACAATGCACATATTGCAATTTTAAGGGTCATACTATTGAAGAGTGTAGAAAAAAACAATATAACGAAAGATTAAATAACCCTAATCCAAAAGTAGCACATGCAAATGATTATTTAAACTTAAAAACGCTCGGGTTGACAGAAGCCGCAACAACGAGCAAACAAGTAGAATCGGCTTCACAAAAATTCCAAATGGCCTAATTGATAAAAAATTAATTTTTAATTCCCCACATTCAAAAACTAATGAATTTATTTTCTTGATTGATACCGGTGCAAGTGTCAGTCTGATAAAATTGGATAACATAAATCCAAATTATAATACTGAAATAGATACAAGTATTAAACTAAATATTAGCGGTATAACAGATGGCGCAATACAACCTTACGGACTTGTTTCAATCTTTTTGACTAACTTTCATCATTATTTTCATTTAGTAGATAACGATAAGGTCCCATTTCACGGAATAATTGGTTCTGATTTTTTGGCAAAATATAACGCAGTTATTGATTATAAAAATAATTTAATTTCTCTCGATCCAATAACTAATGTTTTCCAAATTAATATTGATCCTGTACGAAAACAAGAAATTATTAAAATATTAAGGACAGATGGACTTACAGAAATTGAAAAACAAAAATTAGAAAATACTATTTTACAGTTTCATACTATTGTAAAATTAGATGACGACCCACCTGGTTGTACACAGAAAATCGAGCACGAAATTAAATTAATTGACAATGTACCAATTAAAAATAAAATTTACCCTCTTCCAAAAAAATTAAGGGACGAAGCACAACGGCAAGTAGATGAATTATTAAAAAATGGTATTATTCGTAAAAGTAAAAGTCCTTATAATTCACCCGTCTGGATAGTCGATAAAAAATTAGATTCTTCAGGTATCCAAAAGTATTGGATGGTTATTGATTATCGGAAGTTAAATGTAAAGACCATCGCCAATAACTACCCTATTCCACGTATCGATGATATTCTAACAAACTTAGGCGGAAACAAATATTTCAGTGCACTTGATTTGCCAAGTAGTTTCCACCAAATTTCTGTAAAAGAAGAAGACATCCCCAAGACAGGTTTCACTGTAGGAAACGGCCATTTCGAATTGCCATTCGGATTAATCAACAGTCCTGCTACTTTTCAAACCCTTATGAATGAAATATTTCATAAACAAATCTTAGAAAATAAGTACATGTGTTACCCGGATGATGTAATTGTATTAGGTAAAAATTTAGATGAACACATACAATATCTCTCTGAAATATTTAGTATATTAAAAGAAAACAATTTAAAAATTAATATGGATAAAGTTCCTTAAACAGGAATTAAAATACCTAGGCCATATAATTTCCTTAGAAGGAATCAAGCCGCAGGTTGAAAAAATAGATAAAATATTAAAATTAAATGAACCAAAAAACATTAAACAATTGTAAAGCTTTTTAGGTACCACAGGATACTATAGAAAATTTATTAAAAATTATGGACAAATAGCCAAACCATTAACTAATTTATTAAAGAAAGATCAAAAGTTCAATTTTGATAATAATTGCAAACAAGCATTCGAAACTTTGAAAAATAAAATAACTTCAACACCAATTTTAAAATATCCTAATGAAAATAAAATGTTTTCAATTACCACGGATGCATCCAACGATTGCGTGGGAGTGTCCTTACACAGGAATATGACGGGATTGATATGCCAATTGCATATTACTCCAGTACATTAAATCAGGCTGAGAGGAACTACTCTGTAATTGAACGCAAGTGTCTTGCAATTATTAAAACAATAAAAAATTTTCACCATTTCTTATACGGTCGTGAATTTTTAATAAAAACTGATCATCGTCCTTTGGTATGGCTAAATTCCGTAAAGGATCCGACGAGTAGATTGGTACGCTGGAGGTTAAAGTTACTTAATTATCAATATAAAATTCAATACACCCCAGGCAAAATCAACTACACAGCGGATACTTTAAGTCGTCCAATATTAGTAGCTGTGTTAAATAAAGAAAAATCAGTTGAAAATTTCCAAAGATTTAATAAAACATATAACTCTAATATAAAAATTAATCGAGGTAATGACATAAATAATATTAAATCACTAATAATACCAATTACAAAAGATCTTCAAAGAAAAGAAGAATTAAAAACATTTATTCTAAATAATTTTAATAAAAATGATATCACAAATGCTAATATCGGTCAAATAATACGCAAAGATAAAAACAATCAAAGTATAATTTTATTAATATTAAAACGTAAAATAAAAGATAAATTAAGTCTTAAAATATCATATCAGGCGTTAGAAGAAATATCCTTAACATCTGACAATAATACAATTATTAATTTAAAACATATCGATAAAACAATAAGTGAAAAATACATAAATAATTTACTATCATATCATTTCAACGACGACATCGAAATAATCGATATAAATAATATGGGTTTTTCTTCACTATTAACTGAAGAGGAAATCCAAGAAGCATTAGAAAAAGAATTAGGTGTAAGCAGTAATACAATTGAAGAAGATTTAACAGAGGAAGAAATACAAGAAATATTAGAAAAAGAATTAAACGAAATTCAACAAGAAAATATGGACAGCGAAACTAACAATCATCAAATTAACGAAGAACCAATACCAAGCACTTCAGGTATGAATAACGCAATCGAAACGATACCGATAGATGAAGAAAGAAATTGTTAATGACGAAATCAACAATGAACAAACAGTTAACGAAGAAACAAATAATCAAGAAACAAATAATGAAGAAACAGTGGAAACTATCATCGTCAGAACAGAAGCGGAAAAACAACAATTACTACGCAAATACCATGATTCACCATTAAGAGGTCACCCAGGTATTGCCCGCACATACAGCGAAATTCGACAAAAATACTTTTGGAAAGGTATGAAAACATACGTCGAAAAATACATCAAGAATTGTCCCATATGTCAAAAAACAAAAACAACTCGTATTGGAAAAGCACCAATGGTAATCACCACAACAGCAAAGAACTTCAATGACGAAATTTCACTGGATTTTATAGGCCCACTTCCGGTAACAAGGAATTAAAATAAGTTCATCCTTACGATCCAGGATAATCTGACAAAGCACCTTCAAGTTTATCCACTTCAGAATAGAAAAGCAAGAACTACAGCAATCTATTTCCTGAAATATGCGAGCACATTTGGTTTTCCGAAGTCCATTTTAACGGACCAAGATTCTGTTTTTACCAGCTCCGTCATCAAGGAAGTCAATAAATTATTCAACATCAAGCAGAAGACCACATCTCCATATCATCCTCAAACAAATGGTTCGCTAGAAAGAACACATTCGTACTTGAAAATTATTTAAGATCATATATCAACACTGAAATGAACGACTGGGATGAAATGCTGTATTTAGCTACATTTTCATTCAACACCCACAAAAATCGCTCCACTGACGAAACACCATACAAACTTATATTTGGAATCGATCCGAATATTCCAACATAGTTTGAAAGAAACACAAATGCAAAAACATATTAAGAATTATCACAAGAAGTGCAAGAAAAAATCAAGAAATTACGATTAGCTGCAAGAGAAAATTTAAAACAAAGCAAAATTAAAAATAAAGCTCAATACGACAAGCAATCAAAAGTAAGAAATTTTCAAGTAGGAGAATACGTCCTAGTAAAAGAAGGCCAATCCGCTCCAGGGAAATTATCCTGTCGCTACAAAGGTCCATTTAAAATCATATCTGTCCATCCTGATACTCACACAGTTAAAGTTAGATATAGAAATACAAATAAAACATTCCACGAAAATAACCTGAAACCTTACGTTTCAGATGGCGAAGTTATCAACGTTGTTACCAATACTACTGCTTGTACACCAAACGACGGCAGAAATACAGGTGGAACAAATTAACACATCGCCGGGAATTTTATTCAAGAAACTAGGGGACGCGAAAATATGTAATCAAAAATTCACACTAATGCACTACATCAATACAACCACATTCGAAGAAAATTTAGAAAAGGCTCAAGAATACTACCACAAAACTTATACTTTCTGCAAAATGATACCAAGTAATCACTCCAACGCCGGGACTTGTAAATTACAACAAAAATTATTAGTACAGCAAATGGAAGAAATTAAAACTTTAATCAAAACTATTCAAGCTCATCACGTACGTAGACGAAGAGGACTTTTAAATGTAGGTTCTAAAATACTAAAATGGCTGATAGGATCACCTGACTCTGATGATGCAACATTCTATACAAATTCAATAAATTCTATTATTAATGATAGGAAAACAACGCATTTATTAATGAAAGATCAAATAAAAATTCTATCAGAAACAATGAATACTTTAAATAAAACATTACTATTCAAGACGCGGAACAAGAATTAAATATTAATATTAAAACTTTTAATCAATACATATCCAATTCTTCTAGCATAATTAATCGCAATTCACTTGAAATCGAGCTTTTAGACCATTTATTGTTAAATGATTTGAATTTAAAACAATTACAATCTTATAGTATGACACTAACACTAATAAGACATGGGATAATTGATTACAATATAATTACTCCTACAAATCTTATGAATGAATTAAGTCAAATTTCTTCTCTTGAATTACCAATTAAAGTTAGCACAGAGACTATTGAAAACTATTATAAATTAATGAAAGTTAAAGCTTTTATGACTGATAACATTTTAGTAATTTTATTAAAAGTTCCAATAGCGCAAATTACTGAATACAGTTTATATCAAGTATTCCCACTTCCAACACCAATACAAAATTCCTCACAAGTATCCTATATTACCATAGATTTTCCCTACATAATATCCAGCAGAGGAAAGTCACAATTCGCTACTTTAAAACAGCTCGATCCGTGTACACTAGTCAATGATGTGTACATTTGTAAAAATATCGACACACTACAAAGAAGAACCGACAACATTTGCGAGTTAGAAATGTTCGATCTTCAAGAAGCATCCATTCCCAGGTCATGCAAGAAAACTACCATATACGCACAGTCCGAAGTCTGGAAACAAATATCCCAAAATCAATGGTTGTTCATCTTATCAAAACCGACAAAGGGAACCATACTCTGCACACAGTATCCAGATGAAGAAAGAAGCCTACATGGAATAGGACTTCTCAAAATTCCAAACAATTGCCGCTTCATGACACACAACGTCGTACTACAGCCCGAAATGTCAATCAAAAACCTATCCGTCTACATACTGTAGCAAAAAATTAAAAATTAAAAATTAAAATTTAAAATTAATTTTATGTGTTTATTTATTGGATGTGGATTATAGTTATTATTTATTATGTATTGAAATTGGTTGTCTTGGGGTTATAAGTATTCGGACTTTGGGTGCTACTTTTCGGGTTGATTGGGGTTACGATCAGCAGAGTATTCTCCTAGGTCTTATGGAGACAAGATGGTGTGTGGCAGTGGAAGGCTATGGTCGCAGATCGTTTTCCCAAACCACAAGATCCCCAAATAACCTGAAATTCCTTTTGACTGTAAAGGCTGGTTATTAAATTAGAAACACGAAAGTTCATCAACTACAATTTATTACAATAAAGGATGACTAGAAATAATTTTGGGTTACAAAATTTGAAATCTTAAAAGTTACGACAATAAATAATTATTAATTTGAGAATTCGTACAAATGTTTCTTGGTTATCTTTTCGAATAGTTTTAAAGTAGAATTTGCATCTTAGATCCTCGATGTGGCGATACCTTTCAAACTGAGACGCACGATATTCAAGTATATCGCGTGTGCTAGTTAAGGAAATGTATTACCACATGAGTTAGTAAATTGTACAGCTTTCACTTAAATGTAAATTAAGTTTCGAAATTTATAGAATAAATTTTTTTTAAAATATCGTTACAAAGATTTTTTTGGAAAATATGTTGTTAATCGAATTAAATTAAAGTTGCAAACATGAATTTTATGACTGTACCGATTTTCCTTTTAAAATTTATGACTAGAATAATTTGTATGTGTATTTCCGTAAATATCAAATTTTATGAAATTGTGATGGCAAAAATAAAATCAGATTTAAATTGAAATTTTCTAGAAAATAACGTTACAAGTTAAATTTTACTAAAGCTCTATAAGATTTAAAAGATTCGACCAGATATCGAAATAATGCTAAGAGTTGCACATGTTCAAATTTTGTTTACCTAACCGGAAATAGTTACGTGATTTGATAATAATTAAACTATACACACAATCAGTATATATTTGGAAATTTACTTAAAGTTAATCTAAATATAAATCTACGAATATAAATTTACACAATTAGCTAAATATACCTATACTTTCTAAATTATAAATTAACTAAATTTTGAGTCGTTGACTTTTTGCTGAATCCCCGAAATTTTTTTGAATTTCGAATGAATGCGAAAGTACAAGACGACGTTAAATATCTAAGTTAAATTTTACTTACATGCTATTATTCCATTTAATTATATTTTATATTAAGTTATGTTTTCGCTGATACACATTAAATTTAAATTATTTTTCCATATTATTTAAATAAATTTCCAAATTTTTATTACAATAAAATATTACTTATCTTAACAATGATGCATTTTTTTTTTCCTTTCACTAATAACGTTATAATTTCTAAATTACATCTTGACCAAGTCCCTTTTTTTTTTTACATTTCTTTGTTCGATGTTAACATCACCGCGGTCGCTTGGAGAAGAGAGAGTGTATTGTTTTTAATTAATATAAGTTACTTATTTTTTAATTATCTATTATATAATTTGTTTGCCAATTAATTTTGAAATAAAGGTTCGATCAAACAATGGACAAAGCGTTAACTAAACCTTTCAGATTTCTGTAAAAAAAAATATGTGATGGTAATACGAAATGTAAACGTCAATTTGAAAATATACCAGTAGGTGGCATTTATATATATATAATTGATTTTTATTGAATTCTATGATCTGACATATTGGACCACAGAGGATATTGGACTGATATTAACTTCGAACACAAATGTTAGATGTCAGTATTCTGACATTTTGCAAATGGATTAATTATTAATTAATTTAATGTTCGTTTATAATCGTTTTCCAAAGAATTCAATAATGTGTCGAATTTAATTCGTCACAATACACATTCCCGCAGTCGACATCCTGGAAGATGATTGCTGCAAATATTTACACAAAGAAGAGGCCCTAATACCACAATACTTAAAGCCCATAAAATTAACAAATCTGGACCTCAACGAAGTTAAATACACTCAACATCAATTGGAGAAGATGGACGAAAATCTTCAAAGCCAGTTAAACAAACCATTTATAATCAAGTACGAAAACTTTATTTACAATTGGTTATGTTATATTGGTACGGGAATCATAGCTGTACTACTACTCTACTACTTTTATAAATATGGAATATTCAAAGTAATAGCGACGTTACTATCAAGATTATTCAAATGCCTATGCCCATGCACCAAATCGGGAGGCAACACATTTAATTTTTACAATTGCCTATTCGGGGAGAACCGGAGGAATCAAGTCCAGCCGTACAATCACGAAGTGGTCTTCGAGCCCAGCAGCCAAACAGTACTTTTGAAGGACCGAAGAATCCAAACTTCAGCATCATGCCTATCTGGATGCCGTCCCATTCGCCCAGTCAAATTCTAAGATCCCACAGGAACCTTTCTAATGGGGGAGGAGTGTGGTGACATGCACAACACATAAAATTTGCAATTTTCAACATATATACCAATTCGCTGATGTACCAATCCTGTATTTAAAACAATTTTAATATTTAGCATGTACTCAGTGGTGGATTTACTAGCAGGCTGAGTAGGCTGGAGCCTAGGGCGGCAAATTTGGGTAAAAGGTCGGAAAAATGTAAAATTTGAAGTTTTTTTTTGCTTTATTTTTTTTAAGAAAAAGAGAAAAAGTATTAAGAAAATTTTTTTTAGCTTTTTAGGGGCGGAATTTATATATATATATATATATATATATATATATATATATATATATATATATATATATATAGCTTTTTAGGGGCGGATTTATATATATATATATATATATATATATATATATATATATATATATATAAATTCTGCCCCTAAAAAGCTAAAAAAAATTTTCTTAATACTTTTTCTCTTTTTCTTAAAAAAAATAAGGCAAAAAAAACTTCAAATTTTACATTTTTCCGACCTTTTACCCAAATTTGCCGCCCTAGGCTCCAGCCTGCTAGTAAATCCACCACTGAGTACATGCTAAATATTAAAATTGTTTTAAATACAGGATTGGTACATCAGCGAATTTGTAAACTGTTTTCTCTTTAAGTATATTATATAAAGATTGTATTAATATGTAGTTTAAGGACACACGTCAAATTTTAAATCATAAAAGTGAAATTAAGTGTTACACACTTTAAATTTCTGAATAACAAATAATTTTTTTAATTTTTTCTTAGCATAATATATTGATTGAAATTTTAATTGTGTGTATAAAAATGAATGCTTTAAAAACATTTTGAAGATGTTACTTGAAAATGTCACGTTTTGAATAGCAGACTATTTGGACACTTCTTTGATGCCCAAACCAATGGTGAAGTTGGTTTTTGGATATATTTTCTATTTTCAGAATAGAATATTCTCGAATTTTTGCCGAATTCCGTTAATTGATCGCTTTTCGATGAAAAATTTGGTGGTAAAATCAGATATTCGATATTTTTTCTAATTTCCAAAAAGAATATTCTAGAATTTATTCTAAATATCGGTACTTGGCTGGTTGGAAAATAGATTGCAAATAGTATCCAATCCAATTTTTTTAAACTTAAAAATACTAATTGTGAACTTCTTAATTAACAATTTCCGATTGTTGTAAAATTGTATAATAGTTATTTTCGATACATATGCGTAAATATGGTATTCTACTAGGTTTAAATTGAGGCACGAGTCTAAGGGACTGACGTATACGCAGTGAGATCGAGTACGCTGTATACCGCCACGAGCGGTCAGGCGAGTGGGAGTAAGCGCACGAGATCTCGTTGTGTATGCGTCAGTCCCTTTAGCGAGTGCCCCAGTTTAAACCTATTGGATACCTCACTTTGCGCATACAGATCGAACATAATTTTTTATAACGACGGCTTCTAAAGTTTAATAAAGAGAAAAAATTAATTATTTTTAAACAATTTTAGAAAATAGTAGGGTTAATTTTATTTTATGTTATATTAAAAAAAAATTTTTTTTATTAATTTGTAGATCGTTTTTATTTTTTTTTATTAATTTGTTGACCGTTTCCATGTTTAATTTGAATATGATTATCATTGACAAATGAATATCATTATTTTCTCGCACAGTTTTAGCTACTTTCACGCACAGTTGTACTTTCGCGTACAGTTACTGTCATTTGTTTTACAATGATATGAAAACTGCTCTTTACGCCCACTACACAACGCTCGAATATTGAACTTTAGAAGCGGGTGTTATAAAAAAATTTGTAGGATACAGCATCTGTTTGTATTATTATGTCAAAAAAGCTTGCTACACTTCACTGAAAGTGAACCCCGTACTTGTTTTTACGCTCCTGGAGATAATTTAGTTTTGACAGGATAATTTATGACTTACACTATACATTCCGGACTATAATTATTAGTTTTTATATTGTTTATTTTAAATTTTTTTATAGAAACCAAGAGAGTAGTGTGTGTTGTTGTTTGTGTGAGTTGAGTATATACACATTGGTGTGGTAACATCACACACATATATAATGCGTAATCATAATCAATTAATCATTAATCACGATCGATCTCTGCGGTTGTTTTGATTATTTTCGGATGCCGAAGCCGTAGGACTGAATGTGTTATTTAAAAATTGAAAATGACTTTTTATTAAACATTGCACTAATGAGTTTAACGAATAAATTTAATACCAACGGAAAGTACAAAGCCTATAGAATATGCAAACGTTGGGTTGTCTATTTTTTTTCTGACAAAACTACTAGGTTGGCAAATATAAACAGATATGTTGATGCTACTTATTTCCACCCATCTGTTTGTCGTTTTCCAATTTTTAATTAATCATACTCTTGCCAGGAATTTTTTAGCCGACCCACTCGCGATATATTTTTTAACATACTAAATTTGATATAAAATACTTTTTATCCGTTAAACAGATGGGTGAAGGTCATTTCTAATTTGTATCTTAAACCATATACGGGGTGTCCCAAAAGTCAACGATATCCCTTGGAGGGATGATAGACCAGCTCATGCCTGACCAGAATATCAAAATATTGTCAGGTAAAATATCGCTGGTTTTCAAGATATTGACACTTTTATGAATTTCGGGAAGATCGACAATTCTGATCAGATTTTCGAGTACCACAGCTGCAAGACTAGATTTTCTGAATTCTAATTTTTATTACGCAACCCTGAAGAGTCCTTTCATAGATCACAATCTAAAGTAAGAGTAATATACCTATAATCTTGGAAAAAATAAATCTTTTTTGCCGATTCATAAATAATTTTTTTTACGAGCTAAGTTTGACTCTTCATGCTGTAAAAGAAATGTACCACTTTACTCGGGCAAGTTATGTTAAAAGATTGCTCATTTATTTTAGTTTTAAAATGGTTTAAAATTTGCTTCGCTTTACTTTAGAAAAAAAGATATTGCTATTTTACTGCAAAAAAATGTCATTTTGAAATTATTTCAGTTATTTGCAGAGACTTTAATGCCTGGGTAAACCGAAGATAGATGATGACCAAAGACACAGGTGTGCAAATAGGTGTGCAAATGTTGCTTCCTTGTGACTACACTAATCATGTCAAATTTTGTCGAAGTATGTTACAAAAACTCAGAGAAAATCCGGAGTTCTTAGATAAAATTTTATGGACGAATGAGGGCACATTCAAAAAGGATGGATTCATAGATTCAAAATCTTCATAGTTATGCGATCGAAAACCCACATTCAATTACGAGAAGAAGGATCACAATATCACTTTAAGGTAAATTTGTGAATCGGAACATTGAACGGCGAAATAATAGGTCCTTTTAAATTAGCTGGAAATCTGGAGAAATTTATCACAATTTTTTAGAAAATTAACTCTCCTTTTAGAAAATATTCCTTTGGCCACACACGGAGTAAGGTGGTTTCAAAATGATGGCTGTCCAGCTCGTTATGTATGTGAATTAAAAAATTTTTCAATCCAAGCTTATCGTCTTGGTCCCGTATTGTAACCACTTCGGTTTCCGGATTTAAATCCACTAGCCTTTTTTTTACTGGGATTGTTTAAAGAAGAAAGTCTAGGCAAAATCAATAAATAATTTAAATGAGCTAAGACATCGCAATAATGAATGTGCACAATAACTAAGTGTTGCAAAATGTGCAAGACGAATAAAAAGATCTTTTTCAAAAAGATACCGCGCCCACATGCGACTTGGCGGTAGACAATTTGAACACATTCGTTGATTTCCAATGTTATGTTTAATTTCAAGTAAATATCCGTATCTACTTTAATTTAATAAATATTTTCATTTGAATTCCTATTTTATTTTTTAATTCTCACTATCTATCTCACTTTAACCAATGTAAATCTACTACCTGCTCACTTTCTGTCTTCGGTCATCATCTCTTTTCGGTTTACGCAGGCATAAAAGTCTCTGCAAATAACTGAAATAATTTGAAAGTAATTACTGAAATAATTTCAAAATGACATTTTTTGCAGTAAAATAGCAATATCTTTTTTTCTAAAGTAAAGCGAAGCAAATGTTAGACCATTTTTAAAACTACAATAAATGAGCAATCTTTTAACATAACTTGCCCGAGTAAAGGGCTCCGTGATGTTAGCACCCCAAATGTGAAATTTCGATTGACCAATTACATGATTTAAAAGATCAGAAAATGGTCATAAAAGGTCAGTTGATTTCATTAATTGGTCAGCAATAGAAAATTTTTTATTAAGGGTTAAAATATTTCAAGGTCATTCAGAAATTTTAGCACCCCAGTTGTGAAATTTCGAAAAACCAATTACATCATTCAAAAGGTCAGAAAGAAAATGGTCATAAAAGGTGAACTGGTTTGATTAATTGGTCAGCAATAGAAAATTTTTTACTAAGGTTTGAAGTTTTTTCAAGGTCATTCAAAAGACTTTAGCACCCCAAATGTGAAATTTTGAATGACAAATTGTAGAATTTAAAAGCTCAGAAAATGGTCATAAAAGGTCAATTGGTTTCATTAATTGGTCAGCAATAGAAAATTTTTTATTAAGGGTTGAAGTTTTTCAAGGTCATTCAGAAACTTTAGCACCCCAAATGTGAAATTTCGACTGGCCAAAGACATGATTTAAAAGGTCAGAAAATGGTCATAAAAGATCAATTGGTTTCATTACTTGGTCAGCAATAGAAATTTTTTTATTAAGGTTTAAAGTTTTTCAAGGTCATAATACTGTATCAGAATTAGATATTAATTAGTGATGGGCATAACCGAATGAAAATTAATCGATCATTCGATTATTAAAATATCTTGAGATATCTCGAGATATAATAAAATCATTCGCATTCTTTCGCCCGGATTTTTTTCTAAGCATTTTCTGAAATTTTCAAAACCTAAAAGAACATTAGTTTTAGTAAATGATGTTGACCGAGCTAAGCTCGTAGCTTGAGGTGTGCGCAAGGAGATCTCATCTCCATATCTTTTTCTGAATCCAATGAGCCAGTCTTTACCTGCCTGTTTGTTTGCATCCCATGATAGGTCATAACTTTTATTGTTTGCTTTAGCAAAATGGTAAGCTAAAGCTCGGACATCCTTTAAACTCAGCCCGTAATGCAACTGGGCTGCTTGTTATATATATTTCACAAGAAGTATTTCCTCACAATCTGTAAAGACCTTTTTAGTGTCATTATTTTGGCTATATTGGTAGGTAGGCAAACCTGATGCTTTAAAATTTTTCAGATGTCTGAGTAAGGTTGTCTTGGAGAGTCCAAAATCTTGTGCTGCTTTGTAGACAGTCATTTCTTTCTTCATTATCAATGCAACTGCCTTTTGAATACCTTATTTCGAAATGGGTTTTCTCTTGACTCCGGTCTTGCTGCGTGGCATATCTGAAAACCCCAGACACATTAAAAGTATTTTTTCGTCTAAGTTATATTTAGTTTTAAACTTATGAATTTGCGATTAATATAGTTACATATGTACCAGATTAAAAATATTTCCCTCTCTGCACACATGAACATAGCTAAGTTTTAATTTGCTTTTTAAAATTTCAATAATTTAAATTATTTTAAATGTTTGCCTCTCATAATAAACAAATAATAATCTTTAATACAATTAGTGTTATAAAAACAATAAATTTTAATTTTATAAATAATTAACATAAGTACTGTACCCTAATTTAATAAACAAGTGTACCTTGGATCTAGATCCTAGGTACACTACTTCAAATAGGATCAAGGTACACTACTGTGTCATCCATATAAAAACTGCTTGCCATTATTTGGAGGTTAGCTTTACCATGCTTTTAAACACAGTTTCATACAGTCAAAATGTTGAGTATTAAGCTGGAACTATTGTTTCACAGGATAAAATAAACTAGGATGAGATAAAACAGAAATAGTAAACATGAAAAAACTTACTTTTGATAAAGGAAATCTTTTTTTCTTCTGTAAAAAATCAACACGTGCAGCTTTTCCAATGAATACCAGCTACTGATGTCCGTGGTGGTAGAACTAAGAACTACAAGCTTACTTGTACCTATTTGCCATTAGATAGAGCTGTAAACAGCATAGGTCCAAGGTACACTACTTTCCCCTACTCGAAAATCTGATCAAAATTGTCGATCTAAAATGTCAATATCTTGAAAACCAGCGATATTTTACCTGACAATATTTTGATATTCTGGTCAGGTATGAGCTGGTCTATCATCCCTCCAAGCGATATCGTTGACTTTTGGGACACCTGTAGACTATAAATATTTTGAAAGTTAATTTGAAGGTAAGAAAATATTACTTTGTATTACTTAAAATTATGTATTCAACATGGCAGAAAAAACAGATTAACCACCCTGACTGTTTTCTTAACTTTAGTAATGTGGCAGTGGCAGCTAGAAATTTGCAACTTAAATTAAATACTATTGTAACTTTTATTGTATTAAACTCTTTGCATACAAATTGGATTTTACATTTGTGCAAGTAAGCAAAGTGTTTAGTAGATAACCTTTATTTCATAATTATAATATTATATCTAAAAAAAATTAGGTTAACCGAATTTTATGTTAAATTTGTATTATTTACTTGTTTTTCTAATAATAGGCATTTTTAAAAATATATTTGTATTTTAATGTGCAGCCCTATTTATTAAATTTAAATTAAGAAGATTATCTTTTAAATGTTCAAGGTGCTTTCTCTTTTTAAATGAAAACGATTTTTGCATAAAGATTTCTCTTTGATTTAAACAGCAGCTCTTAAAAATATTATTGGGATTACTAAGATGAAGGATTCTAAGATGAATTTCTTTACTATTTAATAAAGATTTCCTTCTTGGATAAAAACCATAAAGGAATCTTTATGATTTCTTGCTGATTTAGGTGAATTTTTTTCCTTGTGCAGATGTTGGCGGTTGCGGTGGAACTGATTCGTTTCCAGAGTCACTTTCATTACTAGTAGACATTGGCGTATGACCGACCAAACGTAATACAGAATTACGCTGAGCCAAATCAAATTCATCTAATCCAATCTGCATAAAATTTGTGTGATGTTGTAATTTATATAAGATTTTAGGCTGCAATCTTGAAAATAATACAATATTCGTAAATATAACAATTAGTGAAGTCGGCGGGTCCTGCTTCGCGGGGCCCTCATAACACGAGAGAAATTTTGGGGGCATATCAAAACTGGTTTTTCGATTGTCCTAACCAAAAAACTTTGATCTAAGCTAACCCAACTCGCTTTTTAAGTTTATAGTTCTTACATACCTAATTGAATTTGATGTATGGCTTGTGAAATTGGGATCCATTTCCTGCTAGTCATATCACAATATGACAATTTTTCAAAATAATTTGGATGTTCCATAAAACTATCATTATATTCTCTACAGTCAGGAACGAAAGAAAAAAAAGGAGCACAAACATGTCTCTTTTCATCCATTTTTATTTATTTATGAAATAAAAAATTTTAAAAATTACAAACAATATTCCATTTTTCTACCAGACACTGTAAAATATAAAGCAATTTCAAAATACAGTACAAATCGCGCGTACTCTTTCTCAACCTCGTATCTGAAAAGTCCCAATTTTTGGACACATAAAAAAAACCTATTTAAATCCGTGTTTTCATCATTATGAACTTAAGATTTGTGCTAATTACACCCTTTGATGTTGGCTACCTACATATATAAATATATATATATATATATATATATATATATATATATATATATATATATATATATATATACATATATATATATATATATATGGTATATATACATATATATATATATATATATATATATATATATATATATATATATATATATATATATATATATGTATATATATATATATATATATATATATATATATATATATATATATATATATATATATATATGTATATATATATAAGTATATATATAAATACAATATTTAATGTTTTTGTGTGTCCTAAAACATGCAGTTTTTGATATACGAGGTTGAAAAAGAGTACGCGCGAAATGGTATTTGATGTTCCCATTTAGACGATTTCGTATTTGAACTGCTAACTGAAGAAAGGTAACAAGTCCATAAAATAAAATTTTACAAGAGATGAAAAGAACGTTTTACTTGGAACCCTTCTTACAAACTAATGAAATTTTATTTTTTAAATATTGTTAGTGATTAGCTGATTAACCTTTTGTAAAAGATTTAATTTTTTTATGCGTAGTTATTTAAAAAAAATGTTTTGTTTTTGGACTTGTTCCCTTTCTGCAGTAAACAAAATTTATATTTAATAAAAAACGCTTTTTATGAAATAAACAATTTATTTCTTATACAAAGATAGTATTTACATGATAAAATATAATATTTAACTAAAATAACCTATCTCGTAAAAAGAAATTAAAACAAAAAGGGCCATAAAACTTCTTAAAACGGTATTACACTCGGTCTGCTTCCCTTGTTACAGCTACGGTTACCGGCCAGGACGTTAAAATGTTACTGTCCAGGACGTTAAAGCCTATTTTGTCAGGAATGTAGACCAGAGTCAATTTTGGAATTTAGGATAATAATAACTAAATCACTTAAAAATGTTTAAAGCATAAACTTAACCCTTTGCACTCGATAGGCGCCGCCACGGCGGCACAATAAATATTAATTCCACTCGTTAGGCGGCGCAGCGGCGCCATAAACAATAGGTACGTATTTTATTATTTACAACACGCTAGGGGACCTAAAGCTCGATTTACATTAAGGCCCGATTTACGTTAACGCCCCGCTCTCAGTACGATATCACTCCGCTCCCGGTTCGATAAAATATTCTTACATAATAATGAATGTATTTACATCATCGCTCTGATATCGGTCCGATATCAGTCATTTATTTGAAAATTATTATATTAGGAAAACATGATACAACACAACGACGCGACGTCTTGCTACAATACATTGTGATACATACTACTAAAATTAACTAATAGATATATCGTATTATGGATATTATGTTCTCCTAATACAATAGTGTTTGCAGCGTTTTAAAACTACTGTCGAGTAGCTGAGTACCCATACTAAAAAATGGTTCGAGTGCAAAGGGTTAATAATACTCGATTAAAGCTCACCAATGTGTATGCGTAGTGCAAGCCACGTTACTAAATTATTATATTGGGATATATAACTACACTAACTATATAAAAAAATTAATAAAAATAATTAATTAATCAAATTAAGTAAATAAATACTTGTCTTAAGAAAAGTCGATTTAATGTGTAATGTATAATGTTTAAATTTTTATTATTATTATTATAGACTTTTACGCCAACCTGGCGCTCACTACTCAGTAGGACAGTACTGGGTAACATTCACTTATACCGGCATTATGCAAGGTATTAGGCTCTGTGGAAGGGTAATGTGCCAAACCAATCCGTAAAAGTATCGCAGTACATTCACGGACGGGCTTGTCACATCACTCCTTATATTGTTGTTGTTGTTGCTTGAAACGAGGTGTTATGCGTCTATTTTGGTGTACACTGGGTCGTACGACGAGACATTTGTGGGAGCGTAGATGTTGGCTCAATGAGAGACGACTATGACAGCCTAGTTCATTTTCGTGTCCTCAGAGGATAGGTAGGAGTAGGGACAGAGGTAAGGGATAGGACTGTTTGTGTTTGTGTGTGTGTTCGTGTATGTGTGTGGATGTGTCTTCCTATTTTACGTTTCTTGGTGTAAATGTGTTCTGGTTCATCAAATTGCTCATTAAGATCAGGTGTTCCTGGAATTGCGCGTTTAGATGGTACAGAGGTTGACGGACCTTGTGTGTTATTGAGTTGGGGAGGATTGTGCACCAGAACAGTAATAGTGACAGTGCGGCAGTTGGTCGATCCTCCCTCTCCATCAGACGAATCTGGATCTGTATGTGTGTTAAGTGTTTGTGTTTCAGCGTTATTGTATTGTGTGTTTATGTATGTGTGTTGTGTGACTGTAAGATGAGTGTTAGTGTGTTGTTCGCTCACTGTAGATGGCTCAGATAGAGTAGAAGCAGGTCTTGTGCTTTCACATATCGCAGTCGGATTCGTATTACTGAGGAACTTCCGTACTATACGACACGTGTTTATGATCACTGCCTTTTGCATGGTGACATGTGTATTTTGGGAGACCCAAGAGGCTCAAACTATTATGTAGTGTGTGTGGAATGACCCCGGTGGCACTGAGCACTATTGGAACAATGTGGACATGTTCCATTCGCCATTGTTGTTTTATTTCGGCTGCGAGGTCAGTGTATTTATCCAATTTAACTGCGTGTGTTTTTGTAAGTTGTGTGTATTTGGAACCGCAATATCGATCAGATAGGTTGTCTTAGTGTTTTTCATTACGAAGGTGATATCTGGTCGATTATGATTTATGGTCTTATCTGTAATAATCGACCGATCCCAGTAAAGTCTACAGGAGTCATTCTCCACTACTACTTTTGGTGTGAGCTTGTAGTAAGGTGTTTTATCGGTTATAAGGTGGTGTTTAACCGCTAGTTTCTGGTATATGATTTTGCCAACCTGGTCGTGACGGTGTTTGTATTCGGACTGAGCGAGCTGAGTACAGGCAGTTGTGATATGTTGGATAGTTTCGGGTTTGAAATGGCATCTTCGGCATGAGTCAGATGTTATTGACGAGTCACGAAGTATGTATTTTGAGTAATTTTTTGTATGAATTACTTGATCTTGTATAGCTAGCATGAATCCTTCAGTTTCCGGGAAAAGACTTCCTTGACTCAACCAGGCGTGCGACGCTGCTTTGTCGACGTTACTCTGGTTAAGATCATGTGGATGTCTCCCATGTAGAGGCTTGTGGATCCATTGCTGGATTTTGTCCTCCTTCGTGACCAATGGGCAGAAACTATCTGGCATTTCTGTGTGTGAGAGATTTAATGGTGTGTATGCCTTGTCGGCTTGGCTTATTGCATTATGTAAGTGTGATGTGTGTGTTTTGGTGTAAAAGTATTCTCACAAATTATGAACCCGTTTATTATGCATGTTCCTTATGTCTATAAGACCCCGACCCCCTTCGGCTCTTGACAGCGTTAATCGTTCTATCGCTGCTTTGGGATGATGAATTCTGTATTTGGTCATAAGGACGCGGGTCTTGATCACGATGTTTGTCAAGTCCGTAGGCGTCCATTTGATTACCCCAAGTGAGTACGTTAGCGCCGGAACTGCGTAGGTGTTAATTGCTTTGATGGTTTTTTTTCCATCAAGGTGGGTGTTCAGTAATCTCCATACACGCGTTAGGTATTGCTGCATCAGGTGTTATTTTACAGCGCTGTGATCTATACGTTCGTCCTGATTGAATCCGAAACACCGGTACGACTCTTCCTCGTCCATGGGCTGCATAACAGACTCTGGTTCGAGTTCGAATGCGACCGCATCTCGTTTTCCTCCAGAACGACATTGTGTTCGACATTTATCGATTCCGAACTCCATACAGAGGTCTCGCGAAACCTCGTTGGAAAGTCCCAGCAGCTGATGTAATTGATGTTTAGTAGCTGCATAGATCTTAATATCATCCATGTACATTAGATGTGAAATGGTATGGCGCGAATTCGTTTGCGTACCTACATTGTAACCGTATTTGGTTTCATTTAACAGGCGAGAAAGTGGATTCATTGCGAGACAAAACCATAATGGACTCAATGAGTCGCCTTGGAATATGCCGCGTCTTACTTGAATAAGGTCGCTTGCTGTTTTTTCATTACCAATACTCAAATGTAAGGTCGTTCGCCAATCGGACATGATCGTTCCAAGAAAGTTCACGATACTTGGGTGTATTTTGTACAGCTCCAATAGTCTCCGTAACCAGGAGTGCGGGACCGAATCAAATGCCTTTTTGTAATCAATAAACGCTGTGTACAGGTTACGTTGTCTCCCTTTCGCTTGCTCCAGTACTACAGAGTCAATCAGAAGCTGCTCATTGCAACCTTGTGACCTCTTTCGACATCCCTTTTGTTCTTCTGTCAGTATGGTGTTAATCTGACAATGTTCATTGATCTTTTCTGCCAGACAGGACGTCAGTCTTATAAACAGTAGGCAAGCAGGTGATAGGCCTATAATTAGCAGGATTTTTTGTATCACTGTTTTTTGATTTCATATATGTGATACCTTGCGTTAGGAACTTCGGTGTCAGGTTTGGTGTTCTTATAAATAGTGTAAATTGTTCAGCGAGATACTTGTGTGTTGATGTAAAGTGGTTGAGCCAGTAGTTTTGTATGTTATCGATGCCAGGTGCCCTCCAGTTATGCGATCTCTGTAAAGCTCTGGAGACGTCCTCTGTAGTAATGTCCGTATAGGGTATCTCCGGAAGATATTCGTTATTCCTGTACTCTGTATCGATCCAGCTGGCTTTGTCTTTATGGTCAATGGTGTTGAACCATATATTTCCCCAAAAACTATGGAGTGCGTTCTTCTCCGGTAGACCATTACTATCAGTTACCGTGTTCGTTAGAGACTGATAAAATCGTCTCTCGTTTCTGCTGAACGCTTGGTTTTGTCGTTTACGTTCAGTACTGGTCTTATACCTTCGTAAGCGCTTCGCTAGTGCTGTTAATTTTTGGTGAAGCGTATCTCTGATCTCTGTGAGTGTTTTATTGGGTTCCTCGTATTGTGTGTGTACTGTGTGTTTGTGTAATATGTCGTGTATGTATTTGTTCAGCCGTTTGGACCTCGTACTCTGTTGGTATTGGGTGATCCTGCCGAGGTTGCATCGGATGTTGCTGATGCGTTTATTCAATCGTGTTTCCCAGGCAGGAGTTTTGTGTTCCTTCGAGTTGTGCGCTACAGGTGGTGTTACATTGGATCCGTTACAACGTATTGCTGCAACGGCTCCACAGTAGGTAGCTGTGTGTAACTCGATAAAATTGTCACAAGTTTGCAAGTGTTGAGGCAGTATTATGTTATTTAATATCTCAACGATCTCAGCCAATCTACGTGAGGTGTGTTGTTTAGGCAACAAGTACCGATGTGTGGGGTCCGCCCCTTCGAATTCAGTAAGCGCTGTGTTAAATTCCAGTTCAATCTCTTGCAGTAGGGTGTCATTTACTGCTGTTTCATGGTAGTTAGGCTCATTCTCGACAGGTTGTTGAGTGTCGTTTTGTGTGGGGCTCCCCATTTCTGGTGGGCCGTCGTCGGCCTGACTTTCTTCATTTTGAGCAAATTGATGTGCGACTTGTGTTTTAATAGTGTTTATGAGGGAAGAAGGTATAAGGTTATTGGTGAAAATGACACGCTTTTGGTCTGCCAGTCTCTGTTCAGTGACGCGATTTAGGTGAGGATAGGTGCGCGCGAACTCTTGATGTAATTTCGTACGGTAACCAGTTTTGTCCGTTTCAAGTTTAGTAACTTGGAAGTATGTGCGTACGATGAATTCATTCAGTTCATCTGTCCATTGCATACGCACACGCTTCTTACCAGCTTTAATGGTCCCCAAAGGGTGCTCCGAGGATGTTCATGTATTAGATCTTGATATTTAATCCTTTTTTGCTTCTCCTTTTCGACTATGTTAGTTTCCGCCGGAGCGGAGAACTCGATCACATACATAGTTTGAGATGTTAAATCTTGGAGCACAACATCAGGCTTATTAGCGCTCAATTGCCTGGTAGTTGCAACCGGCATGTTCCAAAAGATCTTGCACTTTTGGTTGGCAACAAAGGATTCTACTTCTGCAGGATCGTAGGGCAAGACTGGTGTTTTGTTAACTTCGTAATGATGACGAAGATAAAAGTAGAGCACGCGCAACGCAGCATTATGGCGATGGATATAGGTGGATTTAGCATAATAAGAACAACCTGAAGTCAGGTGCATTAAGGTTTCCGGGTATGCTTTGCATGCCCGACACGAGGTATTCGAAACCCCTTTAATACTCATCACATATTTTTGGTGTGTTAAGGTGTTCCACACTCCATCTTGAGCTGCCATGATAAAACCCTCCGTTTCCGATTTAAGTCCATTAGCTCTCAAGAAAACCCAAGTGAGTTCGCTCGAAAGGCCAAGGTTGTCAAGGTGACGGTAGAACATACCCTGATGAACTTTGTCGCGATGCTGATTGAACAGATGTTGTTGCTCGGCTCTCTTGATTGCCGACTTTTGGCGCGACTGTGATAGTGAAAGAATGTTGTCATCACCGTCGCGATTACGCGGATCGAAGGCTAAGCCCAAGATATCGGCGGCACGTTGCGCTGCTGTGAATAAAAATGCGCCTACGCCAGCAAGCTCGTGGTCCCTGACGAGTTGCAAAAGCGGGTTTGAACTGTTAAGTACACGACAAACTGTACCTAAGACTATACGATCATGTAAACGTTCGACTGACAGAAGCCCCCTACCCCCTAGGTCATGTGGGAGGTAAAGTCGTTGTGTCGATGCGCGTGGGTGTAAACTACGGTTGATGTTCATTATTTTCGCGTGTCTCAGTCTAGTTCCTCCAATTCATTCACATTCCACTTAATTGAGCCAAAAGTATATAAAAGGATGGGTATGGCTAACATATTTGTAGCACTGGTCGTATTCTTTGCCGACAATTCAGAACTTCAAATTTGTCGGAGAAGACGCTTATATCTACTACTTAAAGCGGCCTTCATGTTCCGCACATCTTGGATATGACTTTCGCCAACACCAAGGTACGTATAGGTCGCTCCTTCATCAAGATGTTCTATGATGCTTCCATCCACTAACTGGGTGTGTGAATCAAAATTCGGAACTACACCGTGCTTACAGTGCACCACCGCGCATTTGTCCAGTTCGAACTCCATACCGATCGCGTGCGTGTATTCGTGTGTTAATTTTAGAGCGCAGTTGAGATCACTCTCTGATGAAGCATACAGTTTTAAGTCATCCATATAAAATAAATGTGTGACTTTATGCTCGCGGTTTCCTACCGGGCCACACAAGTAGCCGGGTTCCTCCCTCAGGCTAATTGACAGGGGCAACAACGAGATGCAAAACAAAAGTGGGCTGAGGCTGTCTCCTTGGTATACGCCTCGTTTGTATGTCACCAACTCCGTTGACACAACGCGTTCACCGGATGTTATTGTGAACCTTGTTTCCCAGAGCGACAGCAGGTGTTCAATACATTTAATAATGTCGGGATGGACTCGCAGACAATGGAGCAAATAGATAATGAGCTCATGTGACGTTGTGTCAAATGCTTTTCTATAGTCCACCCAGGCCATGCTCAGGTTGCGTTTGTGCTGTCTAGCGTCCTGACAGATACATCTGTCGACCAGCAAGTTGTCTTTGCAACCCGACATTCCTCTTTTTGAATCTCGTTGTTCATAGATCGAACTCCACACTGGTTCAATCGCCTTCAAGATGCGTTCGTATAGAATGGAAGTGAACGCTTTATACACAGTATTCAGGCACGTTATCGGTCTGTAGTTCTGTGGTTGTGATAGGTCTCCTTTTTTCGGTATTAGAACCGTGCTTCCGTCAGCGAGCCACGATGGTATTGGCTCACAGTTAAATAACCAATTTGAAAATATACGGGCAAGGTGGCGGTGGGTACTAGTGAACTTCTTCCACCAAAAATTCGTTATTCCATCAATGCCCGGAGCCGAATAGTTCTTCTTGCCTTTGAAAGCAAGTTCGACTTCCTCTTTATCAATAGATGTTATAATGGTATGAGATGGCACTTTGTCCAGCTGTTGTTTGCAGTACCATCTAAACTGGCTGATGGGAATACAGTCCAAGTCAGTCTGAGTAGTGGCTTTTGGACAGTTGAGAGCCAGATCCTTACAGGATCCGTACGTATAGTATACCCTTCGTGTATACGTACATATATATATATATAGCGTACTCTTTAAGAGGTGGTACGTACAGAGTACATGTAGAATACACCTAACTTTCGTCAGCAGCTGAATGAGTGATGCAACAATATTCTGTTCAATTGAGTTTTTCCTGGGATCAAGTTACAAGAAGGGTTCATTATAGTAAAAATTGTCAATTTCAGTTAGTGAAACGTGAATCGCTCAAAAAATCGGGAGGTGGGGAGGTGGTCCCCGTAGCGCCATATTGCTACTACTTCGATTCCAAAGGACGCGAGATGTTACGGTGCATTAGTACGTATGTATGTGTTATTAAAAGATTTTATTTGTTCTAATGTAAGCAGACTAAATGTCCTTGGCCGCGAAATGTTGTGGATTGATAATCATATGTTAGCACAGTAATAGAATTTTACGTTCCATGTATTATTGCAATACAGTCGCAAGACATATCTTTTAAATTACATATGTTATAATTTTATGCAATGGTAGGTATAGTATTTTTTTAACAAAAAAATTCCAACGTACTCCTTTATGCAGATTTAGCAATTTCTATATGATAATATAATTCCACTTCCTCTGATCTTTATATAGCGAACTAATTTATATACTGATTTCGGTTTTTTCAACTTAATCAGTTTTTTACAAGATTTTGTATAGACCTAGTCGTATGTTAATATTTATAAGACTGTATAATTTTTAAATATTTTTTGTATTAACTGGATAGGTTAGTTTTTAATTGTTATTTTGAATTATTTTAGTATTGTTATATAGTATTACTCAATTAGGAAATAAGATTAGCCTGTAAAGAATTAATAAAAAATAGATACTATATTATTTAGTGGTAAGTAGAATTCAGTTAATATAAATATTTTTTTGACTGAAAATAATGTTATAAAATCTAATTTTTTCAGGTAGTACTAAAATGAACGTTAACGATTTAAGTGATAATGAATCCATCGATTCGGAGGATTCCTTTGAATCAATTTATTCCTTTGCCAGCGCTATCGAATATATATATATATATATATATATATATATATATATATATATATACACATATATATATATATATATATATATATACACATATATATATATATATATATATATATATATATATATATATATATATATATATATATATATATATAGACAGCAGTTTAGATATAAGTATTACGATGCAAAGACGTATATGGCATGAATATTATGATCGTGAACTTACAATCGAGCAATTAAGGCGTCGATATATTGACGCGCTGATTTAGTGATAATATTGTATTTACGTCGAAGGTGGGAGGAAATTGATAGAGATGAAGACTCTATAAGTGAAAGTGAAAGTGATTTAGGATTTGTGAGTGGTGAGGACGAAAACAGCAGTAACTCAGGGTTTATAAGTGACGAGAGTGAAATTAATGGTAATAATTTAGGACCTAATGACGAGTAATAAATTTAATCTTCGAATTTCTATATTAATACCTCAAAGACAAATACAACTTCATAATAAAATACAGCTTCAAAACAAAATTATTGGCAAAATAGAATCATTTCAGAATAAAGTCCTAAGAATAAGGCACCGTGGTACATCCGTAATAAACAACTATACAGCGAAACTAGGCTGGAATCCGTTTAATGATTTGTCACCAAACTATCAAGAAATTTCTACAACAACCAACGATCCTATGAACCGATTAATAATAATTTAAACCTCGAAATTAGGCCCAACAGCTGATTGGAAAGACGTCTGCCCCCAACAGTTCTAATGAAACATACTGTACACAATAGCAAATTTAAACATCTACTTTTATTACAATAACACCTATATGTACTTATAATTATAAGCCTACATAAGTCTTAACTTAAATAATTTGACTGATGTTTATCATATCACTACCATATAATTGTTAAATTTTATAATAAAATAGTTTTCAACAAAAAAGTTTTTTACATATCCAGTTTCTAAGTTTAATTTCAGAGAAATATAAACACAGGAATGTTTTTAAGAAATGTGAAATCTCTCTTTTTACTTTTTTATTAATAACTTATAAACATAAGTAGATATGACGGCACTTGGCAATGCAATGTAATTGCCTATATTGCAGGGGCAGTTGTGTGTTTAAAAAAATTGCATGTATTCCATGTCGGTCGGCCATGTTGTGACGTCCAGTTTTCGGTCGATCGGCCACGTTTTGATGCGACTTCGATGGTGAGTTATGACGTAACTTTTCTTTTTTCTTTCAAGTTGGCTTGCGGATTGGAACTCACGACTTTGTGTACACTGAGCCGATGCTCTACCAATTGGACTACGACGGGGGCCCGTCTATAGTATGTTAAAACTGAAATACTTTTTAACAAGTGGTGTTTTGTTTTAGTTCAATATATGTGTTTTAGCAGTTGTGTCCTTATTGCGTACACATTAATATATCTATAGGATGGAATCAAATTTCTGGTCACGTAGTAAGAACAATGGAAAATAATAAATTTACACATTTTGATCCATTGTCTTGGCACAATAAAAAATTAATACATTGTAGTCAAATTTTTAGAATAATATTAATTAATTATTATTCATAATAAGAATATTTAAATATTCTAAACACAGTTTTAGTTATTTTTTATAGACAAATATTTCCACCGCCGCCAGCATGTCTGGTCACGTATTTGCAATAAAATAAATACAATTAAAAATTCTCGATACATTGTAATCAAATTTTTAGAATAATATTAATATTAATTACTTATTATTCATAATAAGAATATTTAAATATTCTAAACACAGTTTTCGTTATTTTTTATAGACAAATATTTCCACTGCCGCCAGTACGTCTGGTCACGTCTGCAGCCGCCGTTCTGTCTTGTCACGTATTAACGATAATCAATTATTCATAATAAAAATAATTATAATTCTCAAGAAAATTGTCTTTTGTGTTGTATTTTCAATTGTCAGTTGTCACGTTCTGTCTACTTTGCAAAGAAGATTCTAGAATATTTAATATATTATTTCCCCATTCAAAAAATTGTATAAAAGCAGAGAGATACTGCATTATTTCATCAGTTGCTGTGAAAACACGTTAAAAAGTTTCCAGTAGAACCCCGAATTAAAAAATGTATTACTGTACTAAACACAATTTTTGTGAACATGGGAAATATAAATATGATTGTCTTGTTTGTTGGGGATACAGTGGTAAGAAAAATAAATTTTTATTTATTGGTATATTAAATATTACGGATTTTATAACTAATTTATTTTATTAACACCATTAAAAAATTAATTTTATTTCAATTATTGTTAGGCCAATGCGAATTCGGTTCGTATTCTCAAACAAATTCAAACTTGGACGTGGCTGGATCCAGCCGAGATGAAAATGGGGTATCCGAATTTGGCGGAAATACCAACTAACCCTCGATATTACATGATCTGGGCTCCGACGATTCTATGGCAGATGTGTTAAAGGAGATGGAAAACGACGAGGAGATTCCTTGGGATGTGTTGGATGAAATCGCAAAAAGTATACCGATGATGGGAACGGAATTGGTGGAGGCGGAGGAGGAGGACGATGATGGTGATAAATTTGAAATACTCTCCGATACGGTTTCAAGGGTGAGACGGTACAATTTGAACGGACGTAAAATTGTTTTTAAAATAAAAGATGTGCCCAGTGGTAGGGATGCATTGAATTGGGTCCGAAATGGCGTCAATGAAATTATACGGCGGATTTCATCAGACGTTGAACCGGAGGACAAGGTTGGATTTACCTTTACCAGCGAAAATTTCGAGAAAGGACCCGGCTGGATAACTTTTCGCAATGGTAAAGATGTGAGATTCGAAGACGTCTGGAAATTACTTGGGGCCATATTCCAAAGCAATTCAAATGGTTTGGCTACGGACAAATTCCGATTGACCATTACATACGTAAAGATGCCCAGGGGAAATGGAAAAATAAGAACAGCCGCATTTAACACGTACGAAGAAGAGTGTAAAAAACGGCGTGGAATAATTTTCATTAAAAACGACGATAATCTGTGTCTTCTTAGAGCGATCGTAGTTGCAAAAGCCCACGTCAAGAAAGATGTCAATTTTGAAAGAATTCGTCGCAACTGTCATAACATACAAAATGAAAAAGTGAATAAATTACTTCAGAAAACGGGTTTGGTGATTCCAGAACAAGGAGCCGGGATTGAAGAGTTACGAATTTTACAACACCACCTACGGAAATACAAGATTACCGTTTACAAACATCAGACTAAGGGGCGAATTGTAATATTTGAAGGCACTAATGATGACGGAGTTTACAAAATAAATCTACTTTTACACGGACAACACTATAACGTGATCACCAGCTTAACTGCGGCGTTCGTTTGTAGTTACTATTGCGAGGCGTGCCATACACCCTTTGACGCAAGAAATAAACATCGATGTGGCGCCACCTGTCCGTGTTGTCAACAAGCTCCACCATGTACCAAAACAAATGAAGTTAAATGCGACGACTGTAGTCGAGAGTTCCGTAGCCAGGAATGGTTTGACAAGCATCGCAATCAAGGATCAATGCGTCGAAACTCTATTTGTAATGTAATAAAACGATGTGACAGATGTTTCAAAACTATCAATATGAAAGTGTGAAAGCAAAAGCATGTGTGTGGCGAAATATTTTGCAAGATATGTGACCGCTACGTTCCAGCCAATCACCTCTGTTACATCAATAAGGATACAGGCCGACCGAAGTTGGATAACATATTGTTTGTATTTTTCGATTTGGAGACAAAACAAGAAAAGCCGATAAATGAAGGTAGCGACGCTGTTGTACACGAAGCAAATCTATGTGTATATATGCAGCGTTGCAGCGTCTGTATAGATAAAGAAGGTAACAATGAAAGAAATAGATATTGTGAAAAATGTGGATTACGACTGCGGGTGATAAAAGACAACTGCGGGTGATATTGAGACATTTACGAAACAAATACTGGACGCTCGAAAAAAATTTAAAAAAGTTATTTGTATCGCCCATAATGGACAAGCGTTTGACCATCAATTTATTTTAAAATATATTATTGAAAAAACACAGTTACAATCAGATATTATAATGAGAGGGTCGCAAATTCTAATGCTGGAGATCGATAATGTACGTTTTATCGACTCTCTCAATTATTTTCCGATGGCGTTGGCAGCGTTCCCCAAGGCTTTCGACTTGCCACCATCTTCAAAAAAGGGCTATTTTCCACACTTATTCAATAAGGAAGAAAATAAAAACTACGTCGGACCCCTTCCAGACATTTCGTACTATTGTGCTGAAACAATGAGAGGTACAGACAATCCAGAAGAAGAAGACGAGCGAAAAAAATTCATAAAATGGTATAATGAAACGAAAGAAAGCGGTTACGTATTTGATATGCAGAAAGAAATAGTTGAATATTGCACCAGTGATGTAGATATACTGAAAAAGGCGTGTTTAAAGTTTCGAACAGTATTTTTAGAAGAATGTGACGTTTGTCCATTTACGGAGGCGATAACCATTGCATCAGCTTGTAACTTGGTATTCAGACGGAAGTTTTTACAACCAAATACAATAGGTGTGCTACCAAGAGGTGGATACCGACATGCGGACAACTAATCGAAAATCGCTCTACAATGGTTGATATATGAAGAAGCGGAAAGGCAAATTTCAATTTTATACGTAGGAAAAGGAAGAGAGGTTGTTCTGCCAGGTACCAGTTTTAAAGTTGACGGCTATTGTGAGGAGACTAACCAGGTTTTCGAGTTCCACGGTTGTTATTATCATGGTCACGATGTATGCCAGCAAACTCGCCGTAATGAGCCGTTACATGAAGCACCGGATGATACATTGAACTACAGACTGGAGCGTACAAAAACCAAGACACAACGAATCAGAGAACTGGGCTATGAAGTTGTGGAAAAGTGGGAGTACGAATTCAGAAAATTTTTAAAGAACAGGTCTGATTTAAAGTATTTGGAAAAACACCCGCTGATTAATTACACACCGATAAACCCACGTGATGCTTTCTACGGTGGACGTACGGGCTGTACCAAACTATATTACAAAATCAACGAAGGAGAAAAAATTAAATATATTGATGTTTGTTCACTGTATCCGTGGGTATGTAAATACGGTAAATTTCCTCTGGGTCATCCGAAAATTTTTGTTGGTGATGACGAATGTACAAAGTTAATTGAAGACCTCGGTTTATGAAATATTAATGGGTTAATTAAATGCAGAATTTTACCACCACAACATTTATATCATCCGGTGCTACCAGCAAAGCAGAATAACAAGCTGATGTTTGTATTGTGCCGTTCATGTGGAGAAGAGTGTAATCAAAATGAAGAGTGTGCACACATCGAAGAAGAACGGGCACTCACTGGTACCTGGGTAACTGACGAGGTTGAAAAAGCTGTTACACTGGGTTACCGTTTGATTGAAGTGTTCGAAATCTGGCAGTACGATGTAACCCAGTACAGCAGAGAAAGTGGTATTAGTGGTTTATTTGCCGACTTCATTAACAAATTTTTGAAAATGAAGCAGGAAGCATCAGGATGGCCGGCCAGCTGTAACACCGATGAAGAACAAAACCACTACATTGAAGAATATTTTGAGAATGAAGGGGTCCGATTGGAATTCAGCAAAATTTTGAAAAATCCAGGCCTACGATCGCTCGCCAAACTAATGTTGAACAGTTTTTGGGGTAAGTTTGGTCAACGAGAAAACCAACCAAAAACTAGCATTATTCAAGAGCCGAAAGAATTGTACGATTTACTCACCAACCCGAGCACTGATGTGAATTACATTCAAGAAGTAAACGAAGACACGATCATAGTTAACTGGGAGCGAAAAGACGAAGCACCAGATTTATTGTCCACCGTAAATTGCGTCATCGCTGCATACGTAACTACTCAAGCTCGGCTCAAACTGTATACCTACTTGGAGAGACTACAGGAAAGAGTTCTGTATTACGATACAGACAGTGTTATTTACATTCAGAGGGGTGGTGAATACGGTCCACCAACGGGCTCTTTCTTGGGTGATATGACCGATGAGTTGAAAGATTACGGCGTTGGTAGTTATATCACCGAGTTTGTTTCTGGCGGCCCCAAGATGTATGGCTATACAGTATATTCAACGAGGGAAGATAAAGTAAAACCACCCACATGCAAAATTAAAGGCATCACAATCAATTATAAATCCGGCAAGTTGGCTAATTTTAACACTCTCAAGCAGATGATCCTTGAGAACGCGCCTCCGGTCACTATTACATCGAGAAACATCCGTCGCACCGAAGAACATGATATTGTCACCAAATCGGAGAGTAAAGTATTCAAACCTCCATTTAATAAACGCCGTCGTATACCCGATTTTGATTCAGTGCCGTATGGATTTAAAAAACAAAGAACCGAATAAACTTATGAATCGTTGTGTTGTGTGTAAATTTTAAAAAGATAGTGACTTCAAAAACTATTTAGTTCTAAGTGTATTTTAAATCTAAGAACATTATTCGTGATAAAAATGAATATTGCTGTCAAATGATAAAATATTGAACTTGTTATTTACTTTTGTCTAAAAATTTTATAATTGTATATTTAGATTTAAGTATGTAAGCTGTAGTTTATAAATGTTAAGAATTTAGACATAAGGACAAAAATAAAAATGGCCATTTTTATTAATTGAAATATTTATTAATAAACATTAATAATAATATATGCAAAAAAAATTGTATAAGATTATATATGATCTATAAATAAGTGTTCTCGTAATAATTTATCTACATCCAAATATTCTCGTAAATTGGTTGATGCCCACGGTCCTCGATCTGGCCCCGATTCAAATCCAAGACGAGCTGCTGGGTCCGTGGTACCCTTTGCAATGTTCTGCCGAATCCAACACACCAGACAGTCACCATCGTCATCGTCATCTTCTTCATTCAAGCGAACGCCTCGAATCTCGTAATTTTTCATGATGTCCAACACATATTTCAACAGTTCCGGTCGAGCGTATTCTATAGCTGTTCGTAACCAGTTTGGGACAATATCTTTAAGCGAATCTACAATGTTTTTGTCCTTCGTATCAAAGGTATAGTTGAATAATATATCCAACACTTCTCTAGATGTATTAAAAATAATCCCATATGTTATTTTTCCAGGACAGAACAGATTACGCTCTTTCATCGCTATACAGTTGATTGTTTCCACTTCACGCAGTCTAATGGCTTTGTCCAACATTTTGTTTAACAATCGATGCCGCACATGGGTTTCTTCCATTGTTATTTGCTCCTGGATGGATTCCTCTACTGATGCCATTGCTATTTCACCAAGAATGATTGTAGAGCGCCGCAGTTCAATATATTTATACCAAATCTTTGTTATAAACCCAAGAATTTTCGGAAGAAGGAAATCCAAGCCACTTCACATATACTCTATCTTTCTTCTTTTTTAACACTTTTTCAACCAAATACACGTCTGGGTATTTTACTTTTTGGACTTCTTCTTGATAAAATCCACCTTGGATGGGATTACCGTGGTAATCTTCTAATAGGTATGTAACTGGATTGGTTAACTGCACCTTCTTGATTTTAAAAAGTTCAGTCGTCCACGATGGTAGATATCCTTTGTCAAACTGAGATTTATACTTGCTGATTCGAACAATATCACCAACTTTATATTTTGGTTTGGTTGCAATTTTCACATAATTGTAAACAGTTGAAAGAAGCATATTCTCCTTGCTTGGTGTTACATCGCGCGGTCGCATTTTAATTGTTCTATGCTTACGCGAATTGTAATCATCAACCAATTTGTCCAACATATCAATCCATCGATACGACCCATTATAGCTAAACATTTTCCACATTTCAGTCTTTAGCGTTCTGTTAAATCTCTCTACCACTGATGCTTTTTTCGTTGAAAATGTCGAGTAGTGGTTGATATTGTATTTATTCATTAACGCTTTAAACAGCTGATTAAAAAATTCTTACCATCATCGGTTTGTAAATTTCTCGGTACACGACCTTGTTCAAGTATTGATTCAAATGCAGCCGCCACTTCATTTCCAGTTTTATTTTTAACCGGTACAGCCCATGCCCGTTTGGAAAAAACGTCAATTGCTGTTAGCAAATAATTGTATTTTTTATTCACAGAAGCATAAGTACCCATTTCAATTAAATCACATTGCCACAGATCATCAATTCCTTTTACAATAACACGTCTACGTGGGAAATTTTTTCGTGCGGGTCTATGTAATTCACGTACCACCTGTAGTTTACTCATTTATTCTTAGTATCCTTAACCGCTTTCAGTAATTCATCAAGACGTTCTTCAATCCTCGATATTCGAAGATTAAATGCAGAAGTTTCTTGACTTTTCGCTGTTTTATGCTGTGTTAAAAGTTGCGCTGCCAATGTCAGCTTGTATACAGAATTTTCAATTTGTGTTTTGTTCATTTCGACTGTTTCTGTCAATTCGGAAAATTTCTCCATTACAAAACTTTTTAAAAATTTCAGATTCACCACATCTTTATCACTGGTCGGATCCCTTACATTTGTTAATTGTCTATTTCCAATATCATAGTTCCCCATATTTGTCATATTTAAACCAATGGATTTAAGAGCTTCCTTCTTAATACTTTTGTCATGCACACGTCCAAATTTATCGATAGTTATATTTCTGTTACGCGTACGACCAAATCTATCCATGTTCAATAAAACCAGCTTCCATCAATTCCTCTAAGATCGAGATAATTTCATTGTCCTGCCCCGTGTTTCCCGCTAGTTGTGATGCCACGAGTAATCGTAGTCGAGTGACCAGTTCGTTGGGGTTGTCCCAGTATATATGCTCCTTTTTTCATATTGTTGAATCGCATCAAACCAGTCCCAAATACTGGAGTGCTAGCCGTGCGACTTCGTGTTTTATATCTTGGAATCGATCTTGGAATTGGTACCATTTCACTAATAATATTTCGATATTTATAACTTGAGCTGCCTTTTATTTGTTGATTGGGACTGTGGTTACGCCGATGTGCATTTGTTTGCTTTAATATTCGTTTATACTCATTTAAATCTTCGATGCGATATATACTGCGTTTTGGTACATTCATGAAAATCAACTCATATAAACCGGGTGTTCCTTTATACGTAATATTATTAATTATTATATCATCACCGTCTATTTGAAACGGTTGATTTCCAATCATCCATTCGTCATCTTTTCTGTACGGTCCGTATACTGTATCAACGCCGCTATTTGGTTGAAGATATAGCTGTAAGTATTTTCTTGCTATCGGTCCAAACTCTTTTGTAAAATCGTCAGACGTCGTCATCAATTTTCTAGCAACACTTTGTGCCGAGCCGGGGAGTTTTGGTGTTTCAAATTCATTTTGTTCATCTATCGGAGACGATTTAAAAACATCTTCCACGAGATCTGGTTCTTCCTCTTCCCCCCTCTTCATCCTCCAGTGCTTCCTTTTTCGTCGGTAAATAGCAATACTCTTGTTTTCTCTTTTTAATTTTAGGTGTAAACGTATCCGCTATTTGTGTCTGTTCTTCTTTCGTTTCGAGTTTGATAGGTTGATTGTTTTTCTCAATTAATTTTGTGACTATTTCTTTGAGTGGTGCAGTCACTGGTTCCAACGTAGTTTGTAGCAACATGTCTGATTCCACCTTCCCAGATCGTAAGGCTTTAAATTTTTTACGTATATTGCTTGCCGTTTTTATAATGCTTTTTTTAACAAACTCCTTCTTCTTATCCATTTTAACGACAACTGTTTCATACGAACTGAATCTTTATCTTAGACAGCTGTTAATTTATGCAATAGCCAGACTGGGTTAACAGTCTGGTTAAAAGCGGGTACTGCTCTGGTTAATAGCGGTTAACAATCAGTTCAAACCAGTGACTGCTCTGGTTACTAACGGTTAACAGGCAGTTTAAACCGGTTACTGTTCTGGTTACTAGCGGTCAACAACCAGTTGAAGCCAGTTATCAATGTCGGATGACCAGTTCATCAGTGTCCTCTCCAAAAGCTATCAAGTTTGTTTCGATATCTACCGTTATGAATATCGTCCTCCTTACAGATGGTAAAAAATCCATATCTATCACGCCAGTACTCTTGTCAAAGATTTTTGAACTCTGTAAAAGACATGTCGGAATTGATGTGGTCATCGTAAATATGTCTAAGATTCAGATCATCTTGTTTGAAGACAGCAATAAAATTTGTATTGTCCCGTACATTGTGCTTGGGTGTTGCTGTATACGTTTGTGTTAGGTAAAAGCAGTCATCGTGGTAGTGTCGAGAGTGACAAAAATATTCTTCTGTTATGGCTTTTTTCTCCCGCGCAGATACATCATCGAATATTATTAATGAATTTGGTAAAGCATCCATTGATGGTATGACATCTTCGTTATTGGAGAATGTAAAATAACCCCTACCTTTAACAAGTTTAATAATTTGTTTTAGATATTCATATTTTGGTTGGTGCAGTGATTTGGAATAGATGTATATATTTTCAAACGCCAGGCCATCGGGATGTTGGATTAGTGAGATAAGCATTGAAGTTTTCCCACATCCGCTTGGTCCACAAATGATTGCTCTAATACTGTCAGGTAGTAATGGACCGTTTTTCTTGTTACCACCATCCGATGAAAATTCAAAATTGACTATCGGAAGCGTTTTTCGTTGTTTGATAAACGAAGACATTTAGCCGACGTTAACGGAATTAGACTATTTCATATACTAACAAGTTACGTGATATTTTAATCTATTTATAATAATATCTATAAAAGAGTTAACATACGTTTTCTGTTTTCAGTTCACTTTAAAATGCCTGTGCGACAACGAGCTGTCAGTTGCAAACAGACAAACGACGTGAGAACATCGGGTCGCGGACTAATAAATTCAGCAATCAACAAGTTACCATTTGAATTACATATACCCGGTTATCAGTATTGTGGACCTGGAACGCAACTTCGTGAACGACTATTACGAGGCGACTCCGGTATCAACAAATTGGATGCTGCATGTAAAGAACACGATATCGCCTATTCTCAGTTCAAAGACATCAACGATCGACATAAGGCCGATTTAGTTTTAGCAAATAAAGCGTGGGAGTGAGTTAAATCATCAGACGCAAGTTTTGGTGAACGAGCCGCTGCTTGGGCAAAAGTAAAATTAGGAATGGGCCTTTCGAAGAAGAAGAAGAAAGTTATATTTGGTGCCGGTATTCGCAATATAAGAAATATATTGAAGAAAAACAAACCAAAAACTGTTAAAGATACGATCAACTTAGCCTTGAAAGCTGCCAGGAAAATTTTTCAGAAGAAGAATAAAAAGCAATTTACATCACCGAGAATTATCCCGATCTCCAGGACTGGTGTAATTTTACCATTTCTAGTTCCACTTTTTGCCGGGCTATCAGCCGTCGGATCGCTTGCAGGTGGCGCTACTGGAATTGCGAAAGCAATAAACACCTATAAAACAGCTAAGAAACAGTTGGATGAAAGCGAGCGCCATAACAAAATGATGGAAGCAATCGCTCTTGGAACGAAATAGTCCGGTGCCGGCCTATATTTAAAACCGTACAGAAAAGGTTTGGGGCTTTAAATCGATTCAGAAAACCACTGAGCAAGCTACCCCATGACAGACCGTTAACTGATCACGACATCTTTCAGTTTGGAAAGGAACATTTACCAAATTTCCGCGGTGTGTTCATGAGAGATGAATTACCGAAACGACCGTGGCAAAAAGAGTGCGCTGTTGTCAATTTAGATAGTTCATCTGGAAGCGGAAGTCATTGGGTAGCGTACGTGAAAGACAAGGAGAATGTGGAATAGTTCGATAGTTATGGTAATTTACCGCCACCTGTTGAAATTGCAAGATATCTACGTGGAAACAACATTGGATATAATTATAATATTTATCAAAAGTATGATGATTTTAATTGTGGTCACCTTTGTTTAGAATTTTTATGTAACAAAAATCTATTGATGTAAATAAATATTGTTGTAGAGTACGCTTTTGTTTCATTTATGTATTAAACACCATGTCGTTCACACTAACCTTAAGTGGAAATACTTCAACACTCAGTGTCGAGTATTTTCCACCTATAGAATTAGTGGGTGAATACGTTTGCGGGCTGGTGAATTTCGAGACTTACAATTCGGTGCCAAATGTCGATGAAACGAATAATTTGTTTCATTTTAGTACCGATCCTAACGATGAACTGCGTTGTATCGAGATACCTGTTGGCAATTATGATTTGGAGGATTTGGAAGCTTATATAGATGATATGTTAACACCGAGTGTGGCAAGTGCTAATTCGCAAATTATATTACATGCAAATAACAATACGTTAAAAAGTTCGATAAAGTGCATGGAAACAATACATTTCGATAAGGAGCGAACAATTGGTTCACTGTTGGGTTTTAATTAACGAAAACTGGAGGCGGGTCATACTCATTATTCAGATAAACCGGCGAATATTATGAAAGTCAATCTGGTGCAAATTGAGACAAATATTACGACAAACAGTTATTTGAACAACGTCCGAGCTCATAATATTTATTCGTTTTCTATCCAGGTTGAGCCCAGGTATAAAATAAGCGAGACACCAGCTACAATCATTTATATGCCTGTAAGCGTTCAACGGATAATATCTCTAGTGCTATACGTTGTTGATCAGGACGGTACTCCAGTTAATTTTCGAGGTGAAACAATAACCATAAAATTACATTTAAAACCGGCATAAGTAATGTTAGTATTTAACGGCGACAAACCGACGCAATCAAACAGTCTACAACCTACCATCAATCAGTGCTGATCGACGACGACAAAGCCGCCATTAACGCTAGCGAACGCAAGGTTTTTACAACAGTACATACGGCAATACGGCTTGGTTTTGAAGAAACGAAAAAATGAATAATATTTTGCAAATTAGAACCGGCGGAGGAGAACTCGATGAGAGTATTACAAAATTGGAGGAGCATGCGTATTCACCATTCTTGAATAGCTTTAACAACAACGACCAGATTTCCATCTGTATTCAAAACCAAGACTTGATTTTATTACCACATAAAAGCTACCTATACATAGAAGGACAGCTGCTGAAGGGAGATGGAACGGTATCGACTACGGCAGAGCTAAGCAATAATTCAGTGGCGTACCTGTTTGACGAGATGCGTTACGAATTGAATGACGTGGAAATTGATCAATACAAATACGTGGGACCGACCACCACTCTAATGAATTATTTGTCTTTAAATGGAAATCAAAGTCAACAACTGTACAATGCGGGCTGGTGCCCAGGTGAAACTATTAAAGTATCTGACAAAGGTTACTTTAATTTCTGTCTACCGTTGGATCGAGTGTTTGGTTTCGCTCACCATTACAAACGAGTTATTCTCAATGCAAAACATCAACTGATTTTGATTCGTGCACGGACAGTGCAGTATTGTCGGCGACTGATGATGTTGTATTTCGTATACGAAAAATTCAATGGATGGTCTCACATGTGACGGTGTCTGACGAGGCGAAACTGAAATTGTTAAAATATGTGGAAAAGAGTCAAGATATATCGATAGGTTTTCGTGCGTGGGATATGCACATTCATCCTACGCTTCCAACAACGAAACACAACATTTGGACGGTGAAAACAACATCACAAGTGGAGAAACCACGATATGTAGTATTTGCATTGCAAACAGATCGGCGTAATAAGAAAGATAAAAACGCCTCCGTTTTTGATTATTGTCAACTTTTTGATGTTAAAGTATATCTGAATTCGGAAAAGTACCCATACATAGATCTGAATTTAGATTTTACTAACGACAAATTTGCGCTTGCGTATCAAATGTTCTCGAAATTTCAAGAAGCCTATTACAACACTAACAAAAATGAACCATTACTCAATAGAAAACAATATAAAGATATTGCCCCCATCATTTTCATTGATTGTTCTCATCAAAACGAAACTATAAAAAGTGGGGCTGTGGACATACGAATTGAATTTAAAACGTCAAAAGAAGTACCATCCGACACAGCAGCATTCTGTCTTCTATTACACGATCGAGTAGTTCAATACAACTCGCTGACAAACATCGTTACAAGGGTTATATAAAATATAGTACTCACCTACAGATTGATTCATTTACAAACTAGCTTTCATACACGTTTGATCATCATCGGTGAAAATGACTGATGTGGCGATTGTTGATTTCCAAGGCTTTCAAAATACAACAAAGAACACTTTTTATATAAAAGAATTAGCTGTGTTGAAATTTAATTCCTGGAAACAAAATTACAACGATGACTACACGTTAGAACATTACATTTTTAAGTCGCCAATTCCGTTTTGTGGTTTGAGTGAAAAAGACCAAAGGACCGCACGATGGCTTCGAGCCAAACATCATGGATTCTCATGGACGGACGGCCATATTGATTATGGACAATTGCAGTATATTCTAATGGATACGCTACGCACGAGCCAGATAATCTATGTAAAAGGTGAAGAAAAAGTCCGACATCTTAAGCAACTTGTTCCAGCGACAACTGTAACGAATTTGGAAGAAGTATTCAGCTGCCCTAGATTGGGTTATCTGGTGACAACCTTTACAAGTCCTCGATGTGGAAATCACTTTAGCGGATATTGTGCGCTACAGAACGTTATTTCATTATATAAACATTATAATAATAACAATAATAATAATAACAACGATTTGAATGCGTCTTGAACGAAACAAAATCAGCGTGTGGATTGAGTTGCTCCAGGGCGCAATGAATCTAGTTACGCCCCTGTAGTCAGCAGTTGAAAATAACCACATTTGTGCGTTCCAAAAAAAAAATCTAAAACTTTTAAACAATTTTAATAATTTGTTAAAAACATCAACCAAAATGATTTTACTTTTACAACGAACTATGCAAATGTTATATTATGTGCATCTTGTGTATCGCCCTTCATGCAATTTTCTGAACTGCACAATATAGGCATTGTTCTTACTTGCCCCTGAATATAGGCAATTACACTGCGTTGCCAAGTGGCCCCATACCTACTTATTATTATTATTATTATTATAGACTTTTACGCCAACCTGGCGCTCACTACTCAGTAGGACAGTACTGGGTAACATTCACCTATACCGGCATTATGCAAGGTATTAGGCTCTGTGGAAGGGTAATGTGCCAAACCAATCCGTAAAAGTACCGTAGTACATTCACGGACGGGTTTGTCACATCACTCCTTATATTGTTGTTGTTGTTGCTTGAAACGAGGTGTTATGCGTCTATTTTGGTGTATACTGGTTCGTACGACGAGACTTTTGTGGGAGCGTAGATGTTGGCTCAATGACAGACGGCTGTGAATGCCTAGTTCGTTTTCGTGTCCTCAGAGAATAGGTAGGATTAGGGACAGAGGGAAGGGAAAGGACTGTTTGTGTTTGTGTGTGTGTTCGTGTATGTGTGTGGATATGTCGTTCTATTTTTCGTTTCTTGGTGTAAATGTGTTCTGGTTCACCAAATTGCTCATTAAGATCGGCTGTTCCTGGAATTGCGCGTTTAGATGGTACAGAGGTTGACGGACCTTGTGTGTTATTGAGTTGGGGAGGATTGTGCACCAGAGCGGTAACAGTGACAGTGCGGCAATTGGTCGATCCTCCCCCTCCATCAGACGAATCTGGATCTGTATGTGTGTTAGGTGTTTGTGTTTCAGTGTTAGCGTATTGCGTGTTTATGTATGTGTGTTGTGTGTCTGTAAGATGAGTGTCAGTGTGTTGTTCACTCACTGTAGATGGCTCAGATGGAGTACAAGCAGATCTTGTGCTTTCACATATCGCAGTCGGATTCGTATTACTGAGGAACTTCCGTACTATACGACATGTGTTTATGATCACTGCCTTTTGCATAGTGACATGTGTATTTTGGGAGACCCAAGAGGCTCAAACTATTATGTAGTGTGTGTGGAATGACCCCGGTGGCACTGAGCACTATTGGAACAATGTGGACATGTTCCATTCGCCATTGTTGTTTTATTTCGGCTGCGAGGTCAGTGTATTTCTCCAATTTAACTGCGTGTGTTGTTTGTAAGTTATGTGTATTCGGAACCGCAATGTCGATCAGATAGGTGGTCTTAGTTTGTTTCATTACGAAGGTGATATCTGGTCGATTATGATTTATGGTCTTATCTGTAATAATCGACCGATCCCAGTAAAGTCTACAGGAGTCATTCTCCGCTACTACTTTTGGTGTGAGCTTGTAGTAAGGGGTTTTATCGGTTATAAGGTGGTGCTTAACCGCTAGTTTCTGGTATATAATTTTGCCAACCTGGTCGTGACGGTGTTTATATTCGGACTGAGCGAGCTGAGTACAGGCAGCTGTGATGTGTTGGATCGTTTCGGGTTTGGAATGGCATCTCCGGCATGAGTCAGATGTTATTGACGAGTGACGAAGTATGTATTTTGAGTAATTCTTTGTATGAATTACTTGATCTTGTATAGCCAGCATAAATCCTTCAGTGTCCTATTATTATTATTATTATTATTATTGTTATTATTATTATTATTATTATTAGACATCTGTTGATAGTGTTAGAAATAAATCCTGTTGCTATTCTATTACTAGTAACTATTAAGCATGATAAGAAAGAAAAAATATTCTTATAAATTAAAAAAAAATTAAATTGTTTACTGCAGAAAGGGAACAAGTCCTGGACTTGTTCCCTTTCTGCAGTAAACGTATAATAATTTATGATTGAACTACTTGCTGTTGCCGCAACAGATGATAGACAAATTCTGTTTCTGCTGTAAATCATCCGTCTATACAGCATCTTTAGTTTAAAACAAAAAAAACGCATTTTCAAAATATTGTGACTTGTTACCTTTCTACAGTTAGCAGTTCATTTATTCCATCTGTTAGTGGTATACCTAAATAATAATCTTAGACTTTTAAAATTAGGCTTATTTTTTTACCTCGAATGAATGTTCCAATAGGATAAACTACTATTTTATTAATAATTGTTGCATCATATTGAATTGTAAAAATTATTATACTGTATAACTAATAGTCGAAGAATATGGAGTTGATCTAGATGTGCCTTGTTCAAACTCATTCAGTGCGAAATTCAATAGTGACATGAATTTTGATTTCAAATGTCTTTTTCTTCTACTATCTAATTTTTTAAAGTCCGGTAACAGCGATCGAAAAAATAATAAATCTGGATCTTCTGCTTTACTTTGGTTTTGCTTTTTTGAATTTAAATATTCAATAAAAGCAATGTTAGCATCGTTAGAAGTTTTCGAGATTCGAGTATCTATGTTTTTCTTTTTTGTGGTGGTGGAGTTTCTATAAAATTAGATGATTCATCAAGCAGCGGTTGGTTATCAGATATTTGATTCGATACATTTGGATCAAGTTCATTCATTTCATTTTTTAGTTGTGTTTCTTCAGAATCAATAGTATTATCACAGGATTCTACACTTATAGAATCAATTAATTTACTTGAAGTAATACTTCCTTTACAATGAAATAATTTTGTACTTAGAATAAAATATATAACTAAATTTGTATTTTGTCAACTGACTTCAAAAAAGCGAAAGGCTCTCAATTAAACCCGTAATTTAAAACTTTTGCTTTTTAATTAAATTATTTTTTAAATAGTAGGGCATACGATATTTCACGAATTAGTTCTAAAGGAAAGAAATTTTGTCATTAAAAACGCATATATATTAAGTTAATTAATTATTTTATTTTTCTATTTTTTGAAGTCAGTGTTTTGTCTTTTTGGTTTTTTTAATTATCTAACTAGATATTTTAGCATTTTTAGCTTGTAATTAATTTTTAAATAAATTAATAATAATCAAATTCGTCTTTACTGACATTAAGCCAATAATCATTTTTAAATAAACTAATATGTACTAAAGAAATGCTGTGTTTATTATTATTTTTTTATTTATTTTTTTTTTTTATTAAAATTGGGGCACTGCTGCCGGTGGATGGCGCGGTCAGCAGCACCCGGCGGCATCGCCAACTGAGGGCATGCGCCGCCAAACACGATATAAATAAAAACAACACGTAAAGACAGGGACACATAAATGCACTAGACAACGGACAAAACATACACATAATAAAATTCATCGATGGGCCCTGCCATCCCAGGGCTTCATAAAGAGCGGACAGTCCTTGGTGGCGGTACACTAAGTACCAGCCAGAACGTCCGGTCACCAAGGACTGAAAACCAACGATGAAACTCCCGAGGTGTAAAGGGCCTCGGAGTGGAGAATACTGCGTAAAAATATCACAGATCACAAGATCACAGTCACGAAGGTGGGGTGGAGATGGCATACAGTTTATGTGAATATTACAGAAATGAAGCCTACACACATATTCACACACATTAACACACATGTAAAATAAAACGAGATGCAAATATTTTGTCAATGCAAACAACACACACACTACTAAAAAACTGACAGTAGGGACACCAGTGCTTGACTTCAGATCATCTAACAAAATGACTAGTCCACCTACGTCATTGATCACAGTAATATCATAAGAAAGAAAAAAAAAAATAAGAGGAAAATCTTATTACGTCACTGGGGAGCCACAGGCCGACCAGTGCCGCAATAAGTAGTTAAAAAGCAATACCGCTGAAGGGTCACAACAGCAAGCCCACAGCGGCACAACAAAATATTACAGATAAGAATAAAGAAAATTGATGTACCACCTCGGGTGGAAAAGGCCCTCAGTGGTACATCTTTAAAACAAAACAGATTAAAAACAATCTTATTAAAAAATAAAAACCACAATATCACAGATTTCAAAATTTCTTACTCTGTGACACGATTCCGCTCCCCATAGTCTCGACAATTCCGAAATGGCTTCGTCAACACCTAGGAACTCACACGTGTAGGGACAGTGACATCTGATTACTGAGCAACATGTACTGTTCTGTCAGATAACTGATTACTGGGTACATGTGCCGTTCTGTCAGATCTCGGGGTCAACCCACACGGGAGACCGGTACGATGACTAGGCCACGTTCGGCTGAGTCGAGGCTACAGAGAACGGGACAATGCCACAGAGTATCATAGGACCCACATCTGAACCGTGTTCATATCACCTCGACAGGGCGGAAGCCGCCACATCGACGCCCACGAACGCATCCGTACGAGGGAAGACGACGTCTCCTTACTGTGCGAGCTCGCTCAAGCTGTTCGGGTAGACGCCGACTCGTACGCGTGGCCGATGAGAACGAGTGCGTCGGGAGCCGCATTCCTACCCATCGAGATGACAAGAACCGGGCCAGGAAAATACCACAGCAACAAAAAATTAAAATAATACCAACGAAGGCGTGAAAACCCTAGTTGACATAACAAATATCACAGATATAACATAATCACAGATCAGCAAAACCAGAAATCACAGATAAAATATCACGCTTTTCGACTAGTCTGACGCGATTCACGAACAAACGCAAACATGCCCATACCAGCTACTACATTCCCATCCGTCAGTCATTGAGTATATGTCGGCCCCAATTCGCAACAAAACACAATCTGTACGTTCGGTGAAGTTTCGCTGAATACGGGAATGCTACACTGTCGATCCTACGACATTCATCCTTGTCGAAAAAAATACCAGAGCCTCGTCAGCCTGCTAGCCGAAGCTAACAGTTGCCCACCGGGCACGAACGGGGACGTGAAGGTGGATTTTAGCCCAGCATTATTATTATCATTATTATTATAGACTTTTACGCCAACCTGGCGCTCACTACTCAGTAGGACAGTACTGGGTAACATTCACCTATACCGGCATTATGCAAGGTATTAGGCTCTGTGGAAGGGTAATGTGCCAAACCAATCCGTAAAAGTACCGTAGTACATTCACGGACGGGTTTGTCACATCACTCCTTATATTGTTGTTGTTGTTGCTTGAAACGAGGTGTTATGCGTCTATTTTGCTGTATACTGGTTCGTACGACGAGACTTTTGTGGGAGCGTAGATGTTGGCTCAATGACAGACGGCTGTGAATGCCTAGTTCGTTTTCGTGTCCTCAGAGAATAGGTAGGATTAGGGACACAGGGAAGGGAAAGGACTGTTTGTGTTTGTGTGTGTGTTCGTGTATGTGTGTGGATGTGTCGTTCTATTTTTCGTTTCTTGGTGTACATGTGTTCTGGTTCACCAAATTGCTCATTAAGATCGGCTGTTCCTGGAATTGCGCGTTTAGTTGGTACAGAGGTTGACGGACCTTGTGTGTTATTGAGTTGGGGAGGATTGTGCACCAGAGCGGTAACAGTGACAGTGCGGCGGTTGGTCGATCCTCCCTCTCCATCAGACGAATCTGGATTTGTATGTGTGTTAGGTGTTTGTGTTTCAGTGTTAACGTATTGTGTGTTTATGTATGTGTGTAGTGTGTCTGTAAGATGAGTGTCAGTGTGTTGTTCACTCACTGTAGATGGCTCAGATGGAGTACAAGCAGATCTTGTGCTTTCACATATCGCAGTCGGATTCGTATTACTGAGGAACTTCCGTACTATACGACATGTGTTTATGATCACTGCCTTTTGCATAGTGACATATGTGTACTTTGGGAGACCCAAGAGGCTCAAGCTATTGTGTAGTGTGTGTGGAATGACCCCGGTGGCACTGAGTACCATTGGAACAATGTGGACATGTTCCATTCGCCATTGTTGTTTTATTTCGGCTGCGAGGTCAGTGTATTTCTTCAATTTAACTGCGTGTGTTGTTTGTAAGTTATGTGTATTCGGAACCGCAATGTCGATCAGATAGGTGGTCTTAGTTTGTTTCATTACGAAGGCGATATCTGGTCGATTATGATTTATGGTCTTATCTGTAATAATCGACCGATCCCAGTAAAGTCTACAGGAGTCATTCTCCGTTACTACTTTTGGTGTGAGCTTGTAGTAAGGGGTTTTATCGGTTATAAGGTGGTGCTTAACCGCTAGTTTCTGGTATATAATTTTGCCAACCTGGTCGTGACGGTGTTTATATTCGGACTGAGCGAGCTGAGTACAGGCAGCTGTGATGTGTTGGATCGTTTCGGGTTTGGAATGGCATCTCCGGCATGAGTCAGATGTTACTGACGAGTCACGAAGTATGTATTTTGAGTAATTCTTTGTATGAATTACTTGATCTTGTATAGCCAGCATAAATCCTTCAGTCTCCGGGAAAAGACTTCCTTGACTCAACCAGGCGTGCGACGCTGCTTTGTCGACGTTACTCTGGTTAAGATCATGTGGATGTCTTCCATGTAGAGGCTTGCGGATTCATTGCTGGATATTGTCCTCCTTCGTGACCAAGGGGCAAAAACTATCTGGCATTTCTGTGTGTGAGAGGTTTAATGGTGTGTATGCCTTGTCGGCTTGGATTATTGCATTGTGTAAGTGTGATGTGTGTGTTTTGGTGTAAAAGTATTCTCGCAAGTTATGAACCTGTTTATTATGCGTGTTCCTTATGTCTATAAGACCCCGACGCCCTTCGGCTCTTGGCAGCGTCAATCGTTCTATCGCTGCTTTGGGATGATGAATTCGGTATTTGGTCATAAGGACGCGGGTCTTGATCTCGATGTTTGTCAAGTCCGTAGGCGTCCATTTGATTACCCCAAATGAGTACGTTAGCACCGGAACTGCGTAAGTGTAAATTGCTTTGATGGTTTTTTTTCCATCAAGGTGGGTGTTCAGTAATCTCCGTACACGCTTTAGGTATTGCTGCATCAGGTGTTGTTTTACAGCGCTGTGATCTATACGTTCGTCCTGATTGAATCCGAGATACCGGTACGACTCTCCCTCGTCCATGGGCTGCATAACAGACTCTGGTTCGAGTTCGAATGCGACCGCATCTCGTTTTCCTCCAGAACGACATTGTGTTCGACATTTATCGATTCCGAACTCCATACAGAGGTCTCGCGAAACCTCGTTGGAAAGTCCCAGCAGCTGCTGTAATTGATGTTAGTAGCTGCATAGATCTTAATATCATCCATATACATCAGATGTGAGATGGTATGGCGCGAATTCGTTTGCGTACCTACATTGTAACCGTATTTGGTTTCATTTAACAGGCGAGAAAGTGGATTCATTGCGAGACAAAACCATAATGGACTCAATGAGTCGCCTTGGAATATGCCGCGTCTTACTTGAATAAGGTCGCTTGCTGTTTTTTCATTACCAATACTCAAATGTAAGGTCGTTCGCCAATCGGACATGATCGTTCCAAGAAAGTTCACGATACTTGGGTGTATTTTGTACAGCTCCAATACTCTCCGTAACCAGGAGTGCGGGACCGAATCAAATGCCTTTTTGTAATCAATAAACGCTGTGTACAGGTTACGTTGTCTCCCTTTCGCTTGTTCCAGTACTACGGAGTCAATCAGAAGCTGCTCTTTGCAGCCTTGTGACCTCTTTCGACATCCCTTTTGTTCTTCTGTCAGTATGGTGTTAATCTGACAATGCTCATTGATCTTTTCTGCCAGACAGGACGTCAAAATCTTATACACTGTAGGCAAGCAGGTGATAGGCCTATAACTCGCAGGATTTTTTGTATCACTGTTTTTAGATTTCATGTATGTGATACCCTGCGTTAGGAACTTCGGTGTCAGGTTTGGTGTTCTTATAAATAATGTGAATTGTTCAGCGAGGTACTTGTGTGTTGATGTAAAGTGTTTGAGCCAGTAGTTTTGTATGTTATCGATGCCAGGTGCCTTCCAGTTATGCGATCTCTGTAAAGCTCTGGAGACGTCCTCTGTAGTAATGTCCGTATAGGGCATCTCCGGAAGATGTTCATTATTCCTCCACTCTGTATCGATCCAGCTGGCTTTGTCATTATGGTCAATGGTGTTGGACCATATATTCGCCCAGAAACTATGGAGTGCGTTTTTCTCCGGTAGACCATTACTGTCAGTTACCGTGTTCGTTAGAGACTGATAAAACCGTCTCTCGTTTCTGCTGAACGCTTGGTTTTGTCGTCTGCGTTCAGTACTGGTCTTATATCTTCGTAAGCGCTTCGCTAGTGCTGTTAATTTTTGGTGAAGCGTATCTCTGATCTCTGTGAGTGTTATTATTATTATTATTATTATTTATTATTTATTATTATTATTATTATTATTATTATTATTGATAGATTATTTCTCTCTTTTGGTAATTTGTATAAACAAAATCATTTAAAAGAGACCTCTTTTGAAGGTGTAAAGAAGTGATCACTCATTGTAAATACGATAACCAGGTTTTCTTAAGGAAAATAAAGGACATTTTTTCAATTTAGTTACCTTTGAATATTTTTGTATAGCTGTTTACACAAATTGTAATTATAATTATTTAAATATTAATACAGTGGAACCTCTCTTAACCAGACAGCATTATCACGCGATAATTTCTTTCAAGTCAAATATTCCGAAATTATGTTCAAGGTCAGTAATCTATAATGTTCCAGTTCATTTACTAAAGGACTAAAAATTAGCCATTTCGGTATTTTAACGGTATTAAGAGAGGTTTCACTGTAATAACATTAAGGGGAGATTCACCAAAAACACATGAAAAACTGACCTTTTTCATTTATTTATTTTTTTTTATACAAATAAATACTTTATTAAAAAATTACGTATATTGTCGTACCCCTGGTTAGGTAAGCAATTTTAAATAGACATGTGCTGTCACCATCCACGTAATTATTTCTGTTAAGAAGTAGAACCCAAGTCTTTTATTCTTTTTTTTCAGTCAACTTTAGATGTTACTTTTATACTTTATTATTCGGCCGTTTATTTCGCGATTAATATAAAGATGAATGTGTTTATTCACTATAACTTGTCACTTAATTTAATCTGAAAGATTTTCAATGTTTTTTGAATAACACTTGGTCACTTTTCCAACATTTATTTAATATAAATTTTATCACAATTAGAATAAGTCGGGAATACTTGAAGTTATATTTATTTGATCATTCAAATACAATTATAATTATTTAATTGTAGTTTAACAGAGTTTCGGTTTACATTTGTTTTACGATGAATCACGAATCATGATTGGAGTTAAAAATATGAAATACGAAATATATTTTTTCTCAAAACAGTACAATATAGAGATGTCGATTCTCCAAGAAAAAGATCTATTTTTGGATCGATTTAAATCAAAATTAAAAAAATCGATTAAAAAAAAAATCGGCTAAAAAAAATCGATTCTGTAAGATCGATCTGAAAAATCGAAATTTTGAAAAGTTTAGTAAAATTAGCTGATAATTTTTGTTAAGGGACTTAATAGATAGTACATGGGGAATATCGTGTAAAAACGCCTTACATTATACTTATAAAGGAGATGAGTTAACTTTTCAATTATAATCATAGCAAATAAACAAAACAACGAAATTGAATATGTAGGAAGAATACCACGGAGTGAACCAAATTTATTCAAAAATTTCAAATAAACTGACAAAAAAATGTTTTCTAAATAAATCGCTTTTGTGGGAAAGGGATCGTCTGCCAGATAGGTAGTCTTGCTCTCTTTTGTATTAATAGTCTTCATAGTAATATTTAATATACATATATTATACTGTATACAATATACATTACATATTGGCTATTGGATACTATTGGGACTACTGGACAAGATAGTGCGTATATATGTAGTTATAGGTATAGAGCCATATGGGGGGTTCGTTGATAACAACGAGAAAAAGTGACAATTAACAATAACGTTTTTCCTGTAGTGTTTCATTTCAACACATGTTTCTTTGTAGAATTACAAATAAAATGAAATTATTTTTGGAAAAAATCGGTTATCGATCTCTTACTTTTAATAATCAATTCATGAATCGATTCAAAAGAAAAAAATCGAAAAAGAATCTATTTTTTAAGCTTGGATTAATTGATTTTCGATTAATCGATTTAAAATCGACATCTCTAGTACAATATTTTACAAAGTTTTTACGTAATTACAATACTTGACTTAATTCTAGGTATCTACAACTAGTGCTTAACCTTAACCTAACATGTACAATTCTAAGTAATAACAGTACATTAAAATCTTAATAATTATTAGTGACTCTATACAAAGGAAAATTTTCAAAAAATCTTTAAACATTCTAACGATCGTGGATGGTCTAACGGGTAATTTGACGATGTTAGTCCCTGCTAGCACGTGTTTAATTGTTGTAATTCCTCAGGTCGCGGGTTTGGAAATGGTTCTTACATAGATACACTTTGTTAATTTTTTAATCTTTATTATATTTGCGAATCGTTGTTTAGATTACAATGTATTGTTTCCACCAATTACATAAAGTTTGAAATAATTTAAAACATTTATACTTTTCAAAATGGAAGCCTTTTACATTTTTTTATTCTTTTTTAATTTATTTTATAATTATTTTTAAGTTAGTTTTAGTGTTTTATATTTTATTCTTTTATTATTTTTTATATTTTAAACCTTTTATTAATTTATATTTTATATTTTTTTTTTGTCTAATTTTAATTTTTGTTTAATATAATCTAACACATATTTTTTACGTGTTACATTTTTCAGTTTCAAAACCCGAATCTTTTTTTTATTTTCTGTTCCTTTCCTTCCCTATATCTTAACCTCTCCTACCGCGTCCTTTCTTTATATGGCTATGTTTCTGGCTAATAGTTCCCATTAGTTTATCAACTGCTCCCCTTAAATTGCTCACTAATAGATACTTAACCAAGTACGCTAACTATTTCTTCAGTAATTTCTGTAATACTAATCTGTAAAGCTTATGGTAGTGTAGATGTCAGTACTTGCTATGTGAATAAAACCTGAGATTCCAAAATCGACCGCCAGATGGCTCTATATGCTCTAATTAGCAATGACACCAACCAACCAATTTCGAAAGCAAGTTCCATTAATACTGCTACTGTTACATATGGCGCGACCAGGTTTGTGCTTGAAACTCGTGAAACGGGTTTCAAGCGCAAACTGATAAAAGTAAGAGAAGAAGAAAAAAAATTAATTGTAGACCATATACGACACAAATATCAATCAAATGCCGGGTTACGAAGAGAACAGAAAATTTTTACAAATAGTGTACATCTCGATAAATTAAATTTTACAAACAATTACATATTAAGTAATATATAATGAAATTGCACAAAATACATGGGTGAATTAATCACAGAATGCAAATTAATGACATTGAAATAATATGTAGATGTTTGCTAACAAAAAAATTTAATTTTCCTTTTAAAATCAGAATTATGCATAGCGATTTTGTATACATCAAAGTATAATTCGAGAAGCCTCAGTTTATTCTCAAGCAAAAGAGTAGTAGCTCAATAAACGTTACTTGTTTTGATTAAAGAACAATAAATGAGACTAAAATATTTGTTTTGTGTTTTAAGGCATTTTTACCTGCGTCATTACAAATTTTCCCTACCATAATATAATAATAATATAAAGTTTAATACATTCTGCAAATATAAAATGGGAATTATTGAAATTTATCTGGCTAAATTTCAATTTCAATCTAAAGTCATAGCTTAATTTTATGTTTATATTCTAAATAGAAAACATCACATTTAAATAAAAAAATTTCAAATTAGTTAAGCTGGTAATGAATTTTAAGATGTTTGTTTGGTTGCCAGTGTCGACCCCTGTATTCACCAATACTACCGGAAAGGAAACACAGTTGCCATATTAACTTTAGTCAATGCTACTACTATATAACAACAGTTTACAAAAATATTTATTTAATTAAGATCACGTTTTGTTAATTAATACAACTAAGTGGTATTTTGACTTTAGGTAATAGTAAGAAAATATTGTTTTTTATATAATTGCTCTTTTTGAATTTTATAAACGCAAAGTTATAAACAAGGTTATGAACAAGGTTAGCAATGTTTGTATTTTAACAAATTTAAAATGATTTCAGGCAACTAAACTTATGCGATGCAAGCGATACTCAAAAAAATAATCGACACAATCAATTGGTATTTAAATATTATGAGGCTGTGAGCTGTATGTTTTCAACTCGGCAACATATCAAACGTATGATTTACAATTTGTCAGTAATTGTTATCGCTTATTACGAATACAACGGTTTTAGGTTAAGTTTCATATGTTTAAAAAAATTTCTTATTGTTTTTTGTACTTATATATACAGCGTGAGTTTTTCGAGAGTTGCCATTTTGATTACAGCCAAACCATTGATTTAATCGAAAAATTGTTCAAATAAGAGTTGTAGATATCGACGGGGCAACCGATTGCTATAGTCAGGAGCTTTATAGCTCTTATGGTTTTCGAGTTATGATACAAACTTATAGTTTTTTAAATGGAAACGTATTTTTAAAAGTTTTTCAAAAATTTGTTTATGATTCAAAACTACCAGTAACACTCAAATTATCATTGTTTTATCTCATATTTTTGAGTAATTACGTTTTAAAATTTCGTACTCAAGTACTTGCAAACGATTAGGATTTTACGTAATTTAAAAAGATATTGACTCAATATGGTTGTCATTTTAGGCAATGTAGTAACGAAAAATTAAACGATTATTACGTTTTCCATCGGAAATTAAAATTATTAAATAGATTAAATTATCATATAAAAATGATAATTAAGTACAATAAGGAAATAAAATTTCAGTTTTAATTCACTGAAAAATAAAATAATTATTTTTCTGAAATGTCACTGTTTGACAGATACATAGGTGTTTAAACATATTTTTGTAGCAAGTATTTTTAAAGGAAATGAAAAGTTTTTTGTGAAAAAACTTCTTTTTAATTTGGTTTGTAATAAAAAGAAAATACTATCGAATTTCAAATATTTTTACACTATTTGAGCACATTTATTAATAATATTTTCGTTCCCAATTAACGTCACTTTGCTACTATTAAGAAATGCCAATGTCATTTTGATTTGTATTGGGTATATACATTTATTTCACCTGCCATATTTCGTTCTATAAATAAATAAAAAATAAATATATTTTTCAGTAAATTAATGAAATACTTCAAATTATTTTTAAATTAAGTTATTTTAAATACTAATCTTTTAAAATAATTTGATTTTATTATGCAAAAATGTTAAAAACTTGAAATAGAGCCCGACATCTATACTCCAAAATCTGAATTACTCCAAAACTATACTCCAAAAACTACCACTTGTATTACGGAGAATGATTCTAAATAACGTTCTTTTCTTGGATGTAATAGAAATGTTAGCCGTCTGAAACTCTGTCGGTTGAAAGAGCCTCAAATACATATGCATATTTCTACCGCCTAATTGCTAAATTAAAGAAAAATTCAAAAAATACACTTGGGTAAAAAAAAATTTTTCCTTCATTTATATTTTTAATTGATGCATTAGATCAGTTTTATTCAAAAATTAACATATAGTCTCATTTAAAAATCTATAAGTTTGTATCATAACTCGAAAATCATAAGAGCTATAAAGCTCCTGGCTATAGCAATCGGTTGCCGCCGTCGATATCTACAACTCTTATTTGAACAATTTTTCGATTAAATCAACGGTTTGGCTGTAATCAAAATGGCAACTCGAAAAACTCACGTTGTGTATATACTATTTACCAGAAATAACCATCAGTCTGTTATAATTAGATAAACATTTAAATTACTATTCATGACATAAACAAAATGTAATTTCCATCAAGTGGCTACATTTTACAAAATAGAGTATAATTTGACGCCTTAAGTGCTAAAGTTTAAACTGAACACTTGGAAGTATTTAAGAATTTTATGAGGATGTTTTCAAATAACGCAAAATTTTTTTTTTTTTTTGTAAACGTATTACTTTACAAATTTTGATTATCTAATTCAGACTTTGTTGTTTTTTTTTCTTTTTTTTTTTTTTTTTTTTTTTTTAGATATGCTTAGAAGAATGTATTAACTCAACTAAACACCAAAATTCAAAATAAAAGAAAATTCAACACCATAGCCCCCAGGGAGTCACTATGGTCCCACCATTGCCTAAGTGAAGAGGTTTAGAAGCGTTGTTTTAAAGGGTTCTCTCCCTAATTGAAGTGCTTAGTTCTTAGTAAGTAAAGAACCAAACGGATTGCACGAGTATGTCATTAATACATACTGGTGTCTAACGTATAATTTAAAGTCCTATCGGCGTGGGAGACCGCATGCGCAATTACATGTAGCTGGACAAAATTCGACCACGCCAATTGACACTGACGCGGAAAGGAAAATTTTATCCCTCCGCGTACTTAGTATCAATTAAAACATGAATTTATAAATTTAACCAATAGTTGCAACGACGACAAGGAAATAGGGTTTATTATTGAAAATGATGATTATTGTTCGTCAATTTAATTTAATACGGCTAATACTAGAAATTGCCCTTGATTCTCGAAAAGGAAATATTTTTATTTTTGGTGGTCCGGAGATGTCACTATTTGGCGAAAATTTACTAACTATACGGAGCCTATTATGGATGAAGCTATTACAATCATTAGAAGATGTGTTATTGAATGTTTGAGATTTCTCAATTTTGATTTTAAAAATAAAGTTGTAAATTTTATTGGGAATTTCTAAAATTAAAAGATATTGCTTTAATAATATGTGTGATCGACTTTCGTGAACATCGGAAGTATAATCTATATTTTGAATAAATTGCTTAATGTTATCAGTAATTGATAATGAATTTTTGGATCTTGAGGGTATTAGGTAATTAAGAAAAATTTTAAATTTTTTTAAAACTAAAGTTAGATATCTGAAAAATAAAAATGTGAATTGAAAAAAATCAAAAGTTATAAAATCTATATTATAATTTAAATTAGATAAGCACGTGGCGAAAATTAGGTTAGGATTACTTAACTCAAATAAATGTGAAGAGAACTCGGTGCATAACAATTGGTACTTTACAATTGGAGCTGGCAGCAAACATCCATGAAATTCAGGCCGATACAATTCCCAAGCTCTTCAGATAAAATCCCAGGTGCCAAAATCACTGATGAAATTGGGTGGGTGTAGAGGCTTGTACACAATACTGAGTGTAGAGGTGGCTTTATAATATTCCGTCCATAAATTCCAAAATCCAATAAAATTTCAACATGTGCAAATCATTGAACAGCACATTTCAGTTACGAAGTTAGCAAAATAGTTACAATATAAAGTAATGAAATAAAACCTGTACATAAAAATCAGTAATTTAAATATACAATTCAAAAATTTAATAAACAAAATTTCTTGAAGGTTATGTAATTAAAATTGTTCAATAATTAAACCAAATTACAGAACCAACAAGAATCTTTAAGTACAACAATAAACAAAATTTATATTTACCTGTACACCAAATTGAACTGAATTAATTAAAGGTGAAAATTGAAAAGGACGAACTTTCCGCCTACACGGGTTTATATAGTAGCAAATTGGCGCGTAGCAATTGACTTTGACCTCAAGGTCATATCAAGGTCAACTCCGTTTTTTTAAATGGCAACCTCCTTTTTCGACCTTGGAAATGGAAAGAGCAGAAAATTCTGCCTCTGAATATGACCTTGAAGTCAATAATCAAGGTCAAATTACGGTCAAATGCTGATTTTTACTGTAATTTTTAATTGAAATTTCTACTGTAATTTTTTTCAATTTTGATGTCCCATAGTAAGTGTAGACAGGATGTAGACCTGCGCAGTAGGTGTAGCCAGAATGTAGACATGCGCACAAGGTGTAGGTACGATGTAGACATGCGCAGTAAGTGAAGTTGGTAGGAATGAGGTTGAAGAAAGAACAAAAAAATGAAATATTTCAAAATTGCCCCATAAAATTGTAACTTTAAAATATTGGACTCTATAGGCTAACTCGTTCGTCTAATATGTTGTAAGGTTACAATTTTATGTGGTAACTTTGAAATATTTCATTTTTTTATTCTTCCTACAACTTCATTCCTACCTACTTCACTTACTGCGCATGTCTACATCCTACTTGCACCTAGTGCGCACGTCTACATCCTAGCTACACTTATTGCGCGGGCCTACATTTTGGCTATACCTACTACGCAGGTCTACATCCTGTTTGCACTTACTGCCTAACGATAAAATAAAAAAAATTACAGTAGAATTTTCAATTAAAAATTACAGTGAAAATCAACATTTGACCTTGATCATTGACTTCAAGGTCATATTCGGATGTAGAATTTTTTGCTCTTTCCATTTCCGGGGTCGAAAAGGGGAGTTGCCATTTGAAAAAACCGAATTGATCTTGATCCCTGATCTTGAGATCAAAGTCAAGGTCACCATCGGAAGCGCCGCAAAAAATGATGGATATATATATATATATATATATATATATATATATATATATATATATATATATATATATATATATATATATATATATATAGTTAATGCACTAACTAGGATCTAAGAAAGAAAATAAAAAAAAGCAAGAAATCGCATTTCGAAAAAAAGTAAAAAATCACCGTTTTTTCTTGACTATATATGTATATATGATGGGTTCGGAAATTAAAGAATACTATAATTATTATAATTCTTATAATAATAATTCTTTGCTTTTGTTTCATTACTCTCATTGGAACATGAAATTGACGGTTGTACATGTTTTTGCATAGACTCATCCATTTTCAATAATTACAATGAGCACAGAATTTTGGATATTAGACAATAAAAGACAGTGAGCAACTACTAAACAAACAACAAGTTAATTCAATAAATCTAAACATAATTCAAAGCGAATTCACAATTCAAAGAATTCAAAACTGCCATCCTTTACTCTCCTGCTGCGTCTCGCTCACAGAAGTCACGCACGCGTTCAGAAGCTACTATAAGTCGTCAACTTCGATGTCGATATAAAAATACGCCTGTTTAAAATCCTTTGTTACGTATTTAATTAACACCTAACTGAAAATAATCAATAATGATGAACGAATTCGATATTTATAATTTATAATTTATAATATAAAATAAAATAAAAATTAGAAATAGCAGAGGGTAGGGAGTCGTGAAATATTTTTCTATACTAGGGGGTCGCGAAATATTTTTCCATACTAGGGGGGTTGCGCCATGAAAAAGGTTGAAAAACACTGTCGTAGATAATCTGAAAACTCAGTCAAAACACAACTGTCAAGATCTAATTTTTTAGAAAGATTAGAAATTAACTCAACCCTCAGCTTCTTGAACAGTTGTCAGTTTGGTACCTTTATACTTCGGATCCACTAAGTTTGCAGCGTAATGAATTGGCTTCAGTATTATGGATTGCTTTTTCTGGAAACTAGCACACAAACTATTAGCTTCATTAGAACTAAACACTCGAAGATTAGAATCTAGTTTTTGAATAAAGTGTTGATTTATTTCATGGAATCCTTCAATTACTTGATTTATTCTCGGATCGTCGCCTTCCAAGTGGAAAATTTTGAACGTTTTGGTGAGTATTGTTTGCTTGAGACTTGATCAGGTTGATCTAAATTCTCTTTTGAAACATCAGGAGTTGAAGGGACAACGGAACCTTTGTCAATTTTTTCAGCAATAAAAGAATTATCTGTAGAGCCACTGTCAGAAGATCAATTCAACGCTTATTTTGAATCAGGATACATTGAATTCAGTTGCTTAATCAATTTTTTTGAACAATTTCTGCATTCTCTGTGTAAATGTTTTGCCATTCTTGTCACATTGATTATATACTTTTTATTACAAAAATTGCACTTATTGTTGCCTAATTTTTTTTTATTTGCATTGAGAGCAACAATTGTAAAATTTTTGTTAATGATATTTTCAGATGAGCTTTTGTCATGATGCTGAAATCAGAAATAAAACATGTTGATTTAAATTTCTCAAAATAAACTAACTTTCGAAAAAAAAATAAAGTAACATGATACATGATTTAATTTTCTAGCAATACCAAATTTGACTACGAACGTAATTTACAATTAATTAAATTATGATTATACTCACATTTATTCACTTAAATCGATAAAAAAATGAAATAGTATGCGATTTATTACATGCTCATAAACATATTGCACGTGCTCTGCCCCAACCTCGTATCTGAAAACTCCCAATTTTTGGACACACACAAAAAAAAAACGTATTTAAATCTGTGTTTTCATCAATATGAACTTAAGATTTATGCTAATTATTACACCCCTTAAGTTGGCTACCTATATATACCCTGTTTTAAATACAATTGATTATGAGTCAAAGTTAAAAAATTAAATAATTCTTATATTCAAAACAATCTTTAATTTTTTTTTGAAAAACAAACTGCACATTTAAAATTTACGTAAGTGCAATAATGAAAGAGATAAGGCCAAGAAAACAGATATTATTTAAGGGAGGAGTTCAAATAAAAAAGCTACTTTTTTATTTATGATTATTTGCTTGTTGAAATTTTTTTCAAATTAGGAATGGTTTCAAATAGAAAATTTTGTTTTTGAAACATTCATTACTCTTCCCTGTGGGGGGAGGGGGCCCTTTTTCACAAGTCTTTAAGCGTTTACAAGGAACGCCATATCTCAAAAAGTAATGAACATTTTTTAAATATTTTTTCATTATTTTATTTCTAAAGGACCTGTCCATAAAGCTAAGTATGGGTTTGAGATAATCTTAAAAATTAACTATAAAATTGTAATTGAAGTTCTAAAAATTATAAAATCCAATTTTTTATTAAAAAAAAATGTTTAAAAATAGTTACAATCGTTCAAATTGAAAAAGCATACTCCACTTTACGCGCAATATATTTATGAATAAAATAAAAAAAAAGTCTCTATCTTTTCTAGAACTTGAGATATGATTTTCCTTGTTGGGAAAAACACAAGTTTCGGGAAACGGTAAAAAACAAAAATAATATCAAAAGAAGCGGTTTACTCACTGTTTATTATAACGTCTACAAAGGCATACAAATAAAAGAACATTATCTCAGTGCATACTATAACTCGTGTACAAACCAAAACTAAATATTACTGATCAAATCGCGAGGGGCAGGCGAGCGTTATCTGCAAAGGAGCAGCAACTTGGCTGTACAGCGGCTCACAAATAAATATTTTTCTACTTGAAAAAAAAATTTTTTTGGCCATGTTTTATGTATCACCATGTTTGTAAAGAATCACAGAACGAAATAAAAACAAAAAAGGAGATTCGAAAAAAATTAGTTTATTAGCCGTTTCTGGCGTGAACTCCCCCCTTAAATTCATAAGTGATTAAGCACGGTTAAATTTAAGTGACACCGATGATATATATATATATATATATATATATATATATATATATATATATATATATATATTTTACGTTCTGCACGTAAAATTATTTACTTAATTGCATTAAATTCGAAAAAAGGAAAAATTTTATAAAAATAATTTTTATAATAAACTTAATTTAGTACGCCATTGTACATAAATATAATTAATACCGTTCGATTAAAATAATTACGAACGAGTTAGATTATTATTCATCCACGAACAAAAATTTATTCAGTTGTCAGTTTGATTTAGCGCGAAAATCTGGTTATAAAAAGACGAGTTGATTGACAAGAGGTCCTTTTTCTTATTTATCTCGTGTGACGGTTGGAGCTGCAAAACAAGTTCGTAAAAGAAATTTTTTATTTAATTATTGCCTCTTTTGTTCATTATTTATCAATTTTATATTTTTTTTCATACTGAAAAATATGTAATTATTGTATTAGGGTAGTGACAAAATTTTTGTTAATATTGAACTTGGGAATGTTGAGCAGTGCTAATGAATTTTCTGCGAAACCGGGGGACTACGTGATTTAATCAAGCAATGCGTTATCAGTCCAGGAATTACGTGTTTTGAAATTAGTAACCAACGCCCTGCAATATTCGAACTGGAGTGTATTATGGAGCATTTGATGTATAGATTTTAGTTAATTGGAATGGTGACCGCTATAGTGACTGCCGCTTAGACTCTGCATTTTTCAACAGCCATAATTGTTTCCTCAACTCCTGGAATAGCGAGATAAGTGTTATTTTAATTTTAATTCCACCATCTTTTCCTTTGTGACTATTTGCAATTTGTTACGTAACAACGAACTAACTTTATACTTCAATGCCCGGTGCTTTTTAACTTCCTTTTGATGTTTTGCTTGAATTTTAAGTGTTAATAATTGTGCTTAACAAATTTTGCTTTCCATAATTTGTACGTCTACCCTATCTGTTTTTATTTTAAATTAATTTATTTAACTAAAATTTGTTATGTAATTTTCTTTCGTACAATTGAATTGGTTTGTTTTTGTAATTCAAATTGACTTTCATGGCTTACCTAAACAAAAATTATCTAAACAAAATTTCTTAAATTAAATCGAACTGACTGTTCAGGCTACTTCATACATACACTACATGGTTTGGTCATAGATAAAACTACAATCTGTCGATCCCTTCATAGTACATACATAATTATACTTCTCAATCGGAATTATTCCACCACTAGCTGTCAATATACCAAACAACGCTACATCCGTTATATTCACTTTCAATTTTTCACGTTGCAACACGTTACATAGGCATGAATTTTTATCTCGTGTCATCATATCATTCTCGTATACAATTATAAATAAATATACATTATTGTTCATTAAGGGGTCTACCCTCTTTAGACGGGCAAAGATAAGGCTATTTTCACGAATTTTTTTGACCGGTATACGTCATAAATATGGACATAAAAAGTGTTAGGCCTAAAAAATACACTATTTGATTACACAAGAGAATTTTTTTTATATTTATTTTAATAAGTTTTTATACATAAAAATGAGGGAGAAGACTGGTCCAAAAAAAAAGATGAGTGTGCGCTGTTGATGAAATATCTGGAATGGATGATCTGAAAAAAAAAAAATAGTTTTAGATTCAGTAAGTAAATGGCTATAGCGCATATCATACGATTTTTTTTTTTCTCAAAAATGACAAAACGGCAGTCATTTTTCGAAAAAGTACGAAAAATCACGTTTTTTCCGTCGTTCTTTGCCAAAAATAAATAGTTAAACTCAAAATTTCAAAAATCGTATGATATGCGCTATAGCTATAGTCATCAAGAACATGTGGTTAAAATTTGGTAAGGTTCGGTTAAATAGTTTCGGAGATTTTATCAACAAGCCGTCCAAAAAACGTCATTCCGAGAAAAGCGCGTTTAAAGTTTTCTGTAACGAAAAATCGTGAAAAAATCTTACTTACGTCTAATCAGCGATGCCTGCACCATACATTATGCCTTCATCTTCTTCATAGTGCTCATTTTCATCCAAAATAGCCTGCCTTCGTTTCGTTCTGGCTTCCTTAGAGGCATCGGTGCTGCGGCGGTTTGCAATTCGTATGCGCGTTCTGTCACAGTCAGCAGCAAACTGTGCGGCGATCGGGCCGATTTTGACGCCCATTACTTCCAAGATTTTTAATACTGGATGAAATCCCTCGTTAAAAATACAAGCAGCTGTTTGACAAGCTATTTCAACAATTTTTTTTCCGCAAAAGATGTGTTTGGGAGCCATTGACCAGACACAGTTGTTGAAAGATTCGTTATTATTCTGCGTGTTGCCACCGAGGCATCTTTCAAGCAGTTCTTGTTTTGTCAAATCGTCGTAGATCGGTTTTAAAACTTCTTGAACATCTTGAGCAAGGGCAGGAGGATGTTTGAATTTATGAACGGAGTTATCTTTTACAGCTATCTTGTATTTACACCAGGATTCAGAACAGTATGAATGCTGTGGATTGCTGTCAGTTGAAATCTTATGAAAAAATCCTGCCCAGATCTCTTTGCGCATTTCTTCCACGGAATCGGGATGTCTTTGAATCGCTAAACCATAGTTTCTTGATAGTTCTTTCATCAATTTTATCGTTAAATCCTGAGTTTTTACAGCAGGAATTTTTTTTACGACGATTCTTCTTTTTTTCACGACAACTGTTTTTGCTGCACTTTTTTTCACTGGGCTTTTTTTCTCATCCTTCTTTGCAGCTTTCCTTACCTGTGTAAGAATTTTTTTAGCCTCACTAGCGCGCTTGAAGACTCTTTTTGCGACGTGTAAGACGCACTCCAACTTTTTTACTATAAAATCTTCGCCATACGGTTGTGTATTGAGCAGCATTTTGAAAGTCTCGTGTCGCCATCTCCGATGTAAAAACCATAACGCACAGAAAATTTTTCTAAAGATTGCAAAAACATTTCACATACACCGTCAACTTCCATTTTTCCAGCACTACCAGAGTGATTAGCACTACAGTCTCTTTTGTGCGTTTCGTACCACGCTGCATATTCAATCGTTTTCTCAGTTCTTTTCTTTTTCTCGCATGCTTTGCAGTAACTTGATCTGATAGCGACGTTCGCGATTTTTTTACTGCGTTTATATATCAAAGAAATTATGCCAATAAGAGAAGAAAATCCTCTTTTTTGCCAGGAACCGTCTCCTGAAACGGTTAAAATATCTTGTGGTTCTCCGTGCTGATCATTCAAGAGCTTCTCTTCCCTAACAGCCTTCAGCATCACTACATCATACACACTTTTCACCGCGATAGAGATCGAATCGATAATTTTATAATAAATAGAGGAGCTTATCCCAGTTCCAAGTTCCATAAGGCCACAAAACTTATTAATACCACTCAATCCAACACCAATCAAACGCATAATATACACTAGACGACGATTAATTTCGTATCCAGTAGAAATCATGTGACACGAATTAATGTACCTTTCGCCACACTCACATGTAACACATTAAAACCGAGTCCTCGCTGTCCATACTTTGTAAAAGAAATATCTTTATCACAAGTTTTACACTTTAAATACTCTTGCAACGTAGAGAAAACCAGGAAAAACTGTATAATACTGTATCCCGACGTTTGATCCACGTGTACGTCGAAACTGGTATCTTCCGATTGTTGTAACTTCGACGCAGATGCACTAGCATAAGTTGTATTTGCCTCGTGGTCATGTGGAAGCACTCCATGAAATTTCCGCTTTTTCGGCTTCGAACCTGGACGTCTCCACTTGGCAGTTTGATTTACACTTTTCTTGTCCATTTCGGTAATCACGAGCACAGATACTGACGGTTGAAAATTTCAAACACGACTAATATAGGGAGAAATTCTAATGGAACGGTATTGATGCTGCAAAAAAAAAAATTCGATCGTTACTATCATCGTCCAAAAGTACAGTTAGACTGCTCGGATCTTTATCAATTTTCAGTATGATACTTTTAAATATGTATACTTTCGAAAAATACAAAAAAAAAATCGATTTTTTCAAAATTCTAAAGAGGGTAGACCCCTTAAATTATTGTTAAACAAGTAATCGTGGTTTCATTCGTTATCATCTTGTCATCATTGTCAGTGTGGTGAACATTACGAAGTTCACAACATTATTTCCATCGTTTCCATCTACAGTCCAGTTTCACGCCTTTCACGGAGTCGACAACACTAAATAAAAACAACTCGATACACCAACCGAACCAGCGCTCCGACCGAAATCGGAATTTCCACGTTTCAACATTTTGGCCCATTTGACCCAAATTTTCGTCAGTGTGATCGACTCAGCATGAATTTCGTCAATTAACGCAACAATTCCCGTGAGTAATCCTTTTTTCCATATTTTTTTTTACAAAAATTCTCTTAAATTATATTTTGTTTGCAAGGTTATATTTTTTAAACAACGTGATTTTTCTCTATATAAACTCTTCATTACTTGCAAATTTTATAGTTATCTCCAACTTATCGCTAAAGTTCTGTTTACACGTCAAGTATTCCACAATTAAATTGCCTTTGTTATGAAAAATATTATTGTGAAAAAATGGAATTCAACAAATCACAAACCACGACCAGAAATAACATCTTTGACGTCCAACAAATTTGCGAACAAGATCCACACGTTGTCGACCAATTAATAAGCGAGTTAAATTAAACTGGAAAAATAAAACCGTGGATAAAGGCGAAAGATATGGTTTTAGAGAAGATTTATAAAGTTGTTGATGTTAGCCGAGTACAATAAAAATTCGACACTACGAGAATGCAAACGGTGGTAGAATCAGAAGATGGGTATTTAACGCTGCCGTCTCGATTTGACAACATGAGTGAAGAAAAATTTAAACTGATAAAACACTCACCGCAAATGGGCATTATTAATAACGGTCCGGTTGGAAATTCGTATTCAATTGAATTTAAAAAAATTAATTTATTTGAATATTATAATAATTCTTCTTCATATTGTAATAATGATAACAATTAAGATTTGCAATAAATGCAAATTAAAAATTATATATATATATATATATATATATATATATATATATATATATATATATATATATATATATATATATATATATATATTTCTTTTATTTGTACATATCTTTTTTCCAAGAATAATGTTAATTTTTCAGATTACTTATGCATAGTTTTATTTCTAAAATAAATTTCACGTCTGTAATTGTACCATGTTAAATTTACATTTGATGGAACCCTTTTAAAAAATAAAAGAACATTCATGTAGCCTTAAAAACATTAACAATTGTTACATATACAATTACTGTATCAAAAATCACATGTATGCTGAATATTGAAATTTTCTTGTAACATTTTGTACACAGCCAAATAATCCTGTAAGTTCACTGCTGGCCTTGGATCGACGTATTGTCTGCTACTCCAACCAAGAAGGGCTTAGCGGCTTTCCATTAGCGGTACCTTTTTCAATATTCTGTAAAATCCACTTTAATAGTTGATCGTCTTCTTCGTTACACCTTGGATCAAAACTAAGTGGAGGAAGATTGTATTCTCTCACAATTTTCAATATAGAATTTAAGAGTTCCGGTCAAACATATCTTATTGCTGTTCACATCCATAGTGTAAGATAGTGCGTCATCATGTCAGCTCCATCTATACGATCTTCTTCAATATCAGATTGAGTAAAAGTATAGTTGAACAACTAATCAGAAATTTCCGTAGATGTGTTCCATTCAATAACCATTGTTATTTTTCCAGGATGAAAAATTTTAATATCTCTTGTTGTGATGGATTGAATCATCTCCATATTGCGTTTTCGAATAGCTTCCAACATCTTATTCAACATTCGATGTTTAACTATCATGTTCTCTTTAATTTTTTCACTCATTGTTATCTTCACCGCCGCCACTGTTATGTTGCCGAAAAATGAATAAAAACTCTCCCATTTTTAAAAATTATTCAAATTTATATGCTCTTGCTATTTTGTAAACAAAACAAGAGTTTTCTCATATTCAGTGTTGATAAAGTTTTTATTTAATATCTTCTATACGGTTTAAGATACAATCCTTCGCCAACAGTGCTATTTTCATCATAAAATTCGTCTTCAAGGTTAGTAAATCTTTCTGTGTTGGTCTTTAGTTTGAAACCCAACTGGCGAAGAAATTTTTTGTTTTCTAATGTTAATGGTGGTTGCTTTCTTTCCGACTTAGTAGGAAGCTGTAAATTGTTTGCTTTCTGATCGGTAAACACCAGCATGTTGATCAAAATTAATTATAAAATACCGTATGGCCAGATGATGTTTTCACTCCAGTTATCTTTCGCAATTGACCATTAATTGTTTCCATATGGCTATTTAAAGTTTTAATACAGGCCTTCACCAGCAATGTCACCTTCAGCATCAGATTCATTAGTGTCGGAAATATTATTTTCATTATCATCGTCATCGTCATCATAATCATCATCATCATCATCTCCGTAATCAAGTGTTATTTTTCCTAACACTGGTTCAATGATATCAAATTTTCCCAGTTCACGAATAATTGATGTAATTTGCTGTCCAATATTTGTTTTCTTTAGTTCATTAAGGTTTTGCTTTAGCTCGTTACGCTGTTTTTCATTTTCCACATAATAAGCAAAACTAGTATTCTTAATATCGCTTCCATCCATTAAATTGCGAATTATTCCAAATATTTGATCTCCAATTTGTGTGGTAGTCATTAAAGTTTTTAATTCGTCTACCAAAGTGTTCGGGTTACGCCAATATTTTCTTGTAACATAATGTTCATTGTCGAAGTTACTATACTTCACATGTTTGGCTTTCACGTCTTCAGTTATCGAATTGGGTGTTAAAGGTCGTTTTTGTTCTATCCTTTTATCTTCTCTATTATCTTCTTCTTTTTCTCCTTCTTCTTCTTCACTAACATTTTTTAATTCCTTGATCATTAATAGATCTAGAGCTGTTTGTAAAAGTCCAGTTAAGTTTGGTGTTCCAGTGTAATTATTGAATGTTGATAAATCTTCTGGTTTATTTTCACCAGTCCAATTATTTTTCCCATCTTTAGATTGTACCATGTTATGTGAATTTTAAAGTGTTAAAGGACGAGTCCGGATAAAGCCCATTTTTCACCCATCGGTGTTTAGATGTGATTATATTTTATATTGAATCTAGCGATCTTTCTATTTAAGAAGACAACATACTTTTCAATTATTCTTCTTTATTAAGCAAAAAAAATATACAGTTCATAATAATAAATTAAATAATATGAAAACCAAAATTTTGGGATTTCACTATTTTTTTTAACTTTTTTTTTGTTAATATCTTAAGGATAACATAATGAGTAATAACTTGTATAAATAAATCAACATTTCCATCTAATTAAAAACTCAACAGATAGTTAGATATTATTTTATAACATATTTTGAATAAAATAAAATTCATTAGTATTAGTAACATAACATTTTTATATTTCGGCTTCAGATTCATCACTAGACCACCCTTTAGCTGCATCATCAAGTTTCTCAATGTAGGTTAAACTTGATTTTTTCCCTTCAGTGATAGATAGATGGCGCCAATATGACAAATACCACAGTACTGACGCAACATGAGCACAACAACCAACTACTCTTGCACCCACCTTGCATTGACAATACCACTGCATGTCAAAATTGAAACCCTTTTGGGTTGCTTTTATCCAGATATTATATATTTTTGAATTGGTATGACGCGAGCGAAGCTGAATCCTGACAACAGTTGGGTCATCTTTATTTATGAAAATAGAATACATACCATCCTTATTAACGTATTCTTGGGTATAGGATTGACTTTGTTTGAGTTGATACACTCCAAGTGTTAAATGCCGCAATTCAGAGAGGGTCAAACGAGGGAAGTCAGGTAGATCAGTAGCCGACAATTCAGACCAAATCACTTTTTTTCTTGTTCAACCCTTTTCTTAAATTATCATTTTAAACTTATTGGGCTGTTTAACCAAAGCCAACATCCGTTGGGCAATTAACTCATCATCAGTTGTCTCTTTAATCCTTGTAGGATGGAAAGCATTAAGCATTGCGGATACAATTATTACATAATCTCCGATGTAGGGTATCTGACTATTAGGTATGACATTATCTAAAGCCTTCCATTTTTTAACTGCCCATTTATAGCTTCAATCACCCAACGGATTTTAGTCACAAGTCTAGTTTCATTTGCCTCTTCAGTTGAAAATTATTGTTGTTTGTACAAAAAACTTGGCATCTTATGAACTAAACCCATTTCTTCAAGAAGTGATAAACAGTCTCGGAAACCTGTGTCCACTATAATAATATCGTTAGGCTGAAGAAACTTTCTAATATTATGAACGTCGTTTTTCATTATATGTGTCAGTATATTCGCATCGTTATTTCCAGAATCCGCTAAATATGGACCGAAAACATCAACAATGTAACCAGTGGTACTGACCAACATCATCGGTTTAACTAGTGGTCGTCCTTTGTGAAGGGAAAAACTACGTCTTTGAAATAAATAGTTTGAACTCCTTTGAATATACATGTACGTCCCGTCTGCCACCACTATAACACAGTCGTCAACTTCAGGACTGAATAGCTGTTTAGCCAAAGGTCTCGTATGTTCCTTAATTATCTTTTGTCTACTGACGTGATTTATTCCAAGGTATGCATAAACAAAATTTTCCAATAATGCTTTTCGTTCTGAATGAATAGCTTCACAAATCAATTTTTTCTTAATGCTGAATAGTGTGGACAAAATGGTATTTGAAAGACCAGTCCTTAACTTCATAAGTAATATCGCTAAACAGGTGCGAGATGATCTTTTATTTGAGGATCGTAGCTGTTGTTTAATCATGCTAAACATATGATCAAAATCCTTTATAGTTATACCCATAAGAGTATAATAATTATCATCGGAAAGCTGATCTGGTGAATCAAAATCTAGACTTTTTTTTTGCAGTAGATCTAATGTCGTCCAAAAGAGACACTATTTCTTTTGAAGTTAAAAACGTCTCAGTACTTACAGGGTGTAAGGAATTCATAGCTGATTCGATGAAGATTTTATTGTTGAGGTGATTTTTGCAATATCTCTTTCCCGGCGAAATATAAAGTCCATTCTCGATGAATACCTGATTTCTAGCTGATTTTGGTACTGTTACTAAGTTATTAGTATGCTTACACACAATACATGAATGATTTGAATTATGACATCGAGGAATAGGTAGATGGATTTTTTCTTGTTCTTTAGAAGTTATGCATAATTCTGAACTTTTCAGTGTTGCATAACTTTCCGCAGTATCTGAAGTCGATGGAACAATTTTATCTCTTGTAATATCTGATGTAGACGATCAGAAGTTTTCTTTGTTTTTAATATTTTTGAAGCAAAAGTCCGGCAAGTAGGACACACACGAGCACCAGTTTTTAATTCACAGTTTTTAGAATTTCGAAGAACAGGTAAAATTCTTTTATTAGTACAAATACGAAAACTACAAATATTTTTATCCATTTTTTACAACAATCACATTGCTTAGCAGGCATTGCTTTCAACTTATATATAGACAAAATAGTCAAAAACACTTTAAAATGAATAATTAATCGTTTGTTGAAGTGTTTATTATTTATACGTGTCGCGACATGCATGCATTATATGATGCTGTGTTTAACATATCACTTACGAAATATACTTCAACTATTTTTTTCCCACAGAAGCGCACAAAGTACCAACTTCAAATTAATTTCATACAACAGTATATTGAATGTAAAGTAACATATGTTAATTTGAATTTGGTACCTTGAACGCTTTTTCCTGAAATAAAGGCCTATTTGTTAAAAAAATGTAAAAAATGCTAAAAAATACGTGAAGAACCCAACTTTAGGACGCAATTATGATATTAAAGAAATTTAACTAATAAAAATTACACCACGTTAAAGCACACATCTTGTACAAAATAAACCGACAATTAGATCTTTGTAAATTGAAAATTTTTTTCACACGTATATTATGGGCGAAAAATGGGCCTTATCCGGACTCATCCTTTATTTTTTATTGCTTCTGCTACAGCCATCATGCTTTGATCAAAAGGATTCAAGCTCCGATTCATTTCCTCTACGTGTTTAGTTTGAAACACTGGTGACATCCTTTCTTCTTCTTCTTCTTCTGTACTATCTCTTTGAAAGTTATAGTCATTTTCGCCATCACTACCTTCGTAATTAGATTTCGAGGATTCTTGTTGTCCTAGAAATCGTCTGTTTTCGGCATCGCTTATGTAAGTGTGATTGTTTGGCTGCTGATCAGCAGTATTTTCAAACTGATTGCTCATGCTCACGTTATTGTATGATGAAAATTCCCGCATATTTGAAGGGTTGTGTATCGTTCTAATGTGGCGTAATAGAGAATCTTTCCGTTTAAAGTTTCTACTGCATCGCACACACTTAATCATTTTGACAGATGTGAATGGTTCAGCTGATACTACAAGACTGGTTAGTTTACATATCGGTAAAGACTTACATAGATTAAGACACTCGCCACCGCCGAACCACCGTCGCAACCGCCGCTGCAACCACCACCGCCGCCGCCGCTACCATCACCACCACCACCGCAGTAGAAACTATTCATACGCCTCTCCTTCACCCTTTTTGTTCTTAAATTGTTTAATATATATATATATATATATATATATATATATATATATATATATATATATATATATATATATATATATATATATATATCTCCATTAAAATATTATATTTAGGACATGAAATATTAAAAATGTATAGATTAAATGTACCACTGCGTACTAACATCCCTGTGAATTCATTAAATTCATAAAATTTATCTTTTTTGAAAAAATATAGATAACCATTATTATATCTAAACACTGATTGTGTATTAGGAAGTATACCGGGGATGAGATCTGATGTAAATCCTTGTTTAGCTATTGCCAAATCGCACTCGTTAATTTCGGAGTAGTATAAATTATCATAAAAAATATACGTTTTTCCAGTGTAGGTATTTACTATTCCATTTATTAAAGCAAAATTTGAAATACCATTAAAAGCAGAACATATATTTTTAGGATATCCATCCATTAAACGCATATTTGGATATGTAATCATATATATGGTCTATTTCAGTTAAATTTAACCATGCTTCGTAACTTTGAATTTAAATAATTTCCGTTTTCTTGGCTTTATCTCTTTTATTATTGCATTTATGTAAATTTTAAATTTGCAGTTTATTTTTAGAAAAGAATAGAAGATCGATTTGTTTCGAATATAAGAATTATTTAATTTTTTAACGAAAACTCATGATCAATTTTATCTGAAAAGAGGTATACAATGTTATTTGCTATAATAACTATTTCACCACTAGGTCTTCTATATGCTATGGATATCTTAGTCACATTTACTGGTAAAAATTGTAGGAAACCGGTTAATAATCGGCAACCACCACCACCGCAGTAGAAACTCTATTCATACGCCTCTCCTTCACCCTTTTTGTTCTTAAATTGTTTAATATATACATATATATATATATATATATATATATATATATATATATATATATATATATATATATATATATCCATTAAAATATTATATTTAGGACATGAAATATTAAAAATGTATAGATTAAATGTATCACTGCGTACTAACATCCCTGTGAATTCATTAAATTCATAAAATTTATCTTTTTTGAAAAAGTATAGATAACCATTATTATATCTAAACACTGATTGTGTATTAGGAGGTATACCGGGGATGAAATCTGATGTAAATCCTTGTTTAACTATTGCGAAATCGCACTCGTTAATTTCGGAGTAGTATAAATTATTATGAAAAATATACGTTTTTCCAGTGTACGTATTTACTATTCCATTTATTAAAGCAAAATTTGAAATACCATTAAAAGCAGAACATATATTTTTAGGATACCCATCCATTAAACGCATATTTGGATATGTAATCATATATACAATGTTATTTGCTATAATAACTATTTCACCACGAGGTCTTCTATATGCTATGGATATCTTAGTCACATTTACTGGTAAAAATTGTAGGAAATCGGTTAATAATATCGGCTTTAATATCCTATTACTATTGTTCATATCGATAGTCCATATCCATTTTAAATAAAATATATACATACTTCAGCCAATAATAAGGAAAGTGTTTAAATATTTCAAATCACACAAAACAGGCAGTTTTTTGGGATCTTAGGAATTGTTGATAACGTAGTAGTAGGTGTACTAGTAGCTGGGCAATTTTTATTTTTATACATGTCATATACATACAAGCGATCTTAGTAGGTATGGGGCCACTTGGCAACGCAATGTAATTGTCTATATTCAGAAGCAAGTAAGATCATTGCCTATATTGGGTAGTTCAGAAAAATGAATGAAAAGAGGTACACAAGATACACATATAACATTTGCATAGTTCGTTGCAAAAGTAATCATTTTGGTGATCTTTTTAACAAAATATTAATAACCGAAGTGAACGAGCTCGAGGGTGGTGGCTATGTTATTTCTCCATAAGGCGGTGAGTGGTGGGTAATGTCAATTTTCCATAAGGCGGTGGGCGTAGACTATCCAAAGTTTAAACGATAACTTCATAATTTTATAAATATCGACCTGCTTTATATACTATTATTTGGTGGAAAAAACACGTTGAGAAAAAAGTCCCGTTGTTTAGACATGTGATCACAAAACAAGAATTTTCCAGTATTTGTTCTAGAAAAATCATGTAGCATTAATGTGTCCATTCAAGGTTATTCCTATCGTAAATAGCAAATGATGCAATCCGAAAATTTATCCGATTTGAAAGTTTTTAAGTGTAGCAATAAATAATTTATATATTGATATTTGTAGGCATTTCCATTCACCGCCTTAGGCAATAGTTGATTGAAACATGTTTGCACGCTTAATTAACATACAGATCAAAATGCCAATTGTTAGAATATATTCAACATTTAATACATCCAGAGCCAGTGTACGCCACAGTGTAGTGGCTAGCACTCCCGCTTCGTAAAATAAAGTACCAAAGATCGAATACACCAACCGACTACATTTTGTTTTTATTTAAATAATATTACTTACTAATATAGGTAATCCACACAACACACATAGATTGTCAACAATTTACCAAAAACCAACCACCATCAAAATGATAACGTCACATGAGAAGATGCATCCACGATAATCATCAAAATTATACAGGATAATGACCCTCAAAATTTGACATGGACTATCTACCAAAATTTAACTAACCACATACCCCCACCAACTAAAATTTAGCTAGCCGAAGTGAACGAGCTCGAGGATGAAGGTAATGTTATTTCTCCATAAGGCGGAGGGTGGAGGCAATGTTAATTTTCCATAAGGCGGAGGGCCCTGAAGCCCCCATAATACACTATTTATGTAAAATGTCGTTCTTTTCTTAAAATAAAAAGGTTAAAATTATTTTTAAAAAATGTTATTTTAAATTTTTATTACAATTTTTTTTTTTTTTTAAAAAAGATTCACTACTTTTCCGGTTTTCCTTTATTAAATAATAACAAATAATGCAAGTAATTGTGTTAAATTAACTGTTATATCAAAAATGTGAGTAACATTTAAAATGTAATATTTAATAATAAAACGCAATTATTCTTAATAAAAATATGTGATCGCGCTTTAATTCTTTAAGTACAATAATTCTCAGCCACATTTGTTTTTTTTTTTTTTGTTTTTTCGGCAAATATCGAAATTACAGCGTGTTGTAGGCCTCCACAATTTACCCCAAATTTGAATTCGAAATACCGTTGAATAATTCAACAATAACTGGAGCACATGATTCAAATAATTTAAAAGCTCTTAAACGTAAAAAGGCTAATATCAAAGCACAATTATCACGCTTTAAGGCATTTATTGATTCGGCTAGTACTTTGGATACCGCGCAAATTAACGAACGTTTACAAAAGGCGGAATTATTATGGGAAAACTTTGACAACGTTCAATCACAAATTGAATTAAATTCAGATAATTTCGATGAGCAATTCATCGAACGAAATTCATTCGAAGACACGTATTTTGAGGTAATTGCGAAAGCCAAGCAAATTCTCGAGTCCAATAATATAAATTTATCTCATGTTTCGGATGAAAAACCAAATATTTCAGATTCAAATAATTTTAATGTGAAATTACCCATTATTAATCTACCAATTTTCGCGGTAAATTATGAAAATTGGTTAGAATTTCACGATACCTTTCACGCGTTGATCCATACAAACTCGAATTTAACCGATATTCAGAAATTTTTCTACCTACGTTCGTCACTTAAAGGCGAAGCCGCACGAGTTATTAGTTCACTTAGTTCGTCACAGCAAAATTATCATGTAGCATTTGACTTACTCAAACAGCGGTTTGAAAACAAACGTTTAGCCGTTAATAATCATATTAGGGCTCTCTACGAAATTTCGGTCATACAAAAGGAATCATATGTTTTATTGCGTCAATTATTAGACACTTTAAACATTCATACTCGCGCCCTTGAAGCTCTTGGGCAACCCGTAAGCTGCTGGAGCACCCTATTGATATATTTAATTGTTAACAAATTCGACCCAACTACAAAGCGTGATTGGGAATCCTCGTTAAGAAATTCAGAGCTACCGAGCTTTGAAACGTTAGTTGGATTTATTACAAAACGGTGTCAATTTCTCGAAGCTTTAGACACAAATAAGAATAAATCTAACAGCTATACAAATCAGAAATTTAAAACGATCGAAGTAACGTTCATTTTGCTCATGTATCGACTCAAGTTACCTGTGAACTCTGTTCAGGTCCTCACGCAATTTATAAGTGCCCGAAATTTTTGAAACTTCCAGTTGACATTAGACTTAAGAAAGTAAATAGGTTGCGATTATGTACAAATTGTCTACGATCTGGTTATGCGCTAAGTACATGCAAGTCAGGCTCATGTCGAAATTGTAAACGACGGCACAATACACATCTCCATAAGGATGTAGAGATGCCAAATCAACCCCAATTAAATCCTGAGAGCGTGAACAGTTCAGATATTCAAGTAGTATCGCATTCACAAAATACATCGCATCAGCATAATTTTTATACACTACTCTCAACTGCTGAAGTAATCATTTATGATTCGAACCACGTATTCGAACCGATACGTGCGAAAGTATTACTGGATTGCGGATCACAATCTAGCTTTATAACTCGTGATCTTCATGAAAGGCTTGGTTTAGCGGTACAACCAATTGAAAATTTCAATCGCCGGAATTAATCATTCCATTTCACAAAATTCATCAACAAACAAACGTTACAATACACTCGATAAATAACTCGTTTAATTTTAACATTCAATGTCTAATCATAGACAAAATCACTGACGATTTACCTAATTGTTTAATAGATCGAAATTCATTCGCGATACCTAATCACATTCAGCTCGTGGATCCTTTATTTGATCGCGTCGGTAAAATTGATTTACTGTTAGGCGCTAACGTATTCTGGAATTTGTTATGTGGCGGGCAAATTAAATTGAGTAATAATAAACCCGTACTACAAAAAACTCACCTCGGTTGGATCATATCGGGTCCAATGTTTGTGACTAGTGTGAGTACTCGTAAAACACAAGCTAACTGCGTAATAAATAACGATATGAAATCAGCATTAGAGAAATTCTGGCAAATTGACGAATTACTGAATAAAACATTTTTCTCAAAGGACGGACAATTGGTAGAATCTTTGTATCAAACAATTAAAAAACGCCACGATAATGGACACTTTATCGTTCAGTTACCCTTTAAACCCAATATCGTACCATTGGGTGAATCGAAGGAAAATAAACTTAAACGATTATATAGCATTGAGCGCAAGTTAGACAAAAATATAAACTCGAAAAAACAATATCATGATTTTATGCAGGAATACATAGATTTAGGCCATATGACGTTGCTTGAAAACGAAACATCAATTTCTCAAGAACATTATTTCTTACCCCATCATTGCGTTTTAAAGGAATCGAGTAGGTAGAACTACGAAGTTGCGAGTTGTATTTGATGCCTCAGCTAAGACGTCAAACAACATCTCTTTAAATGATCAATTAATTGTAGGCCCCACGATTCAGCCCGATTTATTTACAATATTAATCAATTTCCGCACAGGTCAGTACGTTCTCTCAGCTGATATTTGTAAAATGTATCGGCAAGCGTACATCGAACCATCACAACGCGATTTTCAATTAATTCTGTGGAGGTTTGACAAAGAACAACCTGTTAACATTTATCGGTTAAACACCGTCACGTACGGCACAGCAAGTGCCCCTTTTCTTGCCATTCGAAGTTTAAATCAACTAGGTTTAGACATTCGGAATACTTCACCTTTAATCTCAAATGTTATTCTTAATAATTTCTATGTAGATGATTTACTCGTAAGTACAAACTCGTTTGAAACTGCAAAGATAATAAAAAACGAATTATCTGCAGTTCTTTTAGCGGGTGGTTTTGAGTTGCGAAAATGGAATTCAAATTTCCCTGATTTAATAAACAGCAATCACGAACCCACATTAAATTTAAGTATTGATAAAACCGAAAACGTAAAAACTCTCGGCCTCACGTGGCTACCGAATTCAGATACTTTATCGTATAATCATTTTAAATTCGAAAATCATAATCACTTCACGAAACGTAACATACTCTCGATAATCGCAAGTATTTACGATCCATTAGGATTAATCGGTCCCATTATTATTCAGGCAAAATTAATACTTTAAAAAATTATGGCAATCAAAATCAGATTGGGATGAACCAATTCCTCCTGATTTACATGTAGAATGGTCTCAATTCTACGAAAATTTAAATTTCATTAGCAATCTCGTCGTTGCTCGTCATGTTACTAGCATTGCACCGTCGCGAATTGAACTACACAGATTTTCAGATGCGTCACAATCAGCGTACGGTTGTTGTATTTATGTTAAATCAATCACGAATCAAGATACACAGTCCGTCAATTTGCTTTGTGCTAAATCTCGTGTAGCACCTTTAAAACCAGTGTCACTTCCTCGTCTCGAATTATTAGCTGCTCTCTTACTCGCAAATTTAATGCATAAAGTTTCTCAATCAATAAATATTCATATCGACGACGTTTATTATTGGTATATTAACCAAATACATTCGTCGCAAATCGCGTTAACGAAATTCAACAATTAACTAAAACCAAAAACTGGTTTCACGTCAGATCGCAGGGCAATCCTGCTGACCTGATATCGCGAGGAGTAAATGCGCGTCAACTTAACGGCCAATCGATTTGGTGGCACGGTCCACATTGGCTGCACTTGGATTCAAATAATTGGCCATTATCAGGCGATATATTGGTCTATGATGTTCCCGAAAAACGCCAATTAAAATCAGTCGCATGCCCGAACATCGAAAGTGATGATTTTGACATTTTCACACGTTACTCCTCATTAACGAGATTAAATCGAGTTACAGCCTTTATACTTAGATTTAAACTAACTGTTTAAATGACATTAAAATGACAGGTAGTTTGACATACGAAGAATTAGACAACGCAATGTTAGTGTTTATTAAACTCGTTCAAACCAAAAAATTCGCAAAGGATATTCAACATTTGAAATCCAACGAGTGCGTAAAACCAACTAGTAAACTCGTTACACTAAATCCGTTTCTCGATGACTCGGGTGTAATTCGAGTTGGAGGCCGACTACAAAAGTCAAATATCAAATATGTTCCTTTTTTAATATTTAAAACTAAAACATAAAGGCAATTAGCGGATAAACATGGGCAGGAATGTCCTCGTACGAATTGTGTTGGTTTTTTTTCTGCTACCTGTTTTCGGCACAAAATTGAAATTTACTGAGATACAGCCCTTAAATACTTAAAACCTTTTTTTAAAGCCTCGATCAGCCGAACACTCATCACCAGTTTTGAAACTAACAAAATGACAATTCGGTTGTAGACTTTCAATCACATTTCGCTTGTAGACATTCAATACCGAAGATGAAGGGGAAAATTCGACTACCGTGATGGGGCCCCGCTGCTCACGGCGTTTTTTTAAGCTACAATTTCATGCTTTTTCGACATTTTCGAAATTTGTACCACTCGCACAGGTCACCCAAATAAACCTAGAGGGCTGAAATTTTGTATTCGGATTGAGTTAGTATCAAGGGGGTGCCTTTTGGGGGTCTCGACTTTTAACCCTTACCCCCACCATTTTTATACCAAAAAGAACATGATTTTTCTTGTTTTTTGACAGTTTCGTTCGGGTCAAAATCTCCCCAAATAAACCTAGAGGGCTGAAATTTTGTGTACAGGTTAAGTTAATAGCCAGCCACTGCTTTTTGGAGGTTTCAACTTTTAATAAATGTCCTATCGTTTTACCGCAAAATCATCCCTTGACATATCTTGTCATTAAACGCGAACACATTAGAAATCTTCATGCAGGTGCTCAAGCCACATTAGCTACCGTTCGTTTAAAATATTGGCCGCTAGCAGGCAGAGCAGTCACAAGAAAAATAGTTCGTCAATGCGTTACTTGTTTCAAGGCGCATCCATCCACAATGAAGTATCTAATGGGTGACCTACCAAAATCTCGAATAGAAATTTCCCGTCTATTTTCTATTTGCTATGTTGATTACGGTGGTCCGTTTAATATAAAAAACAGCAAATTTAGGAATCGCAAATTTATCAAATCATATATTTGTGTATTTGTATGTTTCGTTGTAAAGGCAATTCACATAGAACTTGTCACCGACATTACAACCGAATCATTTTTAAATGCTTTAAATCGTTTTATATCTCGTCGAGGGCTGCCCAGTTACATTTATTCTGACAATGGAATGAATTTTGTGGGCGCGAATAACGAATTACAAAGATTTTTTGAATCGACTTCGAATTAAAACGAAATTAATAAATTTTGCACGAACAATTCGATTTAATGGCATTTCGTACCACCTCGTGCACCACATTTTGGCGGGCTTTATGAAGCAGCCATAAAGTCAGTCAAAACTCATTTAAAGAAAATTCTCAATAACATTACGCTTACATACGAGCAATTTTATACTATTTTGACACAAATAGAAGTGTGTTTGAATTCACGTTCTCTTACACCTTTATCCAGTGATCCGAATGATTTACAATCACTTACTCCTGGTCACTTCCTTATCGACCAACCTTTAGTTGCGTTACCACGTCCAGATACAACGACTCATACAAGTTCTCTTGTTTTAAGCTACAAACATCTTCAATTTCTAACACAACAATTCTGGAGAAGATGGTCTCGTGAATATGTAACTAACCTGCAGCAGTGCACAAAATGGCGTACGTCATCTCAAAATCTGAAACCTGGTGATTTAGTCATTGTACAAGATAACCAAACTCCACCACAACAGCGGAAGCTTGGTCGCGTGATCAAAATTTACACATCTGACGACAACATAATACGCGTCGTCGAACTCCAAACCAGCAGCGGGACAATCAAATGAGCAGTTACCAGTCTCTGCAAACTACCAATCGATACAGCACACTAACTCAACTTTCATACTTCTACGTCAATCAATTTCATCAAACTTTATTTTAGAAGTTCCTTCCAAGGGGCCGGCTATGTTCAGGCTACTTCATACATACACTCCGTGGTTTGGTCATAGATAAAACTACAATCTGTCGATTCCTTCATAGTACATACATAATTATACTTCTCAATCGGAATTATTCCACCACTAGCTGTCAATATACCAAACAACGCTACATCCGTTATATTCACTTTCAATTTTTCACGTTGCAACACGTTACATAGGCATGAATTTTCATCTCGTGTCATCATATCATTCTTGTACACAATTATAAATAAATATACGTTATTGTTCATTAAATTATTGTTAAACAAGTAATCGTGGTTTCATTCGTTGTCATCTTGTCATCATCGTCAGTGTGGTGAACATCACGAAGTTCATAACATTATTTCCATCGTTTCCATCTACAGTCCAGTTTCACGCTTTTCACGGAGTCGGCAACGCTGAAGAAAAACAACTCGATACATCAACCGAACCAGCGCTCCGACCGAAATCGGAATTTCCACGTTTCAACACTGACTAAACCAAAATTTGTCAATCTTGTTTCAATTTTCTCATTTAACTAATTCTCTTTTGCTAACACTTGTCACTTTTTCTTAATTTTCAATTTGTAATACAGTTGTATGTCGTAGGAAACTAAACAATTCTAATTTTTGTGTATTTGTTAAAATACGTCTATCTAACTATCTTATATTTTTTTATTATTGAATTGTTTGGATTTCAACGGGACTTATTGTTGTATTTAACCAATGTTTTACTAAATTGGTATTTTTTTCTAAACTACCTTTTTATGCGATTTAATTGTTGTGTTAAAATTGTTGATAACATTTCACTCTGTGATATTGATACAATCGTTAAAATTCGAATGTTTTTTTATTAATCGAAATTGTGCTAATTTGGAAATTTTCTTTTAATACACACTCTGAAATAAACAAGAGTCACACCTAATAAAATTATGTAACTGAGCTGGTAGTAAAATAAATTGTGTTTTGAATTTTAATTGAAATTTTTTTATTTCAAAAGTTTTTTTTTTACCTTACCTTTACATAATATATATATATATATATATATATATATATATATATATATATATATATATATATATATATATATATATATATATATATATATATATATATATATATATATATATATATAGTGTTTAATGTTTTTGTGTCCTAAAACATGTAATTTTTGATGTACGAGGTTGGAACAAAGAACGCGCGATTATAAAGTTAACATAGGATGAATGACACCACGTTACAGTAATTTCCCGCTAAAACATGTTATTATTTTTAACACATATGTATTCTGTCAGATGACGGTAATTTGTGACGATCTTGCTATAACTATATCGGTTACAAAACCGTTAACGGTCAAAAGTGGGTAAAATTACTCGTCACGAGACCAGTGTACATCTCTACTCGTCCCTGATATACGGATAAACTATTTTCGTCATTCGTTCTCAACAATCACCATATATCTAACACTGTAATCACCATATATCTAACATTATCATATGGAGGGGTCAGTGTAAAAGTGAATTAAGTTCATAATTATTATATTAATAGATTTGAGCGTTACTTTATGGTATTCCATATTTGTAAATAATAAACAAATATTTTACTTCGCAAAAATACCACTTTTATTTTGAAACAATATTGTCACAGTTTCAAAATAAAAGTGGTATTTTTGCGAAGTAAAATATTTGTTTATTATTCATAATTATTACTTTTTTTTTATAGAAAATTCCTTTAAAGTTGAAGAAATTAGAGCTTTTAAAATTTAAAGGTATTTTAAAAAAAAATTATGAACTTGGTTTGTTTTTACACTGATCCCTCCATATGATAATCACGACCGTCTTAATTCACAGATACCATGCAATATGGAGAGTAGCGCTGATGGCAGTTTCAAAGACGATTATAAAGTATTTCACCAGGTGACACTATCAGTTTATTAATTCAGTAACTATAAACAAAGTTTTATAAGTTGCTGTAACTTCCGCTAGATGCCACTACTAGTGTCGTACTTCATGGATCGTACACCGTTATATTGTACACAAGTCTGTACCTGGGTCTATCCACGATATGTATACAGAGCGTTCATAATTTTGCGGAACAGCTGAAAATCTCAGTTAATATTGACTTTGTGGAAAAATAACCCGGACAAAAATTTCATGGGAAGAAATGAGGAACTAGAAAATGACCTCGAATTTGACCTTCAACATGATTTTGACCAAAATTTGGAGGTCAACTTTGTTTTTTTCAAATGAAAACCCCTATTTTTGACCTCGGATTCGGAAAGAGCGAATTCGGAAATTCTACGTTGAAAACCATATTCATACTTCATATACGAAAGTCGTGTGAAGGTCATAAAAATGAAAAAAATATGATACTGGTTGGTCAAGGTCACGTTCAAGGTCAAATTCGAGGTCATTTTCTAGTTCTTCATTTCTTCCCATGAAACTTTTGTCCGGGTTATTTTTCGATCAAGTTAATATTAACTGAGATTTTCAGCTGTTTCGCAACTTTATGAACGCTCTGTATGTATGTACAGGGTGTCCGCCGGGAAGGTATATTACTTTGTTTGTTTATAATTTTTGATAAAATGAAAGAGAATGGATCTTATATTGATAAATGTTTTATTTAATGTCGGCAATTATGTATGGAATACAATATCAGATACATGTCCGCCTCTGTTAGCTTCACAAATGCGAGCCCTTTTGAGCACATTTTTCATTACATTCTCACACATTTCACGCGGTATTTCATTAATTTCATCACGAATATTTTGTTTGAGTTGCTCAAGCGTTTCTGGTTTGTTTGCATAAACCTTGCTTTTCAGATATCCCCACAAAAAGAAGTCCGGAGCAGTCAAATCAGGCGACCGTGGAGGCCAATCAACATCACCATTTCTTGAAATAACTTGTTGTGGAAAGCGGTCTTGCAGTAATTCCATTATAATCCTGGCTGTATGCGATGTGGCACGGTCTTGTTGAAACCACATGTTAATCAAGACCAAAGCATGCAGTTGTGGCGTTAAAAAGTTTTCAATCATATCACGATATCGCTCCTCATTGACAGTTACCGTTACGCCGTTTTCAGTTTCAAAGAAGTAAGGTCCAATGATTCCTCCTGACCAAACTGCACGCCAGACTGTCACTTTTAATGGATGCAAAGGTGACTGATGAATAATTTGAGGGTTTTCCATTGCCCAGAACCGACTGTTCTGTTTATTCACATATCCATTTAAATGAAAATGTGCCTCGTCACTCATTATGATTTTTTCATGAAAATCTGGGTTGTCATGGGCGAGCTGTACCATCCTATTGGCATATGTACGGCGGCGTAAATGGTCTTCTGGAAGAAGCTCTTGTGTCAACTGAATCTTAAATGGAAACAAATGCAAATCCTTGTGCAAAATTGTGGCCAAAGTTGTTTTTTGAAGACCAAACTCCTGAGCACGGCATCGAATTGAGGGTTGATGGATTGTTTTGAACACTTTCTTGAGCAGTAGTAATGTTTTCAGCCGATCTTGCAGTACGTTGTGGTCCATGCTTGGGCCTATCAGCTACAGTCCTTCTTATTTCGAAATCATTCACTACACAATAAATAGTGCGTCTTCTTGGCACGTTGTTTCTCCCAAAAATTTCACGTAACTTTCTCATCGTCACAGTAATCGATGATTGATTTTGATAAAATGTTTTAACGATTAAAACACGTTGGTTTACTGAATATTTTTCCATAATAAATTTGCGACGTCTCTACTTCACGACTGCCAAATATGAACTGTCAAGACTAATGTTTACCAAAATGGCGGCAAAACAAAGTAGTATACCTTCCCGGCGGACACCCTGTATATGTAACCTGAGTATATTCATATTCACTTGAGTAGAGTCTCACAATCCAGAGTAAATTCTAATAATTTTTTTTAAGCAAGTGGAGTAAATGCTTATAAAATATGAGAAAATAATAAATACTCATCTTTATAAATTTCTCCCATCGTCAAGTAACGGAGAACCTCACTTTACTTATTAATTAAATAAGGATCTATCTAAAAAATTTACGATTATAGTCGACGTGTGTCTATACAGATCTAAAAGTGTACAGAAATCGCAGTTACTCCAAAAGTCAGAATTGCATTCTGGCGATATATCTACTCGCATTTTAAAATTATGAAGTTTTTCTACTAAAATTTCTAAGGCAGTAATTTGTAGCTTATGTTTAGTTTTTCAAAATTAGGACGTTCGTAAAAACGATTACCTTGATAAAAATCTTGTATTACATCACTTTCTTTTTCACTCAAACTTGAGAAGTCTCTGCAAGTCAAACAGAATATTAGAATTGACGTTTCAGTCAGGATTACCGATTAACATTAATGTTATTTTTGATAATTTGAACAGTATTGTTTGAGTTAAGAGCAACGTATGTTGCAGAATCCTTCCAATTATAGTAAATTTATCAATTTCATTACGTTTGTTTGATTCCAAATATGGAACAATGCAATTTTTGCTTCGAAAAAATTGTTCGCCACATTTTTCAAAGAAAATCTTAAATAATTCTTTGGTTATTCCATCGCTATCTATACCAATTTCTCCCAAAAATTGCTCGTTTAATCTTGTATTTTGTTAATAATTTCTTAATCTTCATACAGCTTAAACAAATCATTCAGACTCTTATTTCGTAGTGTTATCACATCAAGTTGTTCAGCATCTTTCGAGATATAAGGAAACACAGGCAGGCTCGCTATTTATATCATATTATATACTGTATTATTTAAAAAAAATTGTTTTAAATAATACTCTTGAAATTGATTGTTTTATTAGTTTATTACCAATTCCTTATTCATCCCCATTCAGATCCTTTTCATTTATCAATGGACTTGACGCAAACTGAAGTCTGGGTGTAGATGGCCTTTGCATGTAAATTACTTCTAAAAATCGTGATACAGCTTGGTGAATTGACCGATAAATTGTGATCCAATTATGCAATCAGAATCTTCACCACATCTGTCTTTTAAACAATTTCTTATGAGTGAAATTATTAACTTGATTTGTCTGAGCCGATTTTCTAAATCCTCGCCATTTACAATGTTTTTCCAGGGAAAAAATCAGCATAGGCTAGTTCCATCACCACTATATATATATATATATATATATATATAGTGGTGATGAAACTAGTGATGATACATTAAACACCGATTTTCTTTTTCTATCTCGTAGTACTGGTATTCGATTATTATTTTAAAATTCAGCCTTGTCGATGCAGCAATACGTCTTTTACAAACTTGTATTAAACATTTTTGACTTTAGTAGCAATACTGTTAATTTGAGTACTTATTAATATTTTGTTCTTGTAAGGTGATAATGTCTGTAATTTTGTTCAGTATCTGTGCAGTCTGTGATAACTGATTTTGAGTATTTGAATCTTCTTTTTGTGGAACTTGTGTAGTTTTTGATTCAGGTTCAGGTTTCTCGTATACATCTTCTTGTTGACTGGTATGTAGTTCGTCACTGCCAGTTGCTATTTTTCTGGTATTCTTATTAACTTTTGTACGCGTGCGAGACATTATGTACTGAGATTTAGATTCGTTTCGTACATTCTCGTTTCGTCCCCTGCTTCAAATATTATCGTTTCGTCCCCTGCCCTTTTTCTACCTGCTAGAAGGTATTCTTCGATTCTCGTTTCGTACCCTGCAATCGTAGTAGTAATAATCAATATGAACTATCAACATCGTACTAATTATGAAAAAAAATTATCTCCCTTCACACTTTATCCAGGCTTAAGACTGACAATGCATAAAATGACAATGCAATACATTGGCGTGTTTAAAGATTGTCCTCCAGTAATGGGATCGTCATTTTTTTTATTTGTATAAATTCATAACATTAGAAGCTTTATTTTACAACATATCCAACTTATCCAACTATTTTACAACATTCTATTTTACGTATATGCCAAATTCGTCATTTTTTATTTAAGAATCATAAACATACCAGCTTTTTATTCATATTTTACAATATATGTCAAACGTTTCAAGGTCTTTGCTAGATTTATTTGTTGACTAAGAAAATCGTTAATAATGTTTGAAATTCTTTTATCCAATTCGATATATCTTCTTGCTCGTTTTGGTGCGTTCATCATTATATGCTCTTGTTGGATTATTATCTTATAATGCATCGAATCATCGTGAATTGATAAAGAATCTTTATCAATTCATATATATTTGGGTGACTTTTTCCGATTCTCCTATTTAATCATGTATGTCAACCTTCAGTTGAATTTGTCGTACGGTGACGGCTGTTAAAACATGACCAATATCTTGGTGATTTCAACCATTTGTCAACGAAGTAATCATTGAATTTTGTGGTTTTCTCTATGTCTGGCACATTTTCCATTATTTGTAACGTTGTTTTATATCTTCTCTTTCCCTATACTCTACCACGAGACCAAGTTCTTGAGTTTTTCTCCACAGCGCTTGCTTAAAGTGAAAATTACAACCTTTGATTTCGGCGTTTGGAAATACCTTCAGAAATGCATTAATAGCAGCTTTTTCAAAATCTACGTGAAATTCACTGGGATTGAAGTCTGGGACTTTTTCCTTTAAAATCCTAAACAGTTTTATGTATGTGTCTTCAGTTTTTGCCTCAATAAATATTCTCCTTCATTCGCAAAAAGTAACAGCCTCTCTTCTGTCATACTGTCATAGAAAACAAATTCTTTAAATTTTTCTGGTACTATGATCTCCCTCCTATGTTTTGGTAGACTTTGTTCTCCCAAAGAACTGTTCGGGCAGTATAAAGTTGTTTTTTGATGGAATGAAATCTTGGAACGGAAGTCACAAAATCAAGTCCTTTCTCTATGACATTTTGTCTAATTTCTTCTTCATAAATTTGTGGAACGGGACTACATTCTTCTCGTATCCTTTTCTTGGTATTTGAAAGACAAAGAAGTACTTCATTTTTGGCAACATCAGGTGCACATATTGAGTGTTCTTTCTGTAATATAACTGTTGTGATGTTACTGTCTGTTTTGATATTTCCTGTGCAGCTTCTGTTAGCACATGTCCATAGGATATCGGTACTCTATCTTCTTTTGGTTATATTTGTAACCCAAATATAAAATAACAGGTTTTCCTATTTTGGATTGAATGATCTCCGTCGTTAGATTGTGACCAAATGGTGTAGATGAAAACAAAATGGAACCAACTAAAAGTACTTACAAAGTATTTTTGTAGCGTGCCTGGTTTGGTTTCACCACCTCACAACTAATTGTACTCATTACTCAAGTGTTTTGTTATTTATATAAAATATTTTACCTGGAATATCCAGTAAACGATTCTTTTCATAAGTAAAGTTGCACATAAACAACATTTAAGCCAATATTAAGCCTACACGTAAGTAAGTATTATGAATAACAATTATAAACGATAAGCAGGTAGATAGGTAGGCGGCAGGGGACGAAACGATAACTCATTACGTGAGATTTTTCGTCGGGGTACGAAACGATAACAAAAAGGGCTGAAACAGGTAAAATTTGACTTGGGGACGAAAGGAGAAAGAACGGAAAGAGACTACACGTGTACTGAATGTGCTAAAAGCAAAAAGAAAGAGCAAACACAAATTAGCAAAAAGCAAACAAAAATAAGCGGAGGACGTGGGGTACTAAATCACGTTGTAAGTTTATAAAATTTAAGGTAAAAGGATCTTTTCTGGATAATAATCCAGTCGTTGTCTGCTATTAATTGCGATATAAATGTAATTGATAAGGTAATAATTTGTAATATTGTATTGGGGAATGAATTAGTATGTTGGGAATAATCTAGTATTGAAAATGGTTAAAGGGAATTTATTAATAGAGTGCACAATGTGTGTGGAAACTATAGGGTTCCCGGCCTGTTACACAAAAACCAATTTATGAATGAAGGTCCAGTTTTCAATATGAAAGGCCAATTTTCTTTTATTACATCAATAAACGGAATATTTTATTATTATTGAAAATAAAGGTCCACTAAAAGTTTCTTCTATGTTTTGTTTAACGAGCAACCTTTCCTCATTAGTTGTTAATGCTGACAACGCTTTTTGATAAAGTTGAGTCAAAAATTCCCTTTTGTATGTTACAGAAGTTGAGGAATTTTTTTCCAGAATGGAAGATTGCCAATTGCTGCATGACTGCCGTAAAAGATTGGCTATTCTTCTTTCTTTTAATGGTATTTGTGGTTGTATTTCGTCCATGCAATTCGGACGTTGGTTAAGAAAACTATTTCTGTATTTCATTATAGTAATTCATGTCACGGGGCTGTAACAAATACTGTTTCCAGCAGCGTCTTTTTCGGGAAATGTTTTGGATACTTTGCAACAGTTTGGCTCGGAAAACATTCATTGGAATATGCAGAGTACCGCCTTAGTTCATCAATTAATACATTTCCTATATGTATAATGTTCAAATGCTTGGGAATAATCTAGTATTGAAAATGGTTAAAGGGAATTTATTAATAGAGTGCACAATGTGTGTGGAAACTATAGGGTTCCCGGCCTGTTACACAAAAACCAATTTATGAATGAAGGTCCAGTTTTCAATATGAAAGGCCAATTTTCTTTTATTACATCAATAAACGGAATATTTTATTATTATTGAAAATAAAGGTCCACTAAAAGTTTCTTCTATGTTTTGTTTAACGAGCAACCTTTCCTCATTAGTTGTTAATGCTGACAACGCTTTTTGATAAAGTTGAGTCAAAAATTCCCTTTTGTATGTTACAGAAGTTGAGGAATTTTTTTCCAGAATGGAAGATTGCCAATTGCTGCATGACTGCCGTAAAAGATTGGCTATTCTTCTTTCTTTTAATGGTATTTGTGGTTGTATTTCGTCCATGCAATTCGGACGTTGGTTAAGAAAACTATTTCTGTATTTCATTATAGTAATTCATGTCACGGGGCTGTAACAAATACTGTTTCCAGCAGCGTCTTTTTCGGGAAATGTTTTGGATACTTTGCAACAGCTTGGCTCGGAAAACATTCATTGGAATATGCAGAGTACCGCCTTAGTTCATCAATTAATACATTTCCTATATGTATAATGTTCAAATGCTTGCCCAATTTTTTTTTATTATTTAGCAGTTCAAGAATATGATTAGGTAGTTTACCCCAAGGTATTTCGAAATTCTTGAAACATGGGTTGCACTCAAAAGTTGAACTACTAGAATTTGATAGGTCTGAGCTAGTTATTGTTTTGATTTCAAACGAATTCTAATATTGTTTCGATTACACATTCTTTACGTCGTGCCGACGATTGGTCTAAATCGACAAAATTCGTGCTATTAAAATTTTAATTATTTTCCAATAAATTATTAAAAGTTTGAAAGATAGTGGCTGCATTCCAATCTTCATTATTATTTAGTAACATTAAAATTTTCTTTTCCTCGCAAATCATTTTTAAAGTTTCTTCATCACAAACTTCCGTGCCATCTTCTTTCAATACAATTCGATTTCTTACGAGTCCATATAAATTTTCTGAAATCAAAATTATTTTATAATATCTTTGTCGAAATGCAGACGGACCCGTATAATAACAATTTTTGGTTCTGGTTTTTGGTGGGGATTGCTATCAACGATTTTTAGCACAGGCGGCTCATTAAAATATTTTAAAAGTATGTAAATTATCAAATAATGTTGTTACTTTATTTATAATTCTAATACGGCTAAGCAAAAGGAATGTATTTTTACAAATAAACTAATTACATAGCTAGAAAATATTCTTTAGGCCTGTTAGAATAAAGAAAATATTCATTAAGTAATTTATCAAGACATATTATATTGTACATGATTATAAACAGCCACTGTAGAATACCGATAAACACATACATAATTATTATTTTTATTTTATGTTTGTTTATATTTGATGTCATTCATATATCATTTCACATATGTACTGAAGTGCCTTCATATCAGTTAGAAAGTATATGGTAAAACACGAGACCAATATCAAGAACCGGCACCTGCATCAATATGGGTATCAGTTATTTGTACCTCGCATCAAACATTTGTCAAACGTTCGCAAACCGCCAAATATCTTATCAACTGTTTGGATATCGACAGCTGCATTTAGATGTTTTGCACACGGCACAACTCCAAGGACCCAGTTTCCTTTGTTTAAAAATCATATATATTCAGGATAACAATTAGGCTAAGATTAGGTTGATTCTTAATGTCGTCGTAGTGATTGATACATGTAACTTTGTCTTCTTAAATAAAAATTAGTTAAAATAAATTTATTGGGTGTTATTCCTCAATCTAAATAACTGAATAATTGGTATCAGAAAAAACTTGGAAAAACTTTGTGAAATTGTACAATCAAAGAAAATAAAATAAATTTTTATTTTTAACAATGTGTTACGACCATCCACAACAAATTCGGTGTCAGAAGTGGGATCCAGATCAACAACAATCAACGTGGTCTAAGATTTGTACTTCGGAACAATAGACATTCGTGTTGTTACAATAGGCGTCCAACCGTTCAAGATCCCTCGACCAAAAGTGGTAAACATTGGAGTAAAAAATCGGCAATTGTAGTTCATTATCTATAACAACGGAAGCAGTAGAATATACAGATGCCGCATTCTGGATCTAGCGATCGAACCAGGTCACCTACCCAAACCCGCTCATCAACAAAATACAAGAGTGATTCGGACCACGGCAATCATATCGCAGTAAGTGATAATAAATCTATTTTTTCTGTTTGTGATGAACCTCTCCCAAAACCAAATCCTATTTTAACTAATTTAGTACCGATAATGGAATCAGATAATAATAACATATCTGAGTTCACTGACGATGAGAGTCAATCTCACAGCACCTCAGCCTCAGAGGTTTACATTTTTGCTCACAACTGGGTAATGCGCTGAGGATGGTCCCTGAATATTTACATTCGGAAATGTTAATGTACGCATGTAACAAATTACCGATCGATTTTCAGGACGAAATTGAAAATGTAACATTAGATTCAATATCTAAAACAATCAAAAGAAAATTCAGTACAAACCGTGATTGATTTAGATATCACAAATTATAAATAATCTCCAAACGAAAGTGTTTCTAATTTCATTGAAAGATTTAAAAAATTAAGGCTAGAACAATTAATATACCGTAAAATGGGATGACTTTGTGCCTTCTAGGATGAAATTGTGACATCGTGTTTTGTTTTGATGTTTTAAATCTACTGCCAGAAAGGTTTATCACAGGAACAGCAGACACTAGTTATATTTTACTCCTGTTAGTGCCGCATTCTAGCGGTGACTCGGCGAACCTCTTACTCACTGTGCGTTTTGACTACAGTGGTTTGTTTAACCTGTTGGATTTTGTAGGTTTTCACAAACCTTGTAAACTTTGATTCGTAGAGCTATACAAAACAGTTGGATGATAAATACAGATACAGGTGTGAACGTAATTCATAATAACGAATTCAAATTGTAATAACTTTTTTATTAATTAAGAAAATTTAATTATGTTTTTCGATATGGAGTCCCTTATTATAGTATATTTGTCGACATCTTCGAGGCCAGGACTTCAGAGTTTTGTTGATGAGGTTTTGAGGCATTTTCTTGACCTCCTCTCTAATCACTTTTTTAAGACCAGAAAGTGTCTTCACTTTTCTCTTACTTATTCGTGACTTGAGATACCCCCACAAGAAGTAATCACAAGGAGCAGCATCTGGACTGTTAGGCATCCATTGGTCTTTCGTAATGAACGGTACTCTTTGCTCCCAAAGGAACTTAATTGTCTTTTTGGAGGTGTGAGAGGGAGCCGAGTCCTGATGGAAAAGGTAGTCACCGTTCGGGTTGAGTTTGGGCACATCGTGTCGGAGGAATGGCGTCAAAATTTTTTTGATGTAATAGACAGAGTTGACCTTTGCTCCGGGATTAACGAACCTGACTTGTGTGCACCCGTTGGCTGACAGACCGACCCAAACCATTACACCCTTTGGATGTGACCTTTTGGTGACCACTTCTGTTTCGGACCTTTTCTGACCCCTCGACAGGTATTGAACTTTGATTTTACCGCTGGTCTCGGACAGGTAGAACCAGGCCTCGTCACTCGTGATGACCTTTTGCCACCTTTGACCTCTGATACTGATTCCTCTCTTTTGAAAATATTTTATTATCACTGAATAAGACCATCGAAGGTCTAAAAATGCCTTAACTTGATGTCTCAGTTCATCGGGTTTTTTAGGCGCCATTTTTGTTGACGATTCGAAATTTTTTGATCAAAATTACAGTTTAGAGTTCAGTGAATAAAATGATATATAATTTGATATAATTTATTGTATTTAAAGTATCAAAATATTGAACCGAATTCGTTATTATGAATTACGTTCACACCTGTAATTGTTTCAAATACTACGTTTTTTAGGATTACAAGTATATAATTACAACGTGAATTGAATTATTTTTTCATAGAGCTATGTTAGTGTAACCTAAAATCTGCTACTTTATGGGGTGACTTTGTGACAGCCTACAGCTGTCACAAAGTCACCCCACAGGCTATCACAAAGTCATTAAATACCTATGGTAGCTTCCTAATACATTATTTCCTTTCTGCATTTCAGATTGTGAGATACAATATTATGCCAAGGAAATACAAAAAGAAACTGGGGGGCCGTACCTACAGAAATTACACTTCGCAACACCTCCAAGAAGCAGTAAATATGGTTGTAAGCGGACAGTTATCTCTTAGAGAGTTATCTCTCTGTACCTACCTAAATTAAATAAATTGTCATGATACCTAGGCTACGTACTGAGACACCACGCCCTTTGGCAACACATTTAGGCCTTACCATATCGTAGACAATATGGCATTTGCAGTTCGTATCCAACCCATTATATTGTTTTCTTTAAGTTACAGCAATACAGTCGTTAAATTTCGACCTCATCATAATTTTACCTAGGTAAATACTACAGGTATTGCTTTGTTTTCAGATATAAAATCCATAGAAATACTATATGGCTCAAGACAAAAGAATTAAAGAAAAGAAGTTTAGATGATGCTACTGATACCAGTACACCAATGCTGGGAAAATCGCCCGGTGGATACCCTATTTTCAGCCAAGAAGAAGAGGAGAGATTCGTAGCTCATGCAGTGGCCATGTCAACATTTCGGTTTCCGATGACAACTTTTGACTTGAGAATTACCGTCAAGGCCTACTTAGACAGAACAGGAAAACTTGAATTAACAATTAAAGTAAAAATAATGGAAAAACAAAAGAAAAATAATAAAACAAAAGAAGAGTAAAAGCGAATAAAAAGAACGGACTCACCAATTTTCCACGTAGACACTTTCACCAACTTTGTTAATTGTTAGAACCCAATTCACAGTTAATAACCCAGTCGTCTTACCCTCCCGGAAACTCAAGAAAAACTGTTAATTAATTTTTCTGTTAAAACAATAGGTACCTACGCAAAAGAAAGTCATTGCCCCATGACCCGTGCATATGCAAATGACGACTCAGCGCCTTAGTCGTTCACATTTGGCATATACAGGGTTTTCTTTTATAATAATTATATTCTGTTTTATATACAGGGCCTGCTTCGTTACAATATTATCAATCGCTGTACCACTGGCTGGCCACGTTGGCGTATTTTGATTTAATATATTTAAGTTGTACATGTTAAACATATTTATAAAATCAATCTTGTCATTATAGAGTCTTTTATCATATCTAGATTAAAATCACCACAAATAATTACATCATTATTAGATCTTCTTGTGAAGATTTCGTCAAGGCAGTCTTCTAGCAAGTCAGAACATAGTTTCCAATTGCTATCCGGTGTTCTGTAGTAAGATAGTATTATTATGTTCTTGTGGTCTACTTGAACTTTTGCGGCACATATTTCGAATACTTTATCTGCACATTTAACACTTACATTGAAACTATCTACATTTTCTGCAAATTCTGATGAAGCATACAGTGCTACGCCACCATGTATACAAGTTGTTCTGCAATAAAAATTTATTAATTTATAACCTTCTATATAAAGCTGTGCTGGGTCAGTAGCCCAATGCTCCACTATGGATAAAAGGTCAGGCTTTCTATCAGTACTCATAAAGATTTCAAGCTCATCTTTCGCTGTTCTTAAACACTGAGCATTTAAATGTTGCTACTTTGAAACACATGTTATTTCGTTCAACTGCTTTTAGTTTGATTTTTGAATTTAGATGATTTAGTTTCAATTTGGTCGTTGGTTGGTGATGGTTATTATTGAGTTCCAAAGTCTGTACGTTTTCTGGGGAAAAAATATCGCTTTACCATAACAAAGCAAAGCCATGTTTCTTCCTTATATAATTCATTTTTAAGACTTTCAGGTGCTTCTACTTTAAAGCTCCAATTATAACTTTCCTCCCTGTTATTAATTGGTTCGCACTTTATATCAACATCAGGAAAGCGTTTTTGTAGATAATTTTGTATAACTTCAGGTTTAGTTCCAGGCAAGACTCTACCAACATAAATGTAAATTTTCCTTTCTGTCCTTCTAAAATCAGTATTTTCCATATCACTATTAGACTTTCCAAAAATAATTTGTTGTTGTCGTCGCCGTCTATTTTTAGGAAATATAAATTCATTTTCGTCTTCATTTACGACATTTTTTGTTTTGATGTCAGTCGCTTTAGAATTTTCAGGACTTGTTTTTTCCGCCTCAGGTGTTACTGTTTCCACATTTTTTGCAGATGTTGACGGTTGAGCGCTATCAACAGGTTGTAAATCTTCTTTCTCGTTTGTTTCTGTTTTTCTTTTTTTTTTTTTTTTTTTTTTATTTCTTTAGATTTCTTTTGTTTAAGTAAAGCGACTTTGTAGTCACCTGTATCACTTTCATTAATTTTTTTCCTGGGCCATTTTGAAGTTTAGATAACATATCTTTAACCTCAAATAATTCTTTTAATATAGGTTTTATAGCTTCTTTCACTGCTATTTCTACCGAACTTTGAAAGAAATTTTTAAAAGTAACGTTATTTAACAGTTCGTCAAATATTTCAACACAATTTGGTGCTGTATCTTTACTTTTATTTAACTTTTCACTGGAGCGTGTATTAGTCATATTGAATTACATACGATATATAATAATAAGTTTAATAATTCTAAATAATGTTCAATTTTATCAACATAATTTGGTATGTTTTGAAAAGATTCCTTGTTTTGCCCATCTCATAAATCTAATTGTACAAGATAGTTTGAAGGAAGTTGCAACTACACTACGAAAAGTTAAATCTATAGTAGAATATTTCAAAAGAAGTTCCCAAGCGAAATTAAAATTATGTGAAATTCAAAGGCAAATGAATTTACCACTGCTCAAACTAAAACAAGACGTCCCAACTCGTTGGAACTCAACGTACGAGATGCTTAGCCGTTTAATACAGATCAAGGAAGTTGTAATATCTACAATAGCTTTATTAAGAAATGATTTGACAATAACAAATAATGATTGGGCAATAATTAAAAGTACAGTCCCGATATTAAAAATATTCAGTGAAATAACAGTAGAAGTTTCTCCAGAAAGTACAGCTTTACTTTCGAAAATATGTTTGTACTGCAACATAATGAAGAAACATGTAGAACATTTCTTAAGCTCGGCTTTAGAGCATCCACCACCTGTAAATAATCTTTTAAAAAAATTAAAAGAACAACTTAAAAGAAGATTTCAAGACATTGAACTATCAGTTTTGCACGCCGAAGCTACTATTTTAGACCCAAGGTTTAAAAATCGTGGCTTTTCCAATGAAGAAGCTTATAAAAAGGCTCTCGCAGAACTAAAAAATAAGCTGTCCGTTCTTCAGCAGAATAATTCAGATATAATTAACTCACAGAATAAATCTCCACAACCACCTGAAATCACTGGAAAAGAGTGTAGTATTTGGGATGAATTTGATTTTCAAATTTCGACCTTACCGAAGAATTCAACACCAGCAGTCATTGTGGAAGTTGACAAATGGGTGGTTCTACTTTTTAGATCTCAACCATAAAAAAAATGGAGAAAGCCATTTAGTAGATTTCATGCGACTAGAATGTAGGAAAATTATCATAGATTCGGTATCTGCAGACCAGCAGCGCGGTTTCATATTAAAACCAATATTTTTTTGCGGATTACTGAATCCAGACACAAAAAAATGTTTAAATTAAATTTAAATAATAAAACAGATCCCAATAGTAAGTTTTTTTTAACACAGATAACATTAATTTAAAATACATAGTTTTCATTAAAATCGATATTAACACGCCGATATATTAATCGGCGTGTGTATACTGGATCTTTAAAGGGACAGTCGAAATTTAAGATTCAAATTTCTCTCTGATGAATAAAGCGCGGGCTTTGGCTACCGTCCCTAAAAAATCGAGTTAGTAGTGGGGACTCAAGGTCCAATGGATGTCGGGGTCTGGCGGTTACAATTATTATAAATTAATATATTTTGAGTTGCACACAATTAATGTACAATGTTGAATTGTGACTGTAATATAAGTGACAATAATTGTGACAGTGAAAAATAAAAAGAAAGGGTTGCTAAAGTAAATGTGCTAAAATAATTAAAAGAAAAAGAAAAACTAATTTGTGTTTTGAGAAAAAAAAGAGCAGAGTACGTTGTTGATTTTAAAAATTAAAAAAGAAATATTGTACGAGAATAAGAAATGGAGGCAAGAGTTCCAACTGAATTGAGTTTCAAAGGCAATGTTTCGGAAAACTGGAAACTGTTCAAGCAAAAATTTCAAAATTTTATGCTGGCCACAGGGAAAACTGCTAAAAGCGAAATAGAAAAAATCGCTATATTCTTAAATGTCGTGGGTGACGAAGGTTTAACAATTTACAACACATTTGAATATAGTAATGAAGAAGATAGTAAAATACTTGAAACAATTTTGAATAAATTTGAAAAGTATTGCAATCCAATAAAAAATCTGGGGTAATCTGGGTAAACTGGCTAACGATTTTTTTATGATTCATTGTATTTATTTAGGATGTTTATAAATTTCTTTTAAAAAGGAATAATGTGATTTTCTGTCCCAATCTCACTGACAGTAGCGAAATGAATGAATAGCGTTTTTTTTTTAAATTCAAACACGCTGACATTTTCGTTTCTATAGTTATTTCTTATAAATACAAGATTGGCTACGATCGTTCATAGTTCGTTTTATCCATGCAACCAACATGTAACACTTAAAAGTCCTTTAACAAAAGTAAGCAGACCTGATCATTGTAAAACTGCTAAAAATAAAGTCGACTTTAAATTAAAAGTAGCTTTAGTTAAAGAATCTTTAAAATTATGAATGTAAAACCAGCCGTTAATCAAATAGTTATTTTATTAGCATGTTTACTGATGATAAGAGTTTGGTTTTCGATTGTTAGAAAAGTATCTTTTTGCTAGTCTCTAGCCCTGATTTTGCTAGTAGATTATTAAGATAATTAACTGCGGATATTGTTTCTTCGTCAATTACGGACAAAATTGTGGCTTGCTTCTATGTAGGTATAAAATCAAAAAATTAGTATCGTAAAGTTCATAAAACTCATAAAAACTAAGAAAATCGAGTACCATGGTATAACGGGGACTCCAGACTTTAACATAAAAAAGAAAAATCTAAAATTAAAGTTGAGGTAATATCGGAATTAATACTTTATTTTATCAATTTGTTAAAAAGTTCAAGTATTTTTTAAAAACTGAGCCCCGTAAAATCCGCAAAACTCAAAAAAACAAAGAAAATCGAGTACCACGTTATAGTGAGAACTGAGTACTTTCATTTAAAAAAAGAAAATCGAAATTCAAAGGTGAGGTAATATTATAACTATAATATTTTATTTTATCATTTAGGTAAAAAATTCACTATTTTTTAATACTAAGCCCCATACAATCCGTAAGACTCAAAAAAAACCAAGAAAATTGAGTACCACGTTGTAGAGGGGACTGAGTACTTTCATTTGAAAAAAGAAAATCGAAAATCAAAAGTGCGGTAATATCATAATTTAAGCTATTAATGCAAGAAGGTATTTGTAAAATTACATAATGTGAGATAATTAAGATCAAAGTTTATTGACTAGAACTTTTTTGCTAATAATTCAATTTACATTTTACAAAGTGTTAAGTAAATGAAACCACAATTTTTTGAAGATACATTTGAGAAACAAATAACACATAAAAAGGAGTTCAAAAAAGTGTATTGTTAAAAAAAAAACTACAAAATTTGTGTAACTTATAGTTAATAAAAAACCATTTAATTATCGTCTTGTTTTCTGAGGCCATGGTAAAAAGCCCGGAAGTTTTCTGGAATGTATGGCATTTGCTGTTAAATATTTTCATATTTTTTAGATGCTATTGGCCTACTTTTATCCACTGGCAATAATATTTCACCTGTACTTGAAGTTGACTGGCGCGTTGCAGTTCCTTTACTTTTTAGAATGGAAACTTCTTTCCAATTTTCATCATCATTTAGAGAATATCTGTACTTTGTTTTACCAAATTCCGTAATTTTTATCCACTTTACATCTTTAAATGATATTTTTTCACCATTGTCAGCTTTTTTTTATTTATTAGTTTCAATTTATTAGGTAATTGTTTAACATCCACAAACTTATCTTCCATTCTAATAATATGAAAAGGAGTTTTTTTCCTGCACTGTACCATGGTGTTTGCGTACTCATCCACTGTGTAAATATTCTGATGCTTTCTTACTTCTTTTTCGACAGCCGCAAAATCCCGGTCGGAATCCATAAATGTATGGCCCACTTCAAGGAATTTATGTTCTATTGTATTAAAAACACCTTGTTTTATCAAGTAATGCCAAAAACATATAATAAACCGCGCAAAAATAGGCAGATTTTCTTCTGCATATTCTGCAAAAAGGTGTTAACTGCTCTGTTGACACCTTCTTACAGATACGTCGCGAGTTAACACCTTTATGCACTTCAGGTCCTTTGATAATGGGATATTAACTCCTTTTTGATATACATTTTTAGGGCTATTAATGCCATCTTTTGACAAAAGGCTTTACTACTTAATAGAAATGGATGTTAACACCTTTTTGCATTTGATAAGATCAAATTTACAAAAATGTAAGTTAACACCTTTTTGCATTAATAGCTTCAATTAATACTTTATTTTATAATTTAGTTAAAAAATCATGTATTTTTTAAAACTAAGCCCCGTAAAATCCGTAAAGCTAAAAAAAAAACAAGAAAATCGAGTACCATGTTATAGAGGGGACTGAATACTTTCATTTAAAAAAAGAAAATCGAAGATAAGGTATTTTCAGTATAAGCGATTAAAGAAAAAAATAAACGTTGCGATTACTTCAATATATGTGCATATATTGGGACGGAAATCGGTCTGATTGAAAGTGTATGTAAAGTGCATTCAGTGACACATGTAATCATTTTTCAATTATTTTTAGGCTGAAAAAATTGATAAAATATTTTGGGGAATCCCCATTTTGTGACCTTGAACGCAACTTTGAATAATTATAACTCCGACAAAATAAAAGATAATTCAATAATATTCGAGTTCATAGCTCAACACATCTTAAACTTATTATATACAATGGGAAATTAAATTTGGCGAACATGCCATTTTTGGGTGATCGAGTTATACATGGAATTGCTCATTTCCTAAAAATAATAGCCCGTCCATATTAGGACTTGAAGGTGCAGTTAGCCTAAAATTAATTCCGCAAGACCGCCATTTTGAAGTGTGTGAAATAAACAGTTCTATTAACAAAATTCTAAAAGATTTTGATCTAGTTTTTCAAGGTATCGGTCAAGTAAAAGAAGAATGTAAAATTATACTTTCTGATGATGCTGTGCCAAAAATAAGTCCTGTTAGACGTGTTCCGCATATGTTAAAAGAAAAATTAAAAAATAAATTAGATAAAATGGTCCAGGAAGGTATTATTGTACCTGTAGAAGAACTAATTGATTGGGTGCATCCCATAGTAATTGTCCATAAACCTAACGATATTCGTATTTGTATGGGTCCGAGGGCATTAAATAGCTACATAAAACGGGAAAATTTTTACATTCCAACCACATATGATCTATTCATAAAATTAAAGGGAGCAAAAGTCTTCTCGTTGTGTGATGCCTCTTCTGCTTTTCACCAGGTCCCATTAAGCCATGAAAGTTCCTTATTGTGTACAATTGGAACAATTTTTGGTCGTTATCGTTATTTAAAAATACCCTATGGTATTCGAAGTGCCCCAGAAATATTTCAGAAAATTATGGAAAGAATCCTTCAAGGTGTTCCAAACGTTATAGTATACTTTGACGATGTTTTGGTATATACAGAAACCATGGAAGAACATAATAAAGTACTACCGACTGTACTTGAAAGATTTGCAAAAGCTGGTTTAACGTTAAATAAACAAAAATGTCAGTTTGCTAAATCTGAAATTTGTTTTTTAGGACACATATTAAGCAGTCAAGGTATAAAAGTGGATAATAGTAAAGTGGAAGCGGTTCAAAAAATGAAGCCTCCAGCAAATAGAAAAGAGTTACAACGGTTCCTAGGTTTTATTACCTATTTAGCTAAATTCATTCCAAATTTAAGCACAGAAACAGCGCCATTGAGGAAATTATTGAGTTCAAAAAATTAATGGTGCTGGGAAATAAATGAACAAAAGTGTTTTGAAAAATTAAAAGCACTAGTTGCAACTACACCAGTATTAGCATATTTTGATCCCACAAAAAAAATTGTAATGTCATGTGATTCTAGTCAGTATGGATTAGGATCTGTTTTATTACAAGATGGACATCCAATCGAATATGTGTCTGCATCTTTAACTCCAACGCAGCAACGCTATTCTCAAATCGAAAAAGAACTTCTGTCAATTGTATTTGGTTGTGAACGCTTCAGATATTATATATACGGCCATGAAATAGAAATTGAAACAGATCACCGTCCTTTATTAAGTGTTATCAAGAAACCAATAGATGATCTATCTCCAAGGCTTCAGCGATTGGCAATCAAACTAATGCGCTACAACTTCAAGTTAATTTATGTACCAAGAAAAAATTTATATTTAGCTGATACTCTTAGCAGAGATCCGTTAAATATTAATTTTGAAACATCGTACTTAGATGAAGATTTAAAAGTTAATTCTATTATTGTAACAAGTAAAGAAAATGAACAAAGACTACTTAAAAGTTTTAGTACCAATGCTGAAATGCAAGAAATTAAGAAATTTGTTGCAAATGGATGGCCTAATCATAAAAGTTAAGTAAGTGAAGGAGTTAACCCATACTGGCCTGTAAGGAATGATATACATGTGGTATGAGATGTTTTATTTTATAACAAAAGATTGATTATACCTAAGGAATTACGTAAGGAATTCCTTGATTTGGTGCATAAAGCTCATCAGGGGGTAGTGTCCTGTAAAAAATTGGTAGCCGAAGCATTTTATTGGCCAAATATCTCGAAAGATATTGAAAACACAGTACTCAGGCGTACTATATGCCAAAAATATTCTAAAAGTAACCTGAAGCATCCATTAACACCACACCCCGTTCCTGAGTTGCCATGGATAAAAATCGGAGTTGATTTTAAAACTTTTAGAAATACCGATTTTTTAGTTATTGTTGATTATTACAGTAAATTTACGATTATTAATAAAATGAAAGACAAAACAGCAGCTACTGTTATATCTTGTCTGAAAAATGTATTTGTAAGTCACGGAATACCATTAGAAATTTTTTCGGATAATAGTCCACCGTTTGATTGATACGAATTTAAAAAATTTACACTTGCTTATGGAATTAATCATGTGACATCTAGTCCCACATATCCAAGATCCAACGGAATGGTAGAGAGACATATACAAACCGTAAAAACATTGTTAACAAAAGCTTTTGAAAGTGGCGAGGATTTAATATTATCAATATTAAATTACAATGTAACTCCAAAAGATAATTTATCGGCTCCATGTGAAATGTTAATGGGGAGGAAATTAAGGACATATTTACCCGTGCCTAAAAGTTTATTGAAACCTAAATTTCCAGTCAATTAAATCAACAAAAACAAAAAAGATACTTTGATCGGTATACTAAGAAACTTTCAGAACTACAACCAGAACAGCCAGTATTGATGCAAAATAATGTTCGAGACTGGAGGCCTGGAAATATTGTTGATAAACTTATGATTATAGTGTAAATGTGGACGATCGCATCTACCGAAGAGACAGGCAACATTTAAGACCGTTAAATTTACCTGAAGATAAAATAGTAAGTGAAAACCTGAAGATAAAATACTAAGTGAAAAATCGGAAGTTGTACCAGAAGAAAAATAATCAAGCCCAGATACAAAACTACAGCTCACAGCTGAAGAGACCCCAGTTGAAATTAGAAATTCTCCAGGTGAAATTCAAGAAAGAACAAGAATGAAATTACGAAGCGGGCGAATAATTAAGCCACCAATTAAATTGAATCTTTAATATAATAAACTTAATTTAAAGGAGGCGTGTAATGTATCTAAAACTATGGTTGAATAGTTACCTATGTTGAAAATAGAAAATTTTTTGTAGAAATTGAAAATGAACACTCAGAAATCAAAGAGCTTAAAGTTGGGGTACCACAAGGATGTACAATTGGACCGCTGTTATTTATTTGTTATGTGAATGATTTATCAGAGTATGTGGACATTGGAAAAATAATCATGTACGCTGATGATGTTACTGTTTTGGTTAAAGCTAAAGATACAGAAGAAGTTAAAAATTTAGCCAACGAAGTGCTTACCAAATTTAAATTGTGGTGCTACAAAAATCATCTAATAGTGAACATAAATAAAACTGCTCTTATAGACTTTAAACTTAAAAATATACAAAACATACATATGGAAATCACCAATGAAGAAATAACGCTGACATCTGTTACTAGTGTTAGGTTTTTAGGCACCATTATAGACAATAATTTAAAGTTCTCTGAACAAGTTGATGCGGTATGTAAAAAGTTGAACAAATGCTCTTACCAGATAACCATCTTGACAAAATATCTTGATCAAGATCAATTGCTAATGTTTTATTATGCTCATGTATTTTCTGCATTAAATTACGGTATTGCTATGTGGGGAGGTTGCGCTAAGGCTAAGCGCATACTGATCATTCAAAAAAAGATCCTAAGAAAAATATTTAAAATAGGTGCAAGAGTTTCGTGTAAAGATTTTTTCAGGAAATGGGGTATTTTGACTGTACCTGGAGTTTATATATACGAGTTATTAACTTACATGCATAAGAAACAATATTTTATAATAGCAAATACAAGTAGTCACTATAATACAAGATTTAAGTCATCATACGATTTTTCACACAGAACAGCCTTTTATGAGAAAACACCGTTGTATGTAGGTTATAAAGCGTTTGATAAATTACCAACGGAAATACGTAGGGAAGAGAAATTTGTTCAATTTAAAAACAAATTAAAAAATTATTTAATTAATTTGGCACCTTATGAAATAAATGAATGTTTGTAATTTTTGACGTTTGTATACCTTTATTTGGTCATTTCTAATAAATATTATTATTATTATTATGAATTCATTATTATTTGTTAGTGATTCAGATGTTAAAACAATTATTATAAATTGATATATTTTGAGTTGCAGACAATCAATGTACAATGTTATTATTGTAATAATTTAAATAAAATAAAATAATATTTGAACCAATAAATATTATAACATCCATCTAGGCATTTTTTTGGTACTTATATATAACCGGTAAATTTACAATAGATAAATTTTTCAAGCATCGGGGCTTTGCAAATTTACTAATAATGGTAACTTGTACGATCCGATCCATCAGCATTGCAGCAAACAGCAATTGTAACAAGTTCGTTGTTAGCTTTAAACCCAGCAGCTTGATTCTCATGACAGGAAGCCAAAGTCATTGAAGGTAACATTTTATACAGCAAGTTTGTCTCATCAAAGTTAAACACTTGAGTTCTAGTTAACATTTTACTTGATAGTTGTTTTCAGTTTATCAACATTGTCATTTCCAGCATCAAAATCAGCAGATCTTTTTTCCCCAGTAATCCTCAATGATCTGATATCCTTTCGATGTTTCCACTTATCTAACCATCCATCACTAGCTCTGAAAAACTTATTACCACTCAATTCTTCATTAATTTCAATAGCTTTTTTTTTCTCAAAATTGTATCGGATATTGGGACTCCCACAGTTCGTGCTTGTAAAAATCAAATTCATAAGGCATTATCTAAATCTTGATTTCCAGGCGGTCTATTTTTTTATGGTCAGAAATGTTTTTGTTTTTACTCACAGCTTCAATTTTATGTCGTTTTTTCCACCGTCTCAATGTCCGGTCATTTAAATTAAATTCTTTTAAAACCGAATGAACAGGTTGTCTCTAATTTTTTTTTAAAATTGATAATTTTTGTTTAAGTGGATTTTTTTTATTACTTGTTCAGTCGCCTCCATTATCAATATTTGCTGGAGTCTCCGAGGCATGCTTTCTACTAATTTAATTGCATAATTCAGAGGCAAAGACGCCATATTGATCGATTTTGACGAACTAATTGTTTGAGAGTTCAGATTTTCTTAGCTTTTCTTCCTCGAAGCTTAATTTTGCTCAAAAAGAAGCTTCGTCAAAAAACTTACGTTGTCATAATCGCGGTTCAAATTTTCCTTCATGCAAGTGAGTCTCTTTTTAACGTGTTTTTCGGATAGTAGCGGCTTTTTTATTGTGCTACGAAACTTCACATTATGAGCCAGTAAACGTCTTCTTATCGTATCACATGACACATTAGGCTCCTTTTTGAGCAAAACCGCTTGCCCAACATATAGTAATAGGTAAGAAATCCTTTCGAATGTCCGTAAAATCATCTTGTCCTCCTTTTTCGTTGTTTTTTGCGTAGAGCCAAGATACGGTAGATAATCGACATTTTTTACTTCAGAGTAGTGTTTCACCTAATTCCTAACAAATATCTTTGACTTTTTCGTGTATTTTTCAGCTGCTTCGTATGATATTTTTGATGCTTTTGGATGCAAACACAAAAACACGACTTCGTAACGTGATGCGTATTCGGAACTCATAACGAAATACGTCCTTCTGTGACAAAGATTGAACAACTGGGACTCTGTATACAAAGCATTTCAGGCGGAGGGACTAGCTACCTGCTCATATTTCAACAATCATTCTAACGGTTTCTAAAAAAAAGTTTTGCCGTACACGCTCTTGTCAGACTGTATAACTAGGTTGAGATCTTTCGGAGTTGCTATGATAATATTCTCTTTATTTTTAGTGGAATTTGTAAATTCTTACAATATTTTCTATTTTGTATCAAAAATAAACCCTGTTGATCACTCACAGCTTTGAATAAACAAAAGAAAATATATAATTAAATAATAACGGTTTTATGTTTAAGGTAGTAACCTCGACATTCAACTTTTCGACAGAATAGTTTCAAATTTTAATAGTATAAAGAAGAATGCTATATCTGATTGTCCTTGTAATTTAGGAAAGATTGATCGTTTCTGAGTTAAGATAATTAGGGTTAAAGTTTGTATCTACTCATGTATTAGATCTCAAAATTCTGACTACGTACCCTTATTTTGTATTTAACAATATAATGACTCGACAGAATTCAATAAAAAACTAGGGAAAGGGAGATTAAAAGTTCTGAATGTAAAGAAAAAATTGAATTATTTGTTGATCGTTTTGAATTGAAGATATCATCAGAGAAATTATAGTATTTTTATAAGTACATCAATTTCAAGCAACTGAACCGAAGCAGTCTGACAACCCTGTATATTAAATAACTGGTTTATTCGTATTTACTTGTAAACAATATTGAAAATTCATAAATCGCGTTTTTTTACCTTTTACCGCTTACGTAGCGAAAACGGTGATAAATACATTAAAAAGTGTTAAGACCTTTTTTGTAGAGAATCGAATTCTCTATGAAAAAGTCCGCGAGAGCATATATCTATCTTGTACAGGTGAAAAAATACAGGGTTCCAAACGCATATGCATACCACTTAATATGTTTGTTGGATAAAATTACAAGGATGCCAGCGTATTTATAATAAAAAACTTTGATAGTATAAGTGTGTATATACAGGCTCTTTGAAAGTATGCATCTACATGTTGGTATGAAAACTAATACGTATGAACATCTATCCAATAATACAGACAATAATGACATAAAGTAATTTTGGTTCGCAATTTTTTCTACTAGCATGTCACAAGGTAACCACCTTAAGCGGTCATTCATTATCCAGTCGATGTCTATGAGGTTGTGTATATCTACGTATATATCGCACTAATAATACAATAGTGTTGTGACTCAAAATTTATAAAATTTTACATAACATTCAACTCAAGGAAATAAGTAATTTCACTATCAGTATTTTTTTAATTATTGGCAAAAAGATAATTGCATGAATTTCACTTAAAAAACACATAAAGCCTTCATTTTTTTGTACCTATAATAGGAAGTTATGGATTATGAAATTTTACCGAAAAACAACAAAATGGCGGACTTCGAAAGAAAAGTTTTTTTTTCTAAGTCCGCCATTTTGTTAGTTTTCGGTAAAATTTCATAATTCTAGTTCCGACCAGAATGACATATCTATAGATTAGGACTAATTAAGAATTTTTGATTTCAGATGTCCCCAAGAGTCAAAATCACTTGGGTTATCAAGGTGTGTTTTTTTTGAGGCGCCAACTTCAAGTGATAATAATAATAATAATAATAAAACAAAATTAAATTTATTCAAAAAAAATTTTTTTTTGTTACCTTAAAATGTAAATAAAAACATATTAAAAATTCAAAACTTTTCATTTGTTCTTTCTCAAAAAAATGCCTCTAAAAATAGGCATGAAAAACAGTGCAAGTTAACAGACTACTACCTTAATCAGTTTTTCGTTGATTCTGAAAAATAACCAACTTTGAGTTACAGCACTATTGTATTATTACTTTATTAGTGCGATATGTCGAATGGATCTATAGCCAGGAACGGGTGACTATGTACGTATGCACATAATATAATACATGTGTGTAATGTGTGTGGTGATCTGGTGATATCAGTTCAGAGTTCAATGGTGGGTTGCGAGGTCGAAGAAGTATCTGCCTACATAAAGTTTATTTCTTTGGGGTTTAGATAGGTAATTTCTTTATTTATATTATTACGTGTTAAAAATTTATGTAATTAAACAAATTCAAAAAAATTTTAAGTATATAATATGTAATAAAGTAGGAAATACAGTCGTATACAAAAATTATAAAACAGAAAATAAAGTAGAATTGTAAGCATCGGTATAATCATTTAAAAGTAATTCAGAATTGTGTTTGTAAATTTTTATTGCTCCTGAAATATTTAGTCTGGGTCCTTTATTTACTTCGTGTAAAACTGTAACTTTTCTCTCCAGTAAAATTTCTCTTCGGTAAAATTTACTCTCTCATTTGTTTTGCCGAAAATGCAGGGACTTAAACATAAAACACTATTTTTATAAAGACATGTAAAATCGCCAAAAAGTTTAGGACCAAAAAACATATGTAGTACTATTAGATATGGTCCTAAACTTTTTGGCGATTTTACGTCTTTATAAAAATAGTGTTTTATGTTTAAGTCCCTGCATTTTCTGCAAAACAAATGAGAGAGCGTTGATTTTAATACAGAATGAAAGCTTAGAATTTCTACTTTCAGAATCTTTCCTTAAATTTTTTTTATGTTTTACTGTTTTTGATTTGATGGTTAAAAAAAACTTGATATAAAAATTTAAAATGGAATTTTTACGTTCAAAGCTCACTATTAGTTCAAAGAATTCTTTTTCAATTAATTTTAATATTATATTCAAAAAGATCACTTTTTTTCCTTTAATTTCGTTTTTTTTCATCGCTGTACGATAGTTTTTAACCGAGTTATAGTAATTCAAAGAATAGAGTACACATTAAACTTTGACTGTTCATAACTTCGTAACTAATCATCGTACGGAAATTTTTCGGTGGTCGTTAGAAAGCTAAAAATGTGTTATTTAATATGATAGAAACGTTAATTAAGAGAAAACAATTTTCATCTATTAAAAAAATTATATTTCAATTTTTTTTTAAATAGAGAATATGCACTTTCACACTTTGATGTGACGTGATCGTCAAAGAAATGCCTAAATAATCTAAATAAGTGCATAGATTGGAAGCCAAATGTGTAGTCAAATCGTATACACAACGTTGTTTAAATTAAAGTTTTCATTGCGTAGATAAAACCATTTTAAGAAAAAAAAATGAAGTCTTAAATTTTGTGACGGGGGTGTAAATGCAGAGGATAAGAAGATGTTTTTAATGGAAAAATGCAGGGTGTTGTCAACAGACATTTCAAACATTGCCAGATTAACTATAGAGCAACAACACAGGAATGAATGCTGGCTAATTGCCAGAAAGAACCAAATAACTGCCAGTAAATTTGGTAGTATATTGAATGCATGCTTAAGAAAAAAATTCCCACGCTCCTTGTTCAAATCATTGGAAGGGGGTTACAGTTTAGATGGTGTACATGCAGCTCAGTGGAGAAGGAACCATGAATTACTGCATTAAAAAAATTCATGGAGCAAACTGGATTTCAAGTAGAAGCTACTGGGTTTTAGTTAGACGAATGTGGTTTCATGGGAGCCAGTCCCGATGGCTTGATAGGAGAAGATTGTACTCAGTACAATCGATAATTTTTCTGCAGTTGGTAAAAGAGCTTGCACAATTAGGCAGACAAGATTTGTTTTTGGGTCTTTTTGGTATTTGTTTTAAAAATGTATCAAATAAAGCTTCGTAAAGAACATGTGTAAATGTTACAATTATGTTTGATATTGTGGCCTCCGACACTTTAAACCTGAATGCCAAACCTGTGTGAGAATAATTATAACGAAATTTCATCATTACTACAAGTAACTGATCCACTCTACTGAGTTTTTCAACTCTCCATTTGGGATAATAATTAATTTCCACATTTTCAATAAGTTTGTTGAGGCTTAGAAATATATTTTTTGAAGGTAGCCCTGTATACTCTAGAACAATTAGATTCACAAATCTGAGAAAAACTCATTTATTGTCGGAGTGATTCCGAATCTCTCCTGTTCAACTGCATTTTTAATAAATAATTTTTTGCCTCTAGCATTGCTTTACATGGTTTTGACAGTGCCGAATTGTCAACTGAAAATAAACTGGGTTCAGTAACTGAAACTGATGGACCCTCATCAATCAGTTTATTGACTAAAACCTCAGTTGCAGTAGAGGTTGACGCGCTAAAACAAATTGGGAAATATTAAATTGGATTTATTAGAAAATAGTAAAATATTACTATAAATGGATACATTTCATTGATACAATATAATAAATACAAATAAGTAAATAGTATACCTTAATTCAGACAACGGAGTGGACTTGTTCTTGCTTTTCTTTTTTTCTGGGCTAAGGTGGTGCTTACTGAACAGTTTTCTTTTGTTATGATCATATAACTCAGGAAGATTTTCCTTGTTTCCTTCTCGAAAATAACAGCTGCACACTCTAGCTCCATATCCTGGCTCTTCATCTCTTCTACAACATTTTGAACGATTATTTCACAGAATTATAAAATAAAATAAAAATTATCTTAAAAGAGTTATCCAGCTTTTCAGAACTTTTTTATCCTTAGGAAATCTGTAGAACATACATACATTTTTCATATTGTGACAACAATTAGGTGCCCAACATGTTATGGCCATCCTAGCCTGAAAATTACAATTAGATAATAAATATTTAATGTTAATGATACATTTTAGAACAAAAAATTGTGCCCAATATATATTTTATTCTCAATACCATTCCATACATGGGTGATTCTACTTTTCAGGTCCTTCAAAAAATTAAAATGTCTCCACAATAAGGAAGGTTAAAACTATATACATAATGACGATACTGTCATTTATTTTATTTAAATAAAGTTAATAACTCCTATTTAGATGACCTACCTACATTTACTTTAATTTTTGATTTAATTTTTTTTTTTTATAAAAATGGTGTCAAACTTTTGTTGCAGTTCTAAAATGCGTGTCCCTATTACGTATTGCTTGGAACTATAACGTTTTTTTAAAAATAAGTTTACTGAAACCACACAATTTTATAAATAAAAAAGAGAGTTAAATTGTTACGCATGGTAATTAGGAAGTTAAATTTTATTTATCTGCAGAATTATTTTTTTTTTTTTTGGCGTAACAAAAAACTGTCGCGAAAATTTGAGTATCCTTCATCACAACTGCCAAATATTGCTATAAGTTTAAAAAAAATAGGTGAAAGGGTCATGTTTTTTGGGGAAATGAAACGCCAAAGACCATAGAACATAAAGCGAAAGTCAAATCAAGTGACTGACATTGAGAGCTTGTCATTTTTTTTACATCAAGCAAGAAGACCGGCTGCGTGTGTTTATTGAGTGTATCCTTCATCACGGCTTTTTCTGGTATGTATTTAACGAATTTCAAATCGTTTTTACGTAAATATTATTTGTAACAATATAAGCTTTACGATAAACTCAAGTTTTCGATCTAAATGATCGCTGTTCACGATTAATAACGATTTTGTTGGAAAATTGTATCCTTCGTCACGCGTGTATCCTTCGTCACGGTAGAATGTGACGATGGGAGACATGAAAGTGGCGAAGGATACGATAATAAAACAAGTATATATATTTATTATATCAGTGTTTGTATATCAACTAAATTTTTTAGTTAACTAAGTTGATTAATTTGGTCAACTAATTTCCTAATCAATTTTTTTATATCATAAAACACAAACAAACAAAACACGCTCTTCAATTTTTCGCAAATCAGACAAAAAAACCAACTTTTTTTAATTGATATTAGGAGAACATAAAATAAATGTTATTTAAATAATAATTTAATTTTTATTTAAATTTAATTTAAATATTTTTTCTGCCTGGATTCAGTAATACGCAAAAAAATATTGGTTTTAATATGAAACCGCGCTGTTGATCTGCAGATATCGAATCTATGATAATTTTCCTACATTCTAGTCACATGAAATCTACTAAATGGCTTTCTCTATTATTTTTATGGTTGAGACCTAAAAAGTAGAACCACCCACATACCTTTTTAGTTCTAAAATGGTTCCAAAATTTGTAAAATAAATATTTCTAATCAAGTACTGTGGTATTAACATACAAATAGAAGTTTGTTTGCGTCCAATAATTAACCTAGCATGTAACAAGTGCCGAAATTCGAAAAGCTGAAACCATCTATATCAGTGAATATATTCATATTGAAAAAAAGAAATGGTAAATTTGAAACAGTGCCAACCGCCTTAACAAAACAAAAAAGCAACACCACATTAATTTACTCATGATTCAAAATGTGTATTATGATGATAATGAAGATTCAGCGGCTAATGTTGACGATCAGGAAATACGTTATCACTTTTGTTGGATAAAAAATTTATCAAGACTGGTATCAAAACAGTTAACTAAATGCAATGGGAAAAAACATATTTGTGATAGATGTTTGAATTATTTCCATACTGAAGAGAAATTACAAAAACACGCCGAGGAATGTGAGAAAATGAACGAGTGTCGAATAATTATGCCAGAACGGAAAAATAAAGTTGTATCGTTTAAAAATTATAGTTTCAAGAAACGAAAACCCTTCATTATTTAAGCTGATATAGAAGCTTTTTTACAACCGGTAACAAATAATTCAAATAAAAATACGACAGCTTATCAACAGCACCGTGCGTACAGTATAGGCTATTATTTCCATTATTTATACAACTCTGATTTAAGTTATTATCGATCGTATCGCGGTCCGAATTGTGAGAAATGGTTTACCGAGGAGCTGGCATCATTACGGGAGAATATTTTGGAACCAATATTTGGAAACATACCACAACCAGAACTTTCCGCCGCAGAACGATTAAAATTGAAAGAAAGAAATACACCATGTCATATATGTGAAAAACCGTTTCAGCCAGAGGATAAAGTTGTTCGTGATCACAATCACTTCACGGGTGAATATAATGGGCTTGACACAACGGCTGTAACTTAAATTATAAAGATTTTCACACGATTCCGGTTGTATCATAATTTGAGCGGCTACGATGCTCATTTTGTGATAAAAGATATTGCTACAGCATTTGAGGGACGCATCGAATTATTGCCACTTAACAAGGAACGGTACATTGCGTTCACTAGATATGTTACCGGTAGCGACATTTCGTTTCGATTCATCGACTCATTTCGCTTCATGGCTTCAAATTTAGATAAATTGGCGTCATATCTAAACGAATTTAAGATTATTGAATCACAGTTCCCAAACGTCGACCATCAGTTGCTTACGCGCAAAGGTATCTTGCCATATGATTATATATCCGATTGGGATAAGTTAGAAGAGACAAGTTTACCGCCACAAGAAGAATTTTATAATAAATTAAACGATAACCATATCAGTACAGACGATTACAAGCACGAACAAAAAGTATGGGACACTTTTGGCATTCGAAATCTTGGTGAATATTCCGTTCTCTATATGAAGACCGATATATTATTACTTGCTGATGTTTTTGAGAATTTTCGCGATAGTTGTATGAAAACCCACGGGTTGGACCCCGCCCACTATTACACGACGCTCGGCTTGACTTGGGATGCAGCGTTGAAGCATACGAAAGTTGAATTGGAGTTGATATCGGATACTGATCAGCTACTTTTCGTCGAACGAGGCATACGTGGCGGTTTATCCCAATGTAGTAATCGATACGCGGAAGCAAATAACAAGTACATGGAAACGTACGATCCAAACGATGAGACAAAATATCTTATGTATTATGATGTTAATAACTTGTATGGTTGGGTAATGTCTCAGTATTTGCCAACTGGAAAATTTAAATGGCTCCAAAATGTAAACATCGATGTTAGCCATGTGCCAGATGATTCGCCTATAGGTTACTTGTTGGAGGTTGATTTGGAATATCCGCGTGAACTCCACGATAAACATAATGACTTGCCGCTGTGTCCGAAGAGAATGTGTCCGCCGGGTAGCAAACAAGAAATGTTGTGAGCTACGCTATACAACAAACGGAAATATATAATTCACTATCGTAATTTAAAGCAATGTTTGCGACACGGCATGAAATTGACGAAAATTCATCAAGTACTACAGTTCGAGCAAAAGTCCTGGTTGAAATCATATATTGATTTGAATACGGAGAAAGAAGACAACTAACGAATTTGAGAAAAACCTATACAAGTTCTTGAATAACGCAGTACGCAATGTACGCAAACATTCAATCGTCAAGTTGCTAACCAAATGGTACGGTCGTTATGGTGCTGAAACTATGCTTGCGAGACTAAATTTTCATAGCCATACAATATCTGCCGAAAATCTTATCGCTGTTGAGTTACGCAAGACTGAAGTTATAATGAACAAACCAATATATGTGGGTCAGGCGATTCTTGATATTTCTAAGACATGCGTTTACGATTTTCACTGCGGTTACATGGGTCCAACATTCGGAAATAATTGTAAATTGTTATATACTGACACGGATTCGTTGATTTATCAGATCAAATGTCCATCAGATAAAATATGCGATAATGAAACGTGATATCAGATTCTTCGACACCTCGGATTACCCACCCACCAACCGATATAACATAGAGCTTGTGAATAAAAAAATTCCCGGCCTCATGAAAGATGAACTTTGCGGACGGATTTTAACAAAATCTGTTGGTCTACGCGCTAAGATGTATAGTTGCCAAGTGGATGGTGAGGATCATTGTAAAAAAGCGAAAAGTGTAAAAACGTCTGTTGTGAAGAAGACCATCACATTTAATGATTATGTGGAATGTCTGAAAAACTGTATCATACTAACTCGCCCACAAAATATAATTCGATCTAAAAATCATAATGTGGCCAGTGTGACGCAAAAGAAAATAGCACTCAGTCCGTATGATATGAAACGTCATATTGTGGAAGGGTAAACCGATACGCTTGCATAGGGGAACTATTCGCTGAATGAAATAAATACTCGTCCAGCCTCAACTTCAGCTTAAACAACCAAAATCAATGTCGTCCTCATCATCGCTAGCCTACTGAAAACGTTTACAAGTGTTTTCAAGCGAATTGGATAAATTACGCAAACGACACATATGAAAAAATGGTTGATCCAATTGTGAAAATTCAAAATTTGGACCTATCATCTGAACCGATGGATTTTGAGGAAACAGATATGCCAATTGGTGAATTTTTCGAAAAAGAGCCAACGTTAATAAACGAGCTGACTTTGAGCACATTTCTACAAATCTGTAAATACATCAATTTGAATGTGCTGAAAAGTTATGGTGCAAAAATCATACGCCGTGCATGGAATTGGTTACCGGCTGACTATCAAAAAATATTTCAAGATAGCGAACCATGTTTTGAGCACTACAATCGATCGTGGCAGCAAGATCATGTTGATGGTCCACCAAGTTTGAAACAACATTGTCAAATGTGTAAAAATGGTGTTAAAATGGAGGAAGATTTTCAACCACACAAATTTTACGAATCGGAGATATATTTTTATTATAACCTGTTTTATATATATATATATATATATATATATATATATATATATATATATATATATATATATATATATATATGTAAACAATTTAGATTTATGATTGTATTTAACTATAAAATTAATGAACTATGATATTTGGATAAAACATTTATATATGTATGATTATATTAAGCCCGATTATGCTAAAAGAATTTGTGCAGTTTGGGATCAGTTACCTGAAAACAAAAAAATCGTGTTCTGGGGTAATAGAACATATACGCAAATTATATAATTTTTAATATTTATTTATTGTAAAATATTTCTGTATACATATAACATTTAAAAATAAAAAATTATTAAACATAATTGTGAGTTATTTTTATCTAAACAATATCCGATTCATCAATCCAGCTATTAAATTCCGAAGAATAACCGAGCCATTTGACTAATACTTTTCCACCACGTTTCTTCAGAACCTTTTCCACGAGATACACGTCTGGATATTTCACCCGCTGTAATTCATATTCATAGAATCCACCTTGAATGGGTTGTTGGTTGATGTCCTCAAGTAGATATGTTACCGGATTAGTATGTGGAACTTTCACGATTTTAAATAATTCCGTAGACTAATTTGGTGTGTAGCCTTTCTCAAAACTCGATTTAAATTTGCTTATTCTAACAAAATCATTAACTTTATACTTGGCTGCACCAGCAATTTTTATATTACTATATACTGTAGATAATAGATGCGCCTCCTTATCAGCAGTGACATTTCGCGGTGCCATTTTGATTGTACGATGCTTTGTTCTGTTGTACTCGTCAACTAAATCGTTAATTATCGGCAACCATTTATAGTTACCGTTTAGTGAAAATGCACGCCAAAGTTTATTCTTAATGGTGCGATTAAAACGTCTAACGAGCGAAGCTTTCAGCGTGCTATACGTAGAGTAATGATTTATGTTATGCTTTTCCATTAACGCCTTAAAGGTGCTATTAAAAAATTCTCGGCCATCGTCTGTCTGAATATGTGCTGGGCTGCGTGCGCATTGTTTGAATATTGACTTCATCGCTGCAGTAAAGTTTTCCAGATTTATCTTTGACAGACACCGCCCAAGTTTGTTTCGAGAACGTGTCGATAACGTTTAAAAGATAGCGATATCCGCGATTTTCTTTCGGATAAGCTCCCATTTCAACGAGATCAGCTTGCCATAAATCATCAATTCCCTTGGTTATAACACGACGTCTTCTAAAATTTTTACGCACTGGTTTATGTAGTTCTTTTACAACCTGTTCTTTCACCTTACTCATTTTTAAGTGTTGGTATTTATTCAGTTGTTCATTTATTCAGCATTCATATTTATTCAGTTGTTTATATAGGTTATCTAAAGTAGTTATTTGATATTCCAGTTTCTTAAATTTAACATTAAACTCCTGCTTGGATACGGAAGCCGTTGCTGTATTTGAAATAACCTCCATTATTGTTTTTAATTCGTTTTTGATATTCTCCATCTGAGTTAATTTTTCTCTAATATTTGACTCAATTTTTTTATGAGAATTTTCAAGCACAGCTGCAGTATGTGAAATTTCAACAAACTTTTGATTCAGAAAAGCCAAATTAATAGCATCACCAGTATCATTAGGAGCATGTACGTTCGTGAGACGCTTATCATTCATATCATAATCACCCTTAGGTGTTAAATTGATAGACGTAGCCTTTCGAGCATACCGTCCACCGCTACTGCTGAATCGACCGAATTTGTCAACGCTCATGTTTGAAATGATTTACGGAACGGGTTAGTCACCTGTATTTATTCAATTATATCAGCCTCGCGAATTTCTTCAAGTATTGCTTGCATTTCATTCGAGTGATTCGTATGTCCAGCTTCTGCGGAAGCTATCAATAATTTTAATCTGCCAATAAGTTCACCAACATCGTCCCAAGAACGGTAATCAATCGTTTCACAATAGTTAAAACGCATTAAGCCAAAACCATTTCGTTTTTGTTTCGGTGTTGAAGTGTGTTTTCGTCGCGGTGGAAAAAGTTTACTTATAATCTCCTTATATTTATAACATTCATTCGCATTGACTGGCGTATTGACATCATATTTTCGTTTGTGTGCATTGGTAATTTGTAATATAGTCTTATATGTGTTTAAATCAACATCTGTGTATAGATGATGATTTGGATACTTTTTAAACAGTAGTTCAAAAAGACCTTCAGTGCCGGGGTAAACGATGCCACTAACAATAATATTATCATCAATTATATCCAATTCAGAATTACCAATCATCCATTTATTTGTTTCCGCATCTATACGCGGACCATAGGTGCTATCAAGAGATTTTTTAGCGTTACGCGTAAGCGCCAACTGGAGATACTTTTCAGCTAGTACACCAACACTTGGTTCGTTTGTTTGCTTAAACAATTTTCGTGCAGTAATTTGTGCTGTTGGAGTAAATTGACTTGTTGTGGGGGTGGGTCCAACATTTTCACCCATCAACGATGACTTAAATACATCATCATCACCACTGTTAAGAATACGTGATTTCTTAATAGAAGATACAGCATAATCAATGGAATCATCAGCATCATCAATAGGAGATGCTTTCTTAATTTTAGCTTGTGCTGACTTTTCATTTTTAACTAAGAGGCTTTTTGCTGGTTCAGTTTTTATTTCAGTAGCTATTTTTTGAAGCGGCTCAGTTATTGGTTCTTCTAAATTTTTTTCCCGTTCAAACTGACTATCTTTAAGCGCGCGATATTTAGCACGTATAGATTTTATTGCCGTTAAAATTTTTCGCTTTAGCTGTTGATCTTGATCCATAGTATGTCCATATGCTATTGTTGCTTATAAACAAATGTGCAAGATATCAATGCTCACCCCCATTTTATACTTTTTCGACTTAACCAAGCATAAATTAGGTCAACTGAAACTTAGTTTCTGGCGACTTGAAATATGTTCCAGCCGAGGTGGACAATGTTCCGGCTGAGGTGGACAATGTTCCAGCTGAGGTGGACAATGTTCCGGCTGAGGTGGACAATGTTCCAGCTGAGGTGGACAAGGTTCTAATCAGTCAGAACATATTTTAAGTCTTCCAGGATGAAATTTCACGCTAAACATAATTTTGGAGGCAACTCATTCCTACATGCCCCTAAATATAGGCAATTATTTTGTAATTAAAAAGTGGCCCCATACGTAAATAGAGTTTCCGGTTAGACCGAACAAAATTTCAATCAAAAGTTCAAACAATTTGAAATTGGATTTTTCTGAAGGTGAATTTAATGTATACACGCTGTATTTCATATAACACAGTAGACGCACTCTATTATTTTATACAGAGTTCTGATAATATATATGTGATAATTAACAACACTGCACTATAGTAATTATTATCTAACATTTGAGATAAAATTTATAATTAGTTTTTATAGTAAAAAAACGACCTTTCTGATAATTCATTTTTATTTATATTATAAAAGATATTAATATAGTAATTTAAAATTTTTTCTTCACTATTTGATTTGAATAAATACATCGAAACCTTTTCTGTAACGACCTTGATCTAAACTGCAATCTTTATTAATAACCAAGAAACCATACTGTTCTTCCCAGCAATGGGTGCAAATTGATTTGAAGATATTGAACGGTATATCGCCACAAATATGGTCGTTATATATATGTAATAAATTGGTTAGATCTTGTTTAAATAAAATTATTAAATTTGCGTTGTCTCTAATTAGTTGTTTTGGTATGAAACTATAAGTTTGCGCTTGAAAAAAAAACTGAAATATCTTTATGTCGACCCATACAAAAATATGCTCGTATTTTATTCTGCTTATCCGTTACAACATCATCGAATATAAAAACCGAGTTATTTTTAGCATTTTCGGGTGCTATAACGTCCTCGTTATTGGAAAAAGTAAAATAGCTGAAACCTCTAATTGGTTTCACAACACGCTTCAAATATTCATATTTCGGTTGAAAAAGTGATTTTGAATAGACATAAACGTTCTCGAAACGTAATCCATTTGAATGTTCTAATAAATTTAACAAAACGCTAGTCTTACCACACCCCGATGGGCCTACTGTTAGACACCTTATGTTATTCGGTAACAGGGGGCCATGTTTTTTTTCACCGGATGTAGGTGATATAAAATCCATGTTTTCGATTGGCAATTCTACACGTTGTTTTATAAAACGCACCTTTAACGCTACTGAATAATGTGTATAAAAATGCGGGTTTTATATACATTGGCGATAGTAATCAACATGCTTCGCTATGTTGTAAAGTGGCATTCGTTGGGACTTGAATGCGTATTTGCCAACAATGAATTTATTTGTTGCAATGATCCGCAAGTTAACAATGACAACAATGAAATTCAATGGTATAATGATTCAAACGAGCCATTGTTGACAATCGCATTTGATGGCGTTGAAAAAGATGATATTATGCACCTGTGCGTTATAATTTTTGGCGGTTGTGAAAAGAGAATTTACTTTATTGAAAGCGATCAAAATTGTGAATTATTTGTTCGCGAAATTGATTCATTTCAATTTTTCATGAATCTATAAATAGCACTACTCAAGATGATTGACATTTAGTTCTAATGTTCCGTTGCAAGCAACAACAGCGAAGTGGTCGTGGATTGCTTAATTCAATAATTAACAAGTTGCCATTTGAAGCACATATACCCGGTTATTCTTATTGCGGGCCTGGTATGAAATTACAAGAACGATTAGCACGGGTGATCCGGGGATCAATAAGCTAGACGAAGCTTGTAAAGCACATGATATTGCTTACGCGTAAAGTAAAAATCGCAGCGATCGACATAAGGCTGATTTAATTTTAGCTAACGCCGCCTGGAACCGCGTTGAATCTTCAGACGCAAAATTTGGTGAAAAAACTGCTGCGTGGGCTGTAACAAACGCAATGAAAGCTAAAGTGAAGCTTGGTATGGGTGTGAAAAAGAAAGCCACACTTGGTCATGTCCGAAGAAGCGTGCGTGGTATAATAAAAGAATTAAAACGCGAACCATTTAATAATGCGGTAAAGCTTGCCTTAAAGACGGCCAAGCCTGCGGCTAAAAATAATAAAAACACCGCGCATTATTCCAATACCTAAAACGGGTGCTGTACTACCGCTTTTACCAATTTTTGCAGCACTTTCGGCAGCTGGCGCCTTGGCAGGTGGTGCATCAGGAGTTGCGAATGCAACTAACGATGCTAAGAGTGCACAAAAACAATTAAGCGAAAGTCAACGTCATAATCGAATGATGGAGGCAATTGCTGTGCGTAATGGCCGTGGTTTATACATACGTCCATACAGACAAGGGTTGGGTCTATATTTACGTCCATATCCAAAAAACTTATATTGAAATTGCCCGAGCGGGCACTAACAGATAGAGATTTGCATAAATATGCTAAATATTTATTCCATTTTCGGGGTGTATTTATGCGCAATAATTTACCGAAGCGTGGACCGTGGTATAATGAATGCGGTATTTTAAATTTAGATAATTCCGCCGGACCTGGTACTCATTGGACCTGTTACTGGAAAAACGGTAATCTGGTGGATTATTTTGATAGTTTTGGTAATTTAAAACCCCCGCTTGAGGTGGCTCGCTACTTTAGCGGCAATAATATCACATACAATTATAACAATTACCAGGATTACAACTCGTACAAATGCGGACATCTCTGTTTAGGCTTTCTTTATAATAAATATTATGGTGATAGCAATAAATACTTATAAAAGAAAGCAACATTCGCATATTCCTAATAGTTCAAAATATATTGTAATGGCGTTCACACTAACATTAACTGGGAATTCATCCATATTATCAGCACACTATTTCCCCCCAATCAGACTAAATACTCAATATGAGTGCGCCCTATTGGGCTTTCAAGTTTATAATTCAATACCCAATGTTACAACTAAAAATAATTTGCTTCATTATGCTAACGATAATGTTATAGAATTTCCAGTTGGGACGTTTGAGGTGGATGATTTAGCTTCATATATCGAAAAACATATGTATAATCAATACGGTAATAATATTTATGAAAACAAACACGATAAACCTTACATACATCTAAAAGCGAATAATAACACACTCAGGTGTGAAATAATTAGTAACGAAGCCTAATACAATTGGCTCATTATTAGGGTTTCGTAAGCAAATACTAGAGGCCAATAAACTTCATACCTCGCAAGAACCAGTTAGTATAATTAAAGTTACCTCTTTATACTTGCAGTGTAATATTACTAGCAACGCTTATATTAATGGTACTCCTGCACACACATTGCATGAATTTTTCACCTCTTGTCGCACCTGGCTATAAAATAGTGGAAGTACCACGAAATATAATTTATTTTCCTGTAACCGTCAACGAGTTAACATCTATTTCGCTAAAAATTGTTGATCAGGACGGTGATTTGGTGGACTTTCGTGGTGAAAAAATTACTGTACGTTTACATTTGAGGCCATGTTGATTTACAATACAGATCAATCTAGCGCGGGGGTATATAATAGAGGTTTGTCAACTTCTAGGCTCATTCATTCGAATACCATAAAGCGTAAAAGACCACGACGTATTTCAAAGGAAGATTTAGCATTTCTTGAGTCAATTGGGTTGAAAGTTAAACAAAAATGGTACTCAGCGATACATTGAACATTCTAAGCGGTACTCAATTTGATAATAGTATCACTAATTTCGAGTATCATACCTATGCACTTTTTCTCCGCTCATTTGGGGTCAACGATCAGATACGAATTTTGGTACCAAATCAGGATGTTTATATTTTACCCAGCGAAAGTTTTATATACATTGAGGGAAAAATTTTAAAAGATGATAACACAGAACCTGCTGTTAGTGTATTATTGGTTAATAATTGTATGGCATATTTGTTTGGTGAAATCAGGTATGAATTAAATGGTGTTGAGATTGAGCGTGTTAGATATGTGGGTCTAACGACTACGGTAAGAAATTATCTATGCTTAAATGATGGCGAAAGTAAACAATTATTAAACGCAGGTTGGTCGATTGATAATAATTGTAGTGTAAAATTATCAAAACCATACTTTAGTTTTTGTGTTCCACTTAAGAAATTACTAGGATTTGCTGAAGATTATCGAAAAATTTTATTAAATGCCAAACACGAGCTAATCCTTATTCGTTCGTGAACGGATGTCGATATATTTGTTTTAACTTCGGGTATGAAACTAGAAATTAGTAAACTGGAATGGCATGTACCGCACATAACTGTTTCAGATGAAATAAAGTTATCGCTATTAAAGTATACTGAACAAGCCAGCCCAATACAAATCAGTTTTAGAACGTGGGAAACATATATTCAGCCGGCACTGCCCACATCTCAACAAAACACTTGGGTTGTTAAAACAACTACACAACTGGAAAAGCCTCGATATATCATTTTCGCTTTGCAGAAAAATATTGCTGGTAAAAATGTTTCCAAATTTAACGATTGTGATTTAAGCAATTTTAAAGTTTTCCTAAATTCACAAATGTTCCCGTATGATGATTTACATATAAAATTCGAAACAAACCAATTTGCAATACTTTACGATATGTACGTTAGGTTTCAATCCTCATACTACCATAGCAATAATGAGCCGCTATTAACGTGGGAAAATTTTAGAGATATTGCTCCAATAGTTTTGATTTATTGTTCGCGTCAAAATGAGTCATTGAAAAGCGGTTCAATCGATGTTCGATTGGAATTTAAATGTAACAAGGATATTCCGGCTGATACCACAGCAATATCCATTCTAGTTCATGATATCATTTTTGATTACATCCCGCTAACTAATTTAGTTAAAAAATATACTTAATTAACCCCCACCACCACCGATGCAGTTTTTTCAAAATGTATAAAACGCGTGAGTTGATTGCAAAATAAACCAGTCTTTGTACGATAGCTAATAAATCATGTTTTTTTGATGTACAAGGTTTCAAAGGTCCCAACCATCAATTTTTCTTTAAAGAAGTTGGTATTGTTGTGGATGAATCTAATGACGTGTTACATCTTCTGTTCGAGCCGCCATTTGATTTCAATGAATTACCCGAGAAATACCGACGCGTTGCTCGTCATCTGTATCACCGATATCATGGGCTTAACTGGTTTTGTGGTTTCATTCCATACAGCAAACTTCGCAACATACTGAAACCGATTCTAAAGAAGTTCTCGTTTGTATACGTGAAGGGTGGTGAAAAACGGGAATGGGTTATGGATCTGTTTGATGAGACTGAAGATCAACCATCGATAGTGAACATGGAGGAAATTTTTGACATCCCTAAACTTTCCAGACTGCGAGACGAATACAACTCAAGGCGATGCTTACTTCATACGGCCGACTAGATGTGTGCTTTAGAAAATGGCATAATTTTAAAAAACTTTTATTTAGAAAACATATAGTTTTAAGAGTATTATGTTGTATGTATCTATTATTTGCATAAATAAAAATTATAAATTAAAAAAATATGATGTTTTTTATTTAAATTATCGCTTTAACACATCTATAGATATATATGAATTTAATTTTGAATGTGGTATAAAATTAGATTCACCATGTTTTATAAATCACTATCTCTCGAGCTTTTGTTGGAGCAACAACAACGCTAGTTTGGAAAAAACAAAATATGTCTCTTTTAAAGATATTTTTAATCTTCATACGAGGTTATTTAGCGTATTCAATTAATAAAAACAATGATATTCAAAAGTTAAATAATAATGACAACAACAGCAGATTGAGATGTGGTTTATTTAATGATTTTGATAATCCAGACATTAATCCTAGAAAGTGGAATAAGACTCATTTAAGATGGGATTATGTTGGAGCTAATCAAACGATTTTGAACTTAATACAAGCTGCCTTTCAAATGTGGCACGATCATTCGAGTTTAGTTTTTCAGTATGATAATCCCGATATCATAATTTCCAACCGTAAACTTAATCACACCTTTGAAAAATATCCTAATTGGATGGAGCCGGAGGCGTTTGGCTCACGCATTTTATCCATACTTTAACAGAACCACCGAAATTCGTATTGATGTGGATGAAAGGTGGTCGTTAAAAGAAGACGAGGAAGCTGGGAGCTTAAACCTTTTTGCTGTATTAACGCATGAAATTGCTCATTCAGTCGGAATAAGCCACCGTGATAATAATAATGAATCTATTATGTATGCTTATTACAACCCAAAATGGAATCGTAAGTTAGATTCGGAAGTTATCGCCAATATTCAAAATTTGTATGGTGTAAATGAAAAGACGTTGGTCGCCCTCCAATTATGTACTTTAAAAGATTTTGATGCGCTACTTATTGTGGATAAAACGATGTATATATTTTATAACCACTGGGTTTGGTTAGTTGATATCAATGAAAATGAATATACTAAACCTAAGTTAATAAAAGAACTTTTACTTTTTTTTACCACAAAACTTTAGTAAAATTTCATCAATTTATCAAAAAGCTAGCGATGAACTTGTTCTTTTAGTTGAAAATGAAATTTACCTAATAACGTATCCGGATATGCAATTAGTTCCTGGATTTCCCAAGTTTGTAATATCTCTGTTCAGTCTGCCCCAAAAAAGTAAAATTAATGCAATGTTTAATACATATACAGGTAGAACCTATATATTTTATAATAAATTTTATTATGTTGAAGTAGACGATTGTGGATTAGTTGCTAAGAGCTATGGTATTATTTCACAAAAATTCCCCGAAATTCCGCTAAACATCCATTCAGTGTTTCGATACACAGATGGTTTATTATATTTTTTAAAAAAAAATCGACGAGTTTATTTATATAGCGAATTTTCCACTAAAATCGTTGAAATTAAAAACCCCGATTTATTTATTTTCAATATAAAATGCCCAAAAATGTCAATTTTAGAAAACCTGAAAGCCATTTAGACCAAATTATTGGACAAATTGTTGATAACAATATTTCACATATTTCTGCTGATTAAACATCATAAAATTTTTTTTTGTAGGAGTTAATTGTAAAGCGGTATTTGAACAAACAATTAAAAATATTAGTTGTTATCTAATTAAAATGCTTTCAGATAAATCATATCCCAAAAATGTCAATTTTAGAAAACCTGAAAGCCATTTAGACCAAATCATTGGACAAATTGTTGGTAACAATATTTCACATATTTCTGCTGATTAAACATCATAAAATTTTTTTTGTAGGAGTTAATTGTAAAGCGCTATTTGAACAAACAATTAAAAATATTAGTTGTTATCTAATTAAAATGCTTTCAGATAAATCATATACAGTGCCGGCAACTAACACGATGTTATAATTATGGCGGATCTCATTTTAAAAATATAAAAATCGAGAGATAATTTTAATTTATCTCTAATTAAAAAATATTCTGATTGCTTGTATTATAGATACAATGTAGCTATGTTTAGATATAAATATATGTGCCGACGAAATTTTTAACTTTTTGAAAAATGAGTGTTGAAGTATTATTTGCTTCAACAATCCCTATCGATTATAACTGCAGTTGTAATCTTATTAGCATTTCAAAAATTACGTTGTGGACACTCAGTTTGTACGAACGCGAGTCAACAATAGTTGTTTTTTATCATGGCGTTGGTTATCGAGCTATTGGCGAAATAACTCTAGCATTAAATTTTAATGGTGAAAAACGATTTGGCGATTTTTTCATAATTAACGGTATGCATACATATATTTATTATATTAGTAATATCTAATTTTTTGTTCTTTTCGCAGAGGAACTCTCGATTATAAATCCAGAACTCACCTGGTTGGAGTGATGAAAAAAAATATCTCCTTAAATCTCACAAAATTAATAATTACATACACATTTTTGTATTACCAATGCTTTACTACTAACTATGTATACTTATATATTTAAATAAAAAAATGAACTGTTTCTAAAAATAGTTTTTTATTTATTTTCACCTTTAGTCAATCTTTCATCATAATGAAAACCATCCTAATCACTCATATGGGTAAAATAAAAAATATCATTTTAAAAATTAATAATCGCAATTATATATTTCTAAAATTAGAAATGATATTTCACTATTATTATTTAATTGCACGTAAATTTTGCACAAAATTATTTAGATCACTTTTATTGGTTTATTTTTTACACAAAATTGTTTATATCACTTTTATTTTAATTTTTTGTGAAAATATTTTTGAATAACTAAATTATTATTATTATTAGATATCACTGCATATTTTCTGAAAATTTAAAGGTTGTTTGGGGATTGGGTGTTTAAAGAAAAAAACAATATTTTCATATATAAAATTTTTTATTAAAATTAGCCGGGCCTAAATTGTGGTATACAATTTGCTCCTATGAACACAAAAAATATTTTTTTTAATATAAAAAAATACAATAATTTTTATATATAAATAAAATACCTAAGAAATACGTTGTGTAGTTTTCCACATATTCAGGTGGCTTTCGATTCTAAACATAAAAACAAAAAACAAATCAATAAGGTAAAGAAATTATAAATATTTTTTTTTATTTTTACGTACCGGATGCTCCCCCAAAAATGCCTTTCTACATTTGCAGTAGTGTCACCACGAGCGCTCTTTTAAAACCTGGTGACTTAGGTTAAACGGGCAATTCCACCAAGTTCCAACCTGTTTATAATTAGTTGTCTCCATTCTTCAACTACTCTTTTAGACAGCTATTTTATGAATGAGTGTTTTTTTATTAAACAAACGCAAGCGATATATGATTTTAGAGCTTATCTTGTAACGATGGTTAACTAATCAGTTTTTTTCCTTTGATGTTATAATTACTTAATAAAACTAACCGATATCTCTCGCTATATTAACATTTTTTAAAAACTTTTGCCGCTATCATAATATGTGTGGGATGTTTTATACATTAATTTTTTGATGGTGATAAAAATAATTACACACAGACAATGTATGTTTTTTTCATTTATTATTATAAATATCTTTTTTATGATACAAATTCAACACACTTCTGATTGTTATAAATTAGATAATATTTACAGTTTACTAATTTCTAACTCATTTAAATTATTAGTAAAACGTTTAGGTAAATATATTTTAAATGATTCAAATTCAACAATAATAGCTGAACCATGTTTCATCCTTCTCGCATTTAGAATTTTGAGTGATACACCTGGCGTTAAAGTTGATATGTTCCTGAACGGTTTCCTTGTCTTCTGAACTTCAGCACCCAGCTTATTTAATTTCTCTAGAAGTAAATCAACTGATGGTTGGGCGTCGCAGTAGAAATTAGTCGAATAAGTTGGTTGACTGAAATCGATCCATTCATGATTAACTCCGTCACATGTTGGATTATAACATGTTTCGGATATGTAACCCTCATCTGACTGCTGCTGTATTTGTTGCTGGGAGTCCATTACTACTGCTGCTGTGAGTACTCTATTCGCCGGAAACCAAATCAATGTCGAAAGAATTTACGCCAATCTTGCCGCTGCTAGTGATTGCAAGCTTCTGTTCTTGAATTTCCTTTAAGTTGTCGTCGGTTATCGATTGAATCGGGCCGGTAAGAACAACGAATGCGTTTCCAACTCCAAAACAATCCGCTCACCAAACTTGATCTTCACACGTCGAAAACCGCAAATTTTATATTTTTCGCCCTCTTTAAGCTCACTAGCTTTAATTAAACTCTTGTAACTAGTTCTAAGTTATTGATATTTTTCCATTGTTTTTTACTCACAGCTTTTATACACTCATGAAATTTGGTGGGAGTTTCAAAAAAATATTTATCATATCACAATTCCGAAGTCCGGAATGTCTTATAAGCGCCAATTAACTTTAATGAGCGCGCAACGTTTAAAAAACTAGCCAATTAACTTTAATGAACATAAAAAACCTACACACAGACCAATTAACCATAACTCAACCAAACAACAACGCCTTATCACACAACGCACAGACCAATTAACCGACTCAACAAACAACAACGGCTTATCGCACGCTGATAATAACTACAGACCAATTAGCCGCCGGAAGTCTGATAAAACCAAGTACAGTACGACACAAAATTATTCGGCCACCCATTATGGGGGTCTATACTTTTGACGCGGAGTGTGCTGTAGAACTCTTATGCTGTAGTATCGATACAAGTTACCTACTTTTGCCTACGTTGCTTTCATCAGAATCAAACCATTTATTAAGATGGTTTAAACATTTATCAATAAATACCAAAAAATTATTTTGAATTTCATAACTTTCCCTGTAGGATTTTTCTTCTAAAGATCGAAACATTTTTTTGGTTTCGTAATCAAAAAAAGTATCTTTTTTACGTTACTCTAGCGCCGATTTTAAAGTTGACATAATATTATACACATCTAAGACTGTGATATTATTGCCTTTAAGTTGTTTAACAGCTGTGGTATCGCCGTTTAAATAAAGATTAATAAATACACGCTAAATTAATAAGTTTATTAAACAGTTTATTACATTGTACTTCAAATAAATCACCTCAAATTATGTTTGGTCGTGAAATTCGTTCATGACTGGATTTCATCAAACCACAAATAAACAATACCTTTAAGTCGACGAAATTAGAGGGGAGAGAGATATTAGTGCGTACACGAGTTTCAGTTCGAAATTATGCTTCAAGTACGAAATGGCTGTTCGGTACAGTAAGAACACGTTTAGGTACTCTACATTATTTAGTTTTATTAGATGAGGGACGTACGTGGAAACGTCACATTGATCAGATTCGCGAAATTAATGAAAGTACTGATCTGGAGAATCCAAGGATGAATCGTGTCATCCGAGGATAACATTTCACTGCCAGAAAGTGATATTCTAGACATTCTGGACAGTACAATAAATAATGAAACCACAACGCAGGACGAAGTGCGATCGAATGATTGTGTTGCAATGCCAGTACAGGCAGATGAGAGTGTTTTTCCGATTCAGCGGTCTACCAGAACAAAGCGCGCTTCGGAACGATTGAATCTGTAGATTCAACATGTGGCACAAATTACATCTGATATTGTACATTACATGTTTATTTGATGACATCTTGAGATGAACTAACTAATATTGTATTTTTTTATAGTTTTATAATTTTTTCAGTCACTTTGTGATTTTTAATTTACATTGGGATTTTGGTCATACTAACCAGAGAAATCGAGTGCTTAAGTTTCAGTTTAGCTGAACGATAAGTGAACATATGAATACTGCGTGTGTTGAAATGCAAACAAAAGTTTGTCATACGTAGTAATGTTTCACAAGCACTCGATAATATTTGAAATTGAAAAAAAATAAAATATTGTATTGCATAAAATACAGGTATACCAACCTACATGGTACTAAAAATATTCTTTTTGGTTCAGGTTACTACAACAGCTTTATGAAAGTTATGTAAAAAATGGCTCGCGAAATGCAAAAAGATTTGAACTTTACTGTTTCCATTAATTTCATTCATCATCAAAATATCTTGAATATCTGTAGGGCACTCCTTTCCTAAACTAAAATAATTACTCAAAGCCTTCCAATTCAAAAATATGTTGTTTACACAAGGTAGCAATGAAAGCCACCTAGTACCAACATGTCGTTTCAATTCATGCCATTCACCTTCAACAGCAGCAACAAATTTTGTAAGCTCGTCTCTACGGACTGCAGAAACGGAGAAATGGTTGTACTTTTAAAATTATATTTTCAACATCAATTCTTAAAAAATTCATTGCATGCTTGACTGTGTTGTGAACTGTGTGTGCGTCACAATTTTTAAACCTATACATTATTCTATTCCATACCCTAAAATTCTGTACCCTGTATCAGTATATCCTAGTAAAATTCCCATTTTAGCCTTATCATCCCACTTGGACTTTCTAACTTGATCAGGAACTCTAACAAAGACTTTACTACCGCATATTTTTAAATATTTAACATTAGGTTTTTCATTGAAAAATATTTCGTAAGGTGATTTTTCTTCTAAAATGTTTGCTAAAGTTCTATTTTTTAAGTAAGCTGCTGCTTTTATAACTTGAAGCCAATAAATTCGATTAACTTTTGCCTCTTTAAATAAACATCTAGCTATATCCATTATTGACTTATTATATCTTTCTGCTAGGACCCCATTTAATTCATGAACATAGAGAGGACATGGATTTATGTTTATACCTTTTTCCCTAGCAAAATTTATAATATTTGTACTTAAATATTCATTTGCATTATCACATCTTAAATTCTTTATCTTTTTACCAATCAAATTTAATTTTGTAAAATTAAAATGTATGAAATAAAAGAGTTATTCACGGAATTAAGAAACAGAATGGAAAAATTAGAAGAGAAAATTGACGTTAAATTAGACCTACTTATACACGAACAACTTCAAATACGAAAAATTTGAAGTTTTAAAGAAAAAATTGAATATGTCAGAAATTAGGAAGCGGAATCTAATAATTTTTGGAATAAATGATGAAAAAATGAACTATGCATACTTATTTAGAACAAAAAATAATAAAAATTTACCAAGATAAATTAAAAATAACATTCATCGAGAATGATACTGATTTTGTAAGAAGAACTAGAAATAAAATTACTAACTCAAACCTCCCAATATTGTTAGGCATAGTTTCATGCTAAAAAAAGATATAAATTCTGAGAAATAAACATTCCCCAAAAATTTACAATATTAACATAAAAGAAGAGTATTCAAAAGAAGTATTGGAAAGAAGAAAATTACTTCAACCTGAAGTGATGTTCTAAGAAAGGAAAGAAAAAACGCCATTATTAGATATGATAAAATATTAATCGTAAATTCAAATGTTAGGTGACTTTGTCCATCCAGCCCGTAGAATACTACGTCAAGAAGGTTGCATTAAAAACAATTTGTATTAACTGTAATTTTACTATTGTTTGATTTAAATAAATAATGGGTAAAACGAAAAAAGATTAGAAGACGTGATAGCTGCAGCGATAGCTCGTCGAATTTGTGGTGAACCAAGCCGGACCTGACAAATTAATTGCGTTTTATTTAATTAAATTAATATCTGAAACACTTGGAGATCCTACTCAGCATTCTTGGAAAATATTTACATTAGATTTATTTACTTTAGAAACGGCTTTAAGAAATGAAACGGAAACACTTATCAATAAATTAATATTGTAATGTTTATGCTAACTGACGACCAACTGCCGGCTGCTGTGTGGTGTAGTAATGCCAATAATCCCTCCGAGGCTATTGGTGAGCGGAATTTATTAGCATACACGCACCCAATATTTCCGCTCCATCGACCAGTAGTGGACCTTAATTTTTACTAACAGAGTGATGGAATTGTACTGAACCAATAAATTTTATTTTTAGAGAGTTGTGGATCAGGAGTTCCACTAATGGTTCGAAAGTTTTTGTAAATTCAAAGCCAAATAAAATAAAGAGTAGAAATTTCTGTTAAAATTTTTAAATAAAGATCTTATCTGGATTGGAGTTAAGACGATTTCATGAGAAGTTACGGAAAGGACCGCTGGAGGAAGCAGGTAATTGGAATTTGTTGGAAGCGATCTAGGGTGACGTACTACCTACGTGGTAAAATTAACTTACCAGATTACTTCCGTGATGTTAATCCCCTAAACTAATTGGATGAAATATTTTCTCGAGGTTTAAACACCGCAAGTCCGGCAGTTCCAAATATATATATATATATATATATATATATATATATATATATATATATATATATATATATATATATAAAATTCTCCCGGAGATGTTCCTCTATTTTTCTTCACCCGAAGATTAGGTTCTTCAAATATTAAAAACGAATAAAAAAAAATCAAATGATTCGTTTTTCTCAAAATTTATTAATTCTGAAATAAAATCCAGTCGTTCTTTTCCAACAATTTCACAAAATTAGATTTTACATAGTTTTTAAAAATTTACGACATTTTAAAACACAAAAAAAAAAATATTCTAATTGTTCAGAACGAAAATCAAATCGAATCTTTAAGTTAAAATTTATTTTATGATGTAAGTTTGAGACGGCATGTCCCGTTCCGTAGTTAAAATCGGAAGAGATGTTTTCTGTCCGACGATCGAAATAAAAGAGAGCGATCAAAAGGAATTAATTATAGATGTTTCTACAGTTATGTAATTGTAACATTTTTTCTACAGTTATGTAATTGTAAACATTGACAGGCAATTTTTTTTTTTTTTTGATATTGACGGTACATTGCCACAGTCCGGCCCTATCGGAATTTTGATATAAAAACTATAACACGATTTAGTACCTAATTTGAACTAATTTGTACTCCAGTTTCAGAATTTGTACCCGTAAGATGGCAAAGATATTAAAAGGTTCCGTACACAGTGACAGTGACATACCAGCCCGGCCCTGTCGGAATTTTAAAAACTATACCATGATTTAATACCTATTTTGTACTATTTTGAACTTCAGTTTCAGAATTTGTACTCATAAGGTAACGGAGATATTAAGGGGTTTCGTAGACCAGCCATGACAGAAATTCGATTTAAAAACTGTATGTAATTTGAGTTGTGTTGTATATGTGGGAAGAAACGTTGAAATTGAACGTTGAAATAATACACAAATTATTTTCATAAATTAATAATTTATTCATTCTTTAAAATTAACAAAGAGAACAGAAAGAATGAATGAATGAGAATATTTATTTTTGAAAATGAATTAGAATATTTTTGAATATTTTTGAAAATTTTGAAAATGAATTAGAATATTTATTTATTTTTTTTTTTTTTGGTTCACCACACATTCGGCGATCCCGTTTGCACTAGCATCGCAGGTTAAAACTAACGGATAATTAAAATTTGGAAATTTTAATATAGGTGGTGTACTAAGTGCTTCCTTCAAGATACGAATTGCTGTGGTATGCTCGTCACGTATTTGAAATTTAACATTTTTCTTTTTTAAGGAATTTAAAGGTGCTACGATTTGTGCGTAGTTTGGTATAAATTTTGCATAAAAAGCGCACATGTCAACGAATTTCTGAAGCTCCTTTAAATTTCTTGGGATTGGCAAACTTTTAATTGCCTCTACACGATCTTCTAACGGTAAACGGCCAGAAGTAGACACAGAATGACCCAAAATTTTAAGACGTGTTTTACAAAATTGCACCTTGTCTGGATTTATAGTAAGATTTAATTTTCTAAATCTAGAAAGTAATAGTTCTATGTGCTTCAGATGAGATTCGACATCTGGGCTATGGATAATCAAGTCGTCGTAATAAATTAAAAGAAATTCCTTACGAAAATCGGCGAGCTCAGTCATCAAGTACCTGAAGAGCGCTTGCGCTGAGTTACAAAGACCGAAGGGTACGACATTGAAATGAAAATGACCAAATGTCGTAATGATAGCAGTATATTTCTTTGATCCTTCTGCTAAGGGAATTTGATAAAAGGATTGTGATAAATCGACGACACTAAAAATTTTTGAATTACCCATTTGCATAAATATCGAATTCATGGAAACAGCGGTTAAGGGGTCGTATGTCAAATAAGAATTGATAAATCTATAGTCTGCAACGAGACGAAGACCGTTAGTCTTCTTTACAAAAAATACGGGACTAGCATACGGAGATTGGGACCGTGAAATGATACCCAATTTGAGTAGTTTCTGAAGATGTTGCTCCAATAACAAGGTATGCTCTGGTGATAGATAATAGGGCTTTTTTGCTATTACCACATTTTGTTTAAGATGTAAGTGATATTCGAAATTTTTTGCACGACCCGGTATCTTAGATAAAACATTTTTATATTTCTTAACTATATTATTTAATCGGGTTTGTTGTGTAGTATTTAGAACTGAAGTACCGTCCAACATTACACTGATACGATTCGACATTTCATTGGGAATAGATATAAAATCTACAACCAAACCTTTGTTGTGTGAAAATGTAATATTTTTATTATAAAAATTAATAATTATGCGACAAAAGGTTAAAGTTGGTGAACCCAATAAAATATCGAATGGCAAATCATTACAAATGTAAAATGTTTGATTCCAAGATAAAGTGGAAATTTTGAAATGTAAATTTACAGCTTTCCGGAAGAAGATTTTATTACTTCCGGGTAAAGAAGCTTGTATTTCAGTTCTAAAATACTTTAACTTAGGGTTAATTTTAACTAATTTCTCAAAAAGTTTCGAAGAAACGGCGCTCAAAGTCGAGCCAGAGTCGAGGAGAGCGACACCTTCAGTACCACAAATGTTTACATTAATGACAGGTAAAGTATATTTAAAGCTAAAGCAGTTTGGGTAATTTACCGAAAATTTTGATTTGAAACCTTTGAAATAGATAGGTCGGTATTCTGATTGTCATTTTCGATAAATGGATTTGACGACGGACGACTGTTATTTAAAGTTGCAAGTGTATTGTTATTAGAATTTGTTTTGCGCAAACAATTATCTATTGTATGCCCAGTACGCTTACAATAGCGACAAAAACGTTTACGCTGACCACTAGCAGACGGACTAGCAGTATTTGTTAGTATTTGTTACAGATGTTTTAGCATCTGTATTTACTGTAGGTGTGGGACTGACTAACTGAGTTGATTTTATTGAATTTGGTTCAACTTTATGTTGATAGAGACGAGTTCGGGAAATTATCTCCTGAACTCGAGAAATTTCTTTATCTAATTCAGAAAAATTCTGTGGGACATTCGCAAATTTTACCAATTCAAATGTGGTAAAATTTATGTGCGCATATATTAAATTTATAACTGTAGTTTCCGGCCAAAAAGGTTCCAAAATAGCAACAAATTTTTTTATCGAGGTAGCAAAATTGAAAAAAGATTCGTTTTGACCTTGTTTTCGAAGGACAAAACGATCTACCAATAATTGACGTTGAGGAGGAGAAATTAATGAAATGAGATGTTGTTTTACAGACGGCCATGACATTTGAGATGACACAAATTGTGACCATAAACTCCTCGTAGAAGGCGATACTTTTGAAGTCAAAAAAGTTAGAAAAATTTTCGGATCAAATAGATTGAGTACTATTACCTCGTTAATTGCTGCGATGAAATTAATAATTGACTCAGGAAACTGCACATTTAAGGTTGGAATGTCCTTGGTGAAGTCCTCGAACCTCAGTGACGGTTGAACAGGAAATGTTGAGTTAGTACTGCTTTTGTTGCAGGTAAACTCATGGACTAATTTAGAAAGCAATCTCTGTTGTTCAGCTAACTGGTCGGCTACGGATGAAATTAAAACTGTGTTGTCCGCTATCTGTGATGTCGGATCATGGTACATAGCTGAAATACCAGGTAACTCCGGCTTTGAAGGTGACGTCTGGGGCTGGTTTGCATCCAAATACACTAGAGGTTCTGATGTAGCTTCGTCCTGTGAACTCATGATTAGCGAAAACAACAAGCACGGAGAAAAAAAAATTCGAACCCAACCTATAAAGGTTTCTAAAATAAAATGTTTTAAACAGAAATATACGCCGAAACGTATACCAATATTTAAAGAAATTTAACTTATTTAGTTAAATTATATATATATATATATATATATATATATATATATATATATATATATATATATATATAAATTTTATAACTTATGTAAAATTATTACTTTATTAACGCTAATACCTAATATTACAAACATACCATATAAACAGAATTGGAGAAAAGAAGGGAAAAAAAAATATTTTTAAGTGTACTTATAAGTTAAATTTTGTAATTTAAATTCGAAATACTTAAATATTTACCGTAAAAGGGAAAATTTGAAGTTTGAATATTTACTGAATGTGCGGAATAATTTGAAGGTTGAATATTTACTAAAAATTAATTCTGGAAAACCTGAATTTATAGGTATGGATAATAAAGAAAAAAAATTTTTTAAGAAAATACCGGAAAATGTTGATCGGGTTAGTGTATTAGTAATGTTAATAAATTATGGATGTTGTATACGGTGTTAGTAATCGTTAGTGATTTCAGTATGTTGGAAAATTTGTGTATGGATCCGGGAAAGAAAAATTTATTAGGTTAGTGTTTTAGTATGGTTAGTAAATTAAAAAGGTAACGGGTATGTTAGTATGGTTAATAATGTTAGTAAAGGGGTGGGTGGGTGGGTGCAGATATTATCGGAATTGTAACAAAAGAAAAAAATTGAGTAATACGGTTAGTGTGTTAATATGTTAGTAAGAATTATGAAAGCTGTACGGTGTTAGTAATGTTAGTTCGTGTTAATATGTGTATGGTTGTAAACGAAAAAGAGAAAGAAAAAAAAAATAAATTGTGAAAATGAGTTTGTTATAAAACTACCAAAAATATGTATTGAAAATTAATTTTTTTTTAAATATTCGGAAAATATTCAGTAAATATTCAAATTTATGAAAAATTTAATTGCAATATTCCAGAGGAAAAGGACGCTCCGGTACCAAAATGTCAAAAAATTATTATATTAAGGCACCCTTGAACGTTCCTGCTACCAAAATGACACGAAGAAAAAAAGAAAAAAAAGAAAATATTAGGGAAAATACGTAGAATAAGATTTTATTATTGAGTATTGGTTAATTAATTAAATCTAATTAAGGTGTCATTAAATAAAATTAAAATTATAAAGAAATTTGAATTGAGTTAAATTAGAGGAACCGGCACCTGTACTATGAGAAGACACGGCTCCTGGACTAGGGACGACGCCCGTTAGAGTAAAGCGCGTGGATAACTACAGGAATTAACAGCGGGGCCCATGTCGCTGTTGGAAAGCCCAATAAGATTTAAGATATGATTAAAAAGAAATAAAATTTATTAATAGGGCTCAAACTGAAAAAAGAAATTAGTTTTCTGTAAATATGGTATGTAGGAAATCGCAAATAATAATTTTAGAAATTAAATTTAAAATTAACTTTATTTAATATTAAAATAAGTTTTGCTTAAATAAGTTACTCAAAGTTAACAAGTAATGACACATGTTTTTAACAACATTTTAAAATGGCTGAATTGAATGAGTATAAATTTGTATTTAAAGATGCAAATGGTAAGAATTTTACATAATATTTCAAAATTTAAAACGTGCTATACTATTCAAAATATTCAAAATGGCGAATAAGTTACATAATAATTTTTCTTAAAGAGAAATTTTATATTAATAATAAATAAATTTCGTTACAATAAAAATAGAATTTTACATACTTTTACAATATTAAATCTAAATATCGCAATAACTTTCAACAGAAATGCTTAATTACATTTGACTGAGAAAAAAAAAGGATATTTAATAAATTTGAAAACACAGTAGTGCTTCAATGAATAGGAATAGAATTGGTATAATTGAAACCAATTCTATAAAATATTTATATTAAAATAATAAAAGAATTTAAAGTTATTACCCAAATTTGCTTCATGTTATAATTCGGAATTCCAAACACGAATACGCCATATTGTAGAATTATTTGTTACAAAAAAATTACACAGAATTTTGTAGAGTACATATCGTTACATTATTTGGTTAGAATTTAAAATAAATTACCCTCCCTTTTTTTTTACAAGGAGAAAAAAAAATAATATGATATTGCATCATCCATTTTCAAATACAATAACAGTATTGTACCGAGCGGATGAAGAAAGCGTCCATTATCTTAGTTGAACCCAACACAAGTGTTTATATACATGAGATGTTACGATGCATTGCTCGCATACAGTACATGACTGTATTACTACGCCCGGTTCAATTATTACGCATGCACAAGTAGAGCCTACTTTATAATTTTATTTTCTAATAAGTACATTAAAATTGAAATATGTTATTTAATTTTTGTTCAAAGATATACTAAATTAACTATTTAAACGTTTAAGTAATTACCTTTTGCCGAAAGAATCGTATGTAAAACTCCAACTGAACTCTTTTTTAAATTAAAACATCAGAGACGAAAAATGGTCTGATCTTGGAGTTTGCGCACTGCATATATATGATAGAACAATATCGGAATCTTTTAATCAATACGAATCGATACCACACAAGATCAGAATTGTCAATAATATATTATACTTATGTACACTACGCGGAAACAAAATTGTCACATCCGTGACACTATCGCTGGAGCTATCACGTCTTCTAATCTTTTACCTCTTTAAATAAACATCTAGTTTTTATTTTTACTAAAAATATTCTCATTTAAATTTGAAAAGATCGATCTCCGATTCCGTAAAATTTTCACGATCTCTGTATCAATTTGGTCTACCAGGAATCGATTCGAAAAATCGAAGACCGGCTTTCCAAAAATCGATTTTCGATAAAATCGAATCGAGATCGGAAACCCTACTTGCTAGCGACATGGCGACTTATTCAGTTCATTCATTCCTTCTGTTATTTTTTTTTTTTTTAGATGGTATTTTTTCAAAATTATTGTAGAATATATTTTAACTATTTATGTTGTCGAAATAATTTTACCACTTTTTCATTTATAGAAAATTGAGTGAAATTTTGGATTCATGTGACACTTTTAGCGCAAACTAGAAACCATTTTATTCATATTAAATTCAGCAGTTCATCTTCAAAGGAAACTGAAAATTTTTTTAAAACTGATTTATGATGACCTAATAAGAAACCTTATTAAAACTTTAAGGTCAAAAATTGAATCGATTTTCGTCGGATCGATATTTTGTAAGCCGCTTTTCTCCTGCATCGATTTTTGGTTTGACGATTCGAATCGATCCACAAGATCGATTTTTTGGCCAGAGATCGGAAACCCTAGTATCAAGTAGTGTTGTGCGTTCCCGCATACTAGCGGTATTATAGATATGATTGGTAGAACCATCACTATGTCTCAAAGATCATAAAGTATGAATCATAGATATGGTTTGAATCTATGATTTGAATAAGTATATAACACTCCCCCTCTTAAGGTTTTCTTTTACGCACATCTTGAAAGACATGAAAATTGAACAAATTAGTTTGAAAGAAATTAAAAAATAAATTTTTACAATTCTCAAGTTTCTATAATATATATAAACAGAAAATAAAAAGATAAAAAAATAAAATGTTGAATCTACAGATTCAATCGTTCCGAAGCGCGCTTTGTTCTGGTAGACCGCCGAATCGGAACAACACTCCATATGCTTGTACTGGCATTGCAACACAATCATCCGATCGCACTTCATCCTGCGTTGTGGTTTCATTATTTATTGTACTATTCAGAATGTCTAGAATATAAATAAATATTTTTTTGTTCATCTGTCAGTAACGGCTCATTATTCGCAATAATTGTAGCTAAGTCAACGTCATTGTACTGTTTCTCTCGTTGCAAGTCAGTATTAACTAAGTTGGTGGCCGGGAGATTAGCTGATGGCATACCATAATGAATAAGTTTGAAATTAAAATACATAAATCTTCGATCAACACTAATGCTTCATTATACATGTCTGATGTGAAATCTAGATTTGGACATTGGTTCGTTTGTTTCATTCGATGCATTATGTTTTCAGTCATATAATTTTTATATTTTCCCACAGAGTCGATTACTGTGTTGGATAACATGTCGTTAAAATTATTGCAAACAGTTGACGAATTAGCATTAGCAAGTGTCAAGTCCTAATTATTGTCTGCTTCCAGTAATTGCAATTCGCGACATACATCTTGATATGTATTGAACACTCTACCATTAACTGTGTGCAAAAATTCAAACGATGTCGGTCCAGGAATATTCACCAACAATAAACGCAAAAAAAGCATTCACGTTGTTTTGGATGCACAGTGTAAAGTCGTCCCAATGTCTTGGCTTTATGCCTGGGATTGGTGGATGTGGAGTTCCTTGTTTACGTGGCTCCCATTTTTTCCCATTTTATTCCATGTAAAATAGCGTGGAACATCGGTATATAATAACGTTTTTGCGAATTGACCGAAAACATCTGATCTTTGACACAATATAAAAAAATTCAGTTAGTATCGTTTTTGGTGGCTCAAGTGCTCTTTGGAAAATATTCTTTTCGGTAAAATATACTCGTTGGCCATTTTAGAGATGTATTGCAAGATGCTGGACAGAAGGCTCTCTTTCATGTATGGAAAAACTAAAAATACGCCAGACAGCTTCGTTGCTGCTGATATATCTACCCATCTGATACCGTCTTATTTCGTCATTTTTGTTTATGTTTTCTACTTCAAATACGGCCCAGTCACTATCTTTATTAACGTATTTGCAAATATACTTAATGGATTTCACAGAACTGCAAAACTCGACATTAATATGAGCCTTCTACGTTTTTGAAAGCAGTGGTGAGTATGGAACTACCCACTGATTATATCAATTTCAACTTGATTTGTAAATGTGTGGCCACCATTCTCAGCATTTTTACGGCGATACAATGGATAACCATCGATATCCGTAATAGTATTATTTGTAAATTATTTCGGGAAACGTTTCTTACATTTTCCATCTTCCATACATGGTGATGTCATGTTAAAAGCACCGACCGATCCGCAGATCATGTGACTGGTAACAATTTCAAACAACTTTGGGTCAGTTAATGGACGCGGAATTTCGGCAGATATAATTTGATCAATTTCTTCTGGGCGAATTTTATCTTCAAGCCAAATCAAACTTTGAGCATGAGACAAACCTCGCTTTTGCACTCAGTAGAATGCAGCCAGCAACATGTTACCAAAAATTGAATATTTTACCATCAAATCAATCACAGATTTTAATTTTTGTTTGAATACACGTGCAACGATATCATGACGATGTATTGCTTGTTGGTCAGGTAATTTACAAAGTTTGTATTTCTTCCCAATTTGGATTACATGTAAATGTAATAAACAAATCAGGTCGACCGTAATGACGTATGTAAATCATCGCATCTTATATGAGCAATTCCATGTATAAACCGATCACCCAAAAATGGCATGTTCTCCAAATTTAATTTACTTGTGTATATAATAAGTTTAAGTGATGTTGAGTTATGTACTCGAATATTGTTGAATTATCTTCTACTTTGTTGGAGTTATAATTATTCAAAGTTGCGTTCAAGGTCACAAAATGGGGATTCCCCAAAATATTTTATTAATTTTTTCAGAGTCTAAGAAACAATGATTACATGTGGCATTGAATGTACTTTACATACACTTTCAGTCAGACCGATTTCCATTCCAATACATGCACATATATTGAAGTAAATGCAAGTTTTATTTTTTTCTTTAATCGCTTATGGTGAAAATACCTTATCTTCGATTTTTGATTTTCTTTTTTTAAATTAAAGTACTCAGTCCCCTCTATAACGTGGTACTCGATTTTCTTTGTTTTTTTTTTTTTTTTTTTGTTTTACGGATTTTACGGGGCTAGTTTGGAAAATACGTGAATTTTTTAACTAATTGATAAAATAAAGTATTAATTGTAACATTACCCCACCTTTGATTTTCGATTTTCTTTCTTCAAATTAAAGTACTCAGTCTTCTCTTTAACGTGGTACTCGATTTTCTTTGTTTTTTTTGTGTTTTACGGATTTTACGGGGCTCAGTTTTAAAAAAAAAACACCAGAATTTTTTAATTAATTGATAAAATAAAGTATTAGTTTGAATATTACCCCATTTTTGATTTTCGATTTTCTTTTTTCAAATTAAAGTACTCAGTCCCCTCTTTAACGTGATAACCGATTTTCTTTGTTTTTTTGAGTTTCGAGGATTTTACGGATCTCAGTTTTAAAAAAATACGTGAATTTTTAACTAATTGTTAAAATAAAGTAAAAATTTTAAGATTACACCACCTTTGATTTTCGATTTTATTTCTTCAAATTAAAGTGCTCAGTCCTCTCTTTAACGTGGTACTCGATTTTCTTTGTTTTTTTTTTTTTTTTTTGAGTTTTACGGATTTTACGGGGCTCAGTTTTAAAAAATTACGTGAATTTTTTAACCAATTTTTAAAATAAAGTATTAATTTTAATATTGTTTCATCTTTGATTTTCCTTATTTATCTTTTAAATTGAAGTTTAGAGTCCCCTTTATAACATGTTACTCAATTTTCTTAGTTTTTCTGAGTTTATAAAAGTTAAGGTAATATTCAAATTAATACCTTATCTTACCAATTAGTCAAAATGAACGTGTTTCTTTAAAATTTAGTATCGTAAAATTCGTAAAACTCAAAAAAACTAAGAAAATTGAGTAACACGTTTTAAAGGGGACTTTAAACTCCAATTTAAAATATAAATAAAGAAAATCAAAGATGAAACAATATTAAAATTAATACTTTATTTTAAAAACTAGTTACAAGATTCACGTATTTTTTTTAAACTGAACCCCGTAAAATCCGTAAAACTCAAAAAAACAAAAAAAAATCGAGTACCACGTTATAGAGGGGACTGAGTACTTTAATTTAAAAAAAAGAAAATAAAAAATTAATTTAAAAAAAGAAAATAAAAAATCGAAGATAAAGTATTTTCAGTATAAGCGATTAAAGAAAAAAATAAAACTTGCAATTACTTCAATATATGTGCATGTATTGGAATGGAAATCGATCTGATTAAAGTACATTCAATGCCACATGTAATCATTTTTTAATTAATTATTCTTATACTCTGAAAAAATTAATAAAATATTTTGGGGAATCCCTATTTTGTGACCTTGAACGCAACTTTGAATAATTATAACTCCGACAAAGTAGAAGATAATTCAATATATTCGAGCACATAGCTCAACACCACTTAAACTTATTATATACACAGGGAAATTAAATTTGGAGAACATGCCATTTTTGGGTGATCGGTTTATACATGGAATTGCTCATATGTATTCCTGCATGTCCCGTGGACTGCCTATGTAGCTTAAAGGTAAAATAAATGCAGTACCGATGTCATTGGTGTTTAAATTTTCTTCAATACTTCCGTTAATAGCATCTCGTAGGTGGGTGTAATCCTCCGATCGTAATATATTTTTATTAGATTTTTATCCCATAAGACAAAAATTTCAAGAACTAAAGGGCATAGCTGGGAAATATACTCCAAGAAGTGCAACAAAACGTTCCCTTCCCCTCTAAGTTGCAGTTTTTGGAGTTCCTGTGACGGTCTAAAAAAATATATTTTGACTTGTTATAAAACCTGTTTTAACTTGTTATAAAAAAAAATAATTTTCAAGGTTAATTTTACTATGAATCTGAATATTCGAATGAAATCAATAAAATTATCTCAGCATACTTGCTAAATAAAACCTCATCTAACTCAACAAAAATTATAAGTTTTAGAAACTTTATTTGAATAAAGATAATAATAATAACAATAATTTGTCTTAAATATTATATTGTTTCAATAATGATAAACATTAACTTAATAAATTGCAACAAAATATTTCAACAATGTATAGTAATAACAACAGTCCGGCTAAGACCTGTTGTAGTTATAAAATTATGTAGGTAAATTACATGTACATACAACTAACTTGTAGATAGATGAACTGTTTCTGGCAAGTAAATGATCTGAACACAGGCACATACTTAGAAAGTAGTGTACATCTGTACGCAATATGGATCTCGCCCCTCTCATTTGATGTTTTTGTTGCACTTCTGGGAGTGTTCAGAAAGTGGATTTTTTCTGTAATATAATTATATACGTTCACAACTACGACAAACAAGTTTAGATAAACGTCTAGCTTTATCTGTCGTTTGTGTTCTTTTATTAACACAATGACGGGTCATGACGAATTATGACGAAATGACCAACTGGTATGCTATTTTTTGACAGCTAATATACTTTATATGCAATTGTTGACGTCGTAAGACGTGGTGTATGAGCTAGTAAAGTTTTGCTTGACATCTTACAAAGGAAAAAACTCTAACAAAAGAGAAATCAATGTCTATTTTGTTTTATTAATAAAAAAGACAAACGGCAGCTAATGTTGGACTTTTGTAAATTTAAACTAGTTTATCGTAGTTATGAATGTATGTAATTGTATTATTTTAGAAATAGGGCAGATATTTTACTTTATGGTCCTTTTTAGACATAAGTAATATATGTAGTACCGAACATGGCATGCATTTTTATTTAAATATTATTATGTTCTACCAACTAAAATCTTTCCATAAAAATATATGTTATAGAGTACTAAGAGACATATTATTGAACAAAAAATGGTAAGTGTCGCTAACGCGTAAGTGCCAAAAAAAATTTATTTAAATTAAAAAATTTAAAAAAATTAGTATAATAAAGAGATATAACGTTAATGTTTTTTATTACTTTACCTAAGGTGGGTATACAACATATATTAAACTCAAATAAATCGGCTCAGTAATTTCGTAACAAAATTTTTTTTTGAAACTTTTTGTCTTTTTTGTCATTCATAAACTATTAGCCTTGGAGGGTTGAAATTTGGCAGGAATGTATCTGGGGTTAAGAAGTATTATTTCCTATAAAAACAATCAATTTTGCGTCAAGGGCCATTTTCTCTATCTTACCCAGCTATGCCCTTTGTAAGTGGGAACAGTCGTGAGATACATGAGATATTAAAAAAATATCTCATGAAACTTTATCTCGCATGAATTTATTTCAGGAACAAGTCTCATCGTGTATATGTGATCTGTCTCGTGTGAAATATTTGTCTAGCCTGCAGCAGGTGAGTTTTTTGTTGCGTCTCATCAGTTTCATGAACTGATAAGCAGTGTTGAGCAAGATATCGAATTGTATTATCTAGGTAACAGATAATAGATAACATAATTTAAAATATCTAGATAAAGATAATCGATAATTTAACTGTTATCTAGATAAAATTTTAGATAACAGATAAGATAATATTTACAGAAATAATACATTAGGTCTGTGTTTCTCAACCGTTGATCCGTAGACCAGTGCTGAGCTGCGAAAGTACCTTGCCGGTTCCCAGAAAGATGTCTTAATTACAATAAATTATAAAAATGTTAAAGATTATTGACGATAAAAATCGCATCTTTTGGGATTTAGTTTTTTTTTTTTATTTACGGCCCATGATAGCACACGTTTAGCACAATATGGTACAATATCTTTTGTTTAAAGATTTCGTAATCTGAATTACATGATCGACCAAGTGGTCGGAAAACGACATTTCATATTACATGACTATGTTATTTCAATTAATAGCCGAAATGACCCCTAACTACAAGAATTCCATTTAAAATATGAGAATTTCGTTTAAACATTTCTCTAATGTTTAAAAAAGTGTCGATATTTATCTGAATTACATGACCAAACAAGTGGTCGGAAAACGACATTTTATATTACACAACCTACTATTATTTTAATTAATGACGGAAATGAGTCCAAGCTGCAAAATTCTGTTTAAAATTTAAAGTGGTTTTTAGACATATCTCTAATGCTTCAGAAAGTGTCGGTACTTATCTGAATTACATGGCAGACCACGTGGTCGGAATACGACATTTCATATTACACGACCAAATATGATTTTAACTAGCAGCGGAAATGATTTCAGGCTACAAGAATTCTTTTCAATTAAAATTAAATAATTGCTTTTAAACATTTTTGTAATTCTTAAGAAAGTATCAAAGGTTTTCTGAATTACATACCCAACCAAGTAAATATAGGGAAATGGGGAATTTAACTTCGAATTTCTTTTTTTTTCAGAAAAAATAAAAATGTATTGTTATTATCTTATCTTTTTCTTTCGCTTAATAAAAAGATAAGATAAAAGATAACTTCTTTTAAAAATATCTAGATAAAAGATAATAGATAACGAAAACGTTATCTAGATAAGCACAACACTGCTGATAAGTACGTACATATATGTATTTTTAACCCTTTGTACTCGAACCATTTTTTAGTATGGGTACTCAGCTACTCGATAGTAGTTTTAATAAAAAATTGTAATACATCAAAGATAAGTATTTTAAACAAAAGTAGTTTACTTACCGTCAGTTGGGGTTACTATGGTAATTTTTTTCGTATTTTTGTGAAAATCTTACACATTTTATGAGATATCTATATAAAAATGAAACACAATTTAGTAAACAGTGTTAGGTATTATCAGGTTACTTATATAAATTTTTCGAACGTCAGGCAATTGTCTCACACATGAAAATGTAGTGATCATAGTAACCCCATGGGGTGGGGACACTATGGTCATGTATTAAAATCACTCAAAAATTGTTACTAAATGTGAAGGAATTAGCAGGGGGTGACTATGGTCAAAAAGAACATAATTTTTCAAGCATATTGATGTAAGAAATCTTATATTTAACTATATTCTAAAGCTAAAAAACTACAATTGTGTCAAACATTAATGGAAAAATCTGCAAATTTTGAATAATTTGTCCCTTTCGTTTCATTTTAAGTTGAAGCCAGTAAACTTTATAAAGAAGCTTAGTTTACCCCTCCTTTGCTCAACTGGAGGGGGTAGTATTTTAAGAATTTCACTCTGATTTATAACAGAAATGACTGCTTCCTTTGGCCACACAAAATATTCATGACATCTTCTTAGAAATGTAATGATCACTTCATCTTCTTGAGGAGTAGCATCATGATCATCTATCACTTTACCTATGTAATGCACTTTCGTTTTTTTTGTACTAAACTCAACCACAACATAGTCTCCTGCTGTTGGTTTCCTACAGCATTCATCATTTTCTTCTTCTTCTTCTTCTGCCATCATGCCTGCTTTCATCTCTTCCCAAGTTTCTTCATCACTGTCATTTAACTGCATTTCACCATCACTTTCAGAGTCTGATGAATCTTCTCTTGTACGACTTTTCCTCTTCTGTTTGGAGACTGGTAGCACTGATGTTTCACCACTTGTTCCTGCTTGAAACTGACCTTGAACAGATGGACAAGTTTCAATATCCTCCGAAGAAACACTTTTTCCTGGCTCCACAAACAATCTCTTTTTTCTTGTAGGGCCATTGCTTTTCTTTGAATAGCGCACTTCTTTCAAGAAACTTAAAACTGAGTCAGCAATGTCACTAGCAACTGAAGAATTATTGTCAGTTTCTAGGACAGACCTTTCTTTCGGCAGGCAATTCAACACTTCCGTTCGGTTCAAAGGGTAAATTCCACATTTACGAAATCCTGCCTGTATTGACTTTTCTGCGTTTGGAGCAATCTTTGAGAGGAGTGTACATAACAAAGCAGGAAACTTAGCTTTTGACACTGATATATTTTTTCCACTGTTGCTACTTTTGAATCCCATCAAAATGTCCCGCCAGTGCTTCTTGAGCGGAGCAAAGAAAGCCACATCCAGAGGTTGACAGATGTGAGTGGCGTTAGGAGGTAAGCACTTAAAATGTATGTTGTTAATTTTGCAAGCTTCCAATACTTTGGGTGAAAAATGAGAGGAAAGGTTGTCTCCTATTAACACAAACTTCTGACCATTTTTTACCTTCCTGATATAAGGAATCACGATGGAGAAAAACCATTCTTCAAAGTTTTTACTTCAAACCATCCACTTTTAGATGCTGCATATCGAGTCCCGGGGGGTCCACCTATTACCCACAGGTCGTACACATATTCAGCTTTATACACGACAAAAGGGGGCAGTAAATTACCAGATGCTGTTGCTGCAAACATGACGCTCGTAGATGACTTAGTACTGGTCATCACTCTCTCAAAGTGTTTCATTCCCCTCTTTGCTAGACATTTTATTCTTCCCGGATCATCAGATAGGTTTGTCTCGTCAAAATTTAGTATCTTTTCTGGAGGTATACCGTCAGTATCTTCCAAGTCATCAAAGTATTTATTAACATCCTGCGGGCCAACCTGGCCTCGTCGGGGGTTTATATTTGAAACAAGTCTGGTACTAATTTTCTCTTTGTTTCGCTGAATAAAACTACGAGCCCATTCAACACCAGGTGTGCAATCATCAGAAAACTTTTTTACTACTCGACCCTGTCTTTGCAAATACCCACGTACTAATAAACGAAGCTCGAAAGATGTGACAGGAAATCCCCAATCAGCCATTTGAATTACATAGGAACACAGTAATGACTCTTCGTCTTCGGTTAGCACTGTCTGTCCACATGGTTTCTTCATATCACGAAATCGGTTGCCGGTATGAGAGCATCTTTTTCGCAAAGCCTCCCTTTTAACAGAATATTTCTCTGCCGCAGACCTTATTGTCATCCCTCTTCTAACAGGAACAATAGCATCTGCCATTTGTTGTGGTGAGTAATCCATATAGGATCGGGAACCAGGCCTTCTTTTGTAATTCCTGACCATTTTGCCGCTAACACTGAAATAAAAAGGACACAAACATGAAAATGTGAAACAAACAAGTGAAGAATCAAATATAAATACATTAATTATCTTCAATATGTAACAAGAGTAATCTAACATAACCTCTAAGGCAATTGCGATGAGTTGATACTCATGACCATAGTAACCCCAAAGGTCAAGACAATTGTACTATTGTTTATAAATTTGCACTTTTAAGGCACAAAAAAACTTCTCATCAAGATAAAATTAAATACATACCTTAACAAGGAATAAACAAAGGTAAACAACACTTTCAGATGACATTTAGATGTGATGACCTAGGAGCAAGAATGAACAGTTTAGCCAACTGTTGTTTTCGTCAAAAAACAAGTGCTGAAACAAATGACAATAAAGAAAGCGCATTTCATGTTTGAATCACAGTGTTTGCCTTTATGGAAAGGAAAATGTGCCTAGATTGGAGGAACATTTGAAAAATGAGATTTTAAAAATATATAATATATAAATAAGTCTCAATAACAATTTTCCTCAATTTTGGCCATAGTCACCCCGGTTGACGGTACATATTTTATTTTTATTTGCATATTACAAACATTATATTTTAATATTAAATTTTATAATTTTCCTTAGTGTGATATTTGAAGTAAAGAATATGATGGCGCCTGAGAGGCGCCTTTCGAGGGCAAAGGGTTAATTTTACATTTGAATAATATGAGCTTGACTAAACAAAAATAAACTTCATAAAGTACGATAAATAAATAATAACTTGTGTAGATAGCGTTTTTTATAATTAATTGGTTGAAGTTTAAACATTTGAAACAATGAATGTCAGTGGAAAAAAAAACACACCAATAAAAAAATGCTCAAATATAAACTGGACAAGAAGTTTAACATTAACTTTAATCGAATTATATGAATCTCATCCTTATTTATGGGACGTATCTTCAGAACAGTATAAAGATAGAAATTTAAGAAAAGCAGCACTTGATGAAATTTCACAAATAATGGAAATTCCAGTTCACGAATTAACTGAAAAAATTCACAATCTTAGATGTCAGTTTCAAAGTAATAATCGAAAATATTACAAAACTAAAAGTGGTCAAGGAACTAGTGACAAATTTGTCGTTAAATGGGAATATTATGATGCTTTAAAATTTCTGAATAGCCCAACATGTTTTAAAAATGAAGCAACAATTGATTCATTGGTAAGATTTTTATTATATTTATTTTTTATTTACATATACTTGTATTGCCATGGCACTTCCCCTTTTTCTTGGAATTACTGTGTAAATTCCATTTGTATAGCTTTTGCAAGTGTGTTTCCACGAAGATTATTGTTGACTTGTAGTGGAATTAAATTAACATTTTGTTGCCGCCATTCTCCTGGTTGAATAGTACTATTTTCATGATTTTCAATATCAAAACTTTCATGTGGTGCACAAATTCGTTGAGAGCGTATCCTTAAGACATTATGTAAGACACATATTGCCGATACTATTTTTCAGGCTGCAACTCAATAGTTCTTCTTAATATACGAAATCTAACCAAAATTATACCGAAAACATTTTCAATTATTCTTTTTGCTCTAGAAAGACGGTAATTATAAATTCTCTAAGCTTTATGCAAGTTTCTAAATGTGTATGGTTTTATAATATATGACTTCATAGCAAATGCGTCATCTGCCACAATAACAAAAGGTACTTTTTGGACACGACCTAACAATGATTTAGCTGCTGGTATTTTTAAGGCATTATTTTCTAATTGCGTTGATAAAATAGTTATTAAAAACACACCCATCAGAAATTCAACCATTACTTCCAACGTTGATATAGGTAAATTTATAATTTGCATCAGCTAAGGCCATTAAAGCTATACTGTGGTTCCCTTTGTAATTATGTATAACACAGACTTTCACTATGTTTGGGTACCTTTATGTTTACGTGCTTTCCGTTTAATGCACCAATACAATTCGGAAAGTTCCATTTTATCTCAAATTGTTGTGCTGTTTGTAACCATTCCTCTCTTGTGTTAGGTATCTGTAAATATTAAAAATATTATATTACTAGTTTTTAATTTATGTTATTTGTTTTAGTTAAATGAAAAGGAATCAATTGAAGAAATAAATGACGAAACTCAAGAATTATCCTGTATTCGTCAAGAAGTGGAAAATGATAATGAAAATTACTTAGATGGCTTGTCATCTCCATCATCATATACTAAAACATCATCTTCAACAACATTAGAGATGAGATAAACTGCTATTCTACGATCGCAGTTGCGACTGCGACTACGACTAAAAAATATCTGCGATTTTAAACTGCGACTGCGATTTTTAGCTATGACTGCTGTTTCTAGTTGTGACTGCTATTTCTAACTGCTACTGCGATTTTTCAAAAAAAATACTATGATAAGTATCTAGTGTTAACATATCAGTTATATGTTATATGTTACATTTGGCATATTCTTTATCAGCTATAGAATAGAAATTCCAAATTGGACTAGTTTTTTCTTTGACATAGTTTTCAAGATCCGTTTTTTAAAAAAAGTTCAATCGATCGATTGTTGTTTTGAATTTCACAGTAATATGCGTTTGATAATAAAAAATTATTGGTGCTTATGAGGGTATACAATGCATGTTATATATTATCTTAGAGTAGGGTAGGGCGGGGCTTAAAGGTCCAATTTGACTATTTCGAATAATACTGTGAAAACTGACTCTACTATATCAAAATAAATTACACTAATCAAACAAACAGTTATCTGAGTATGTTTGACTCAATTTTTAGTTGAATTATTATAATAGAAATATGTGTTTCTACAACTTTTCTAGACCTTGTCGTTTGTCCCTTTTTGCCCCATAGTAGGGGTAAAAAGGGACAGGCAGGAGGCAAAAAGGTCCAGTATTTAATTTTTATTTAAAATCGATTTTATGGAACTAAAACAATATTTGGTTCAATAAAATTCAGTCGTTTATTTTTATTCCAAACACAAAAAGTTAAAAATATTTTAATTTTTAAACAAACCAAAAACTTTATTATAATTCCAAGATACATATTATTTAAAAAGTCTCTATTCTAAAAGAAAATATTTTTTTAATAAACAAAATTATTTTTTTTCTAAATGTATTACAACAGTAACAGCCGAACTAATAATTTCTAACTTTGTTGAGCTTATAATAGTTTAATCACTAATCAGTCTCTATTGAAGAACACAATTAAACAAGACAGCACTATTCATTATGAATGTTGACATAGCCTAAATTTAAAATCTTATAACTAATCTTACATTATCTTTTAAAAACTTTTAACAAACAATATTTTAAAAAACAAAAAATACTTCTTTAACCGTAACACAAAAATTAAACTCTTCTTTAATTATTAAACTTCAACAAATTAACGTAATCAACATGTCTTGGTATCTCTATATTATCTTAATCAGACTCATCGTTTTCTGAATCACAGTTAATACAAACAAAGTAAATGCTACCTCTGTTTGAGATACATTTTTCATGGGCCCATTGTTTACAAAGATTGCATTGAATCCAACCTTCGCCTGGAACACTGTCACTGTACTTCTCGCAGCAAATCAAACAGAAGCATTCATCGTCAGAGCTGGAATCACTATTAACCTCTTGTAAAATAGCTTTTTTTACTTTCTCAACTCTTTTAGTTGCTTTGCTTTTCTTCTTTACACTTTTAGCCTTTTTCTTACTCAAGGTTTCTTGTTCTTTGCGTAGATTTTCTTTTTCTGGTGTGTCCGTCAAAATAGCAGTCTTTCGGCGCTTCCTATTAATGGTTGACTTTCGTGGTCCGGCTTTAGGTAGTGGTCGCACGATTTTGGGGGAAAACATTCGTGTGGATCAACTGATGTTGATATCTGTGCATCATATGATGTTGATGGCTGCGGATCTAACGGCGTTGAAGGTTGTGGATTAGACAATTTTGTTGGCGGAGGAGTGGACGATGTCGAAGGCTGTGGCTCATTACTGACAGTTTCCATAGGACGGTCCGTTACGTAACTAGATGCAAAATCAGCGTCTTTAAATTTGTGTTGGTTGAAGGGAAATATGCCAGTTTTTTCGAATCCACTCATTATGTTACTCGGTGTCAAAGCTAAAGGTAAAGAAGTGCGGACGATCCCAGGGATATCGTATATGGTCATGGTTTTTCCAGCGTTATTCCGCATCCAAGCATCTTGAGCTGAAGACAGATATCTTTTAAAAGGGCCATATACCGACACGTCAAGTGGCTGTAATTTGTGAGAACAGTGTGGAGGGAAAGAGAGCATGACCACTCCATTTTCTTTAGCTAAATCTAGTGTTGGTACAGATAAGTGCGAAGAATAGTTGTCTAAAACCAACAGAATAGGAAATTCTTTAGAAGGTCTAACGTGCTTGATAAAATGCTGCATAAATAGGAAAAACTCGTCATTAGTGATCCAACCGCTAGAATTCCCAGCACCAATGCAATCAGTAGGACCGTCCCGAATGAAATGATCTTGAAACTTTTTGCGAGGGAAGATGAACATAGGTGGAACTGATGAACCTGTAGCAGAAACCGCTACTAACAGGGTTACATTAGTTCCACGTTCACCGGATGTTATTGATCCAACATTTCGCTTTCCTTTAGCAGCAACTATTTTGGATGGTTTGGTGACGGTGGATACACCAGTTTCATCCGCATTCCATATGGAAGAAGCTGTAAATTTAAATCGATCTACAACGTCAGTTAATTTAGTGTAAAACTCTTGCACATTAGACTTATTGAAAGACGTAGCTCTGCTGAGGCTAGTCGCTTCAGGTTTTCTTATGGAAAGACTTGTATTACGTTTGAGAAAGGCAGACATCCAATCTCTACCAGCCATTTTATTTGTATGCCATGTTGACGGTACACTTATATTTAATGGCACAGTCATAAGCCATGCGTCGAACTTCTTTAGGACCTATGCCGTGAAAAATTTGTACAAGTTTGAGCAAGTATTCTGTGAGACTGGCTTCTTGTTCTTTATTAAATATCTGCCGTGGAGAACCATAGCCAAATCTCAAGTTAACAGGGTCATTCTTCATTCGCTTAATGAATCTTGATAATGAAGTTTTACTTAATTCATAGTCACGACATACCTGCCTCAATGATTTATTTTCATTGATAACTAAATCTGCTGCCTGTTGCATCAACTCAACAGATTTAGTACCACGATCCGATTTTCTTTTATAGGTGCGCATACTGAAACAAAAAAGTCTTTATTAACCCACATATTAATGAGGGGCTAAAAGGTCCACATTGGACCTTTTTGCCCCAACCACGTGTAAATATTTTTAGAGGTTATAACGAAATAACCGTTAAACCGAGCCTAAAACTAATAATAAATCGTGAAAAACAAATAAATCACTTACACTAATAAATTATGTTTAGGTGTGATAAACGAAAAACCACTGCTCGAAACTAAATAGTAAAATGGTGAAAAAATTTACTTACATAGTAGTCATGTAATATTTTTAGATGTAGTATATCTCCGGCTAGTGTCGCTGCTCGACTGCCGGCGATGCCCCGTTACGCCTCCCGCGCTCTCTTTATTTCGCGTACATACTTAGAACGCACGATATACCGCTAGTTTTTTAGATACTTATGGTGGACCTTTATACCCGCGGACCTTTAAGCTCCACCCTACCCTAATAACAATATATTCTTAGTTATAGAGAAAAAACGTAAATGGGGGTGACGGAGCTAAGTTTAAATTTGTCGAAACCAAATATATATTTAATATGTGTGTGTATTAGTGTTTTTGAAAACTTACACCCATTTACAATGATGGAGGATGTCAAGTAAAACTTGATTATTGTGACACTATGCTCCATGCTGTACCATGTTTAGTTTTCTATATAAGTGTATAAGTGGTTAAAACAGTGTATCAACTGGCCATTTAGTTAAATTTTTCGTGATTTTCATAGCGCTAAATCAATATTGTGTAATGCTGTTTTTATATTGTCAAAGTTATGTTTTTTGTAATAGTCGTAATGTTGTTTTGTGATATCAAAAACTATAAAAGTGCAAAAACCTAAAGTAATATTTCATAAACATATTTTAATCAGAAATTGTGAAAAATTGTGTTGACTTTTTTTTGGACGATGTAGTACAAATTAGTTCAATAGATAGTAATACGACTAAATACCTACGAATGTTTACACAACCTGGTAAAAGAAACAAGATCTAATTTTCATTTTTTTTTTATTATTTAAAAAAAGATTACTATGCAGGGTATGAATAACTGTAGTTTGGTCAGAGGCGTATTCAGGGAAATTGATATTAAACGACGAGCTGGCTGGGATGCGATTTTTTCAGATAGCGAATTCCGAAAAAAAAAATTATGTCTTCGGCAATTATACACCGAGATAAACCATCTGTTAAAAAGAAGAGAGTTATTTCCTTTACACCCTGTATATATATTCGGTTTCTAGGGACCTCAAAACAAATTTCTACCATAATCGATTCGAAAATTCGCTAAAATAAAACGAAAGTTTTTATCGGTGAATTTAATTTGATTTCAAAACTGTAGTAACAATAAAATTTTTATGTTTTAAATAATAAATAATATGAATTGTACTAAATTATTTTATCCGTTAAGTTGCCTTACCGTACTACACTCGAGTTATATGGGAATACCTACTATATTTTTTCTGAATTTTGTGTTTTATAACTAACTTTAATTGCCTAAAAGCAATTTAACTCGAAGAACCGTCAGTTAACAAAGGCACTTAAGTATTGCTGTCGCGTTTTTATTAGTTGACAGTTCTTCTCCTTAAATTACTAGGCAACAAATTTTCACTACACAAACACAAATTTATTCGATAAATGAGAAAATACAAACGTCTCATGTAATAATAAATGAAAAATTCATTTTGATTACGTTTACTTTGCTGAATTAATTAACTTGAACAATTAAACAATTTTGAGAATCCTGCCATGATTTTTTTTTTAAAATATAGACTGTTAACGGGTTATAGGTAGTCAACAATTTGAAAAAAAATTAGTATTTTAAATAATTTTTTTTTGACAGTAGTTTAAATTATTTTATAAAACAGCTAATACGGGCTTATTATACTATGTTTTAACTTTATTTTACAAATATTGAAAATAATATATAGATATTTATTGTAAACCACGTTATCGCCATATTTGTTGAACGCCGTTCTGATTTGCGGTGACTATCATTTTATTGGTTCATCTAATTCTGTGTTATTTATTTCATAAAATATATTAAACTACTTTCAAAACAAAATTATTTAAAATATTCAATTTTTCACACCGGTGGCTACCCCTAACCCCTTAATACAATCGTCAAAAATTAAAATTCTTCTTAATCTGCAAAAATATAAGTATACTGAAAGTATCTACATACTTATATTTTTGTACTGTATTGTGTATATAGGTACAAATGCACATAATAATTATTTGTTTGGAAAAAATTTCCAATTTTTTTTTTTTTTTTTTTTTTTAACATGATGTAAGCAATAAACAATAATCCAATGATAAAAACAGTCATAAATTATTTTGTACCAAAAAAATCAAGGTAATATACATTGGTGTCTAAAAAGAAATAGTACTATTGGCTATACAAACATGACTAACAAAAATAAATCTTTTTTTTAATAACAGCATTATGAGAGAGTGTGACAGAGTTTAAAAATGAATAGAAAATTAATTGCTCCTCTTTTTTTACTAAATTGGTTTTATCTTAAAGTAATACTTATGACTCTGTGTGTCACCTAAGAAATTAAGTTCCACACTAACACATACAAATGGGATGTATCGCCACTTGCGATACGTCCCAAATGAAGAACATTTTAAAGTATTGGATTTTTTCTCTATTACTAAGAATATATTATTATTACTCTAAGATATTATGTATAACATACTTACATACTTATATACAAAACGAAGGTTGGTTTAATATGTACCTAGTATCTATCCATATACCTACAACAGTCTACAGAAAAATGACAGAAAATAACTTATGTTAAATACAAATATAACACAAAGTAGCAGTCGCAACATACGTAAGCAGGACATAACAGTTCATAGTGATATCACTGTTGTATGATGTAGAAAACAGAAATAGCAATAGCAGTTTTGAAGGTCGCAGTCGCAACCTGCGATATTCGATTTTTTAATATCTACGATAAAATCGCAGTCTGCGATTTCGCATACCATCCTTAAACAACATCGTCACGTGCTACACCGTTACCATCGCTATCATGTCATTTAACCCCATCAACTTGGTCACACATTGTAGCACCACCTACAATTAAACAAAGAGGAAAAACCAAAAGGAAGTGCGAATTAGAACAACAAGCCCTACTTAATCCATGCCTTGGAATCATCTCAACCCTAGCAGACTCATTTGAAATATTTGGTGACTACGTTGCAGATGAATTACGAAATATGAGTTCCAAAGCATCTGATTTGCAGTCACAAGCTAAAAGAAAAGTACAGCGAATTATATTAGATATGAATGAGTTATACGATTCTAGAATTTCTTTAGTAGACAATGCTAATTTTCAACCACTTTCTTTATTGACAAGGCACACAGATAGGGAACAACTAATAAAGCATCAATTATCTGAATAAAATACGAATCAAAAAACAAATCCTGAAATTATACAAATCATTGACAAAATATGTGACCCTGTAAATACAGAAACATATAACCTTCCAGATGAGGAATCATCTTTCCAAATAAGTAGTACAGCAAAAGAGAAACCTTTAAAAGAAAATGTTCAAATCTTTTATGAAGAATCCCAAGATATTTTACAAATATAATGCAAGGCAAAATTTGTAACTTAAAGTAAAATAAAGAGATTTATTTTAATATGTACTTTTTGTAGAATTAATTTTTTTATTATCAATAAAGCTTATTTTCATCATAATAATAATTTTGGTAAAACTTACTTTCAAGTATTCCTCTTTTAGAATATTGTATATGACAATATATACTTCAGGAAAAATTCTTGAAATGGTACATACAGGCATACGAAATGAAAACATACGTAACTGTCTCCTATAAACAAATGATTTTATATTAAAAGTGATCCAGTAGGTAAGTTAAACAGGAATATTTAAAACAAATTTTACCGGAAGCCAAGAAACGAAGTGTTAAAGCAAGGCGTTCTGCGGCTGGAATTGCGTTTCTCATGAATGTATTTTGTTTTTTTATTGCAAATGTTATTTTTTCAAGTAAATAATTGAAATCATCAGCAGACATTCAAATACGTTTTAAATCTTCTAGTAAATTTTTCATAATATTGGGTTGGTGCATATGAAATTGCCAATTGCGCAACAATGTAAAACAGTGGGCGCGTATTACCGAACACGTTTTGACTTGTTCATTTTTGTTGTTGTAAACAAAGCATCGACAATTGAGTAATATTTTAGATGCCATCAGAGGATTTAGACGTTAGACGTGATTTAAATTAAGTTTTTCTTTCTTACCATGGATTCGAAAAAAATTAGAGGTATCATGTTTTAGGAGTTCAAAGGTGGATTAATTAAGTGCACGTGAAACTGCAAAAAAAGTAAATGAGAGATTAGGGGAGAACACAGTTTCTGAAAGGACAGTGAGAAATTGGTTCCGAAAATTTCGTTGTGTAGCAGAGAATTTTGAAAATGAGCCTCTCGGTCGACCTTCGCGCACACGAGAACTAGCACAAGAACTCGCTGTCCATCATACAACTGTAGTACGAGACCTCAGACAAATTGGTAAAGTAAGGAAGCTTGATCAGTGGGTACCACACAAACTCTCAGAGCAAAATAAGCAAAATCGTTTTATCATTACATCATCCCTTACCATCGACAAAAAACTGAACCTTTTCTTCACCGTATAGTGACAAGCGATGAAAAGTGGGTGCTTTGTGATAATACACGAAGGTCTGCATCATGGTTAGATAAGAGTGAACGTCCACGTTTGGCCCCATAATACGAACTTCACCCTCGAAAAGTTATGCTTACTATATGGTGGTCACAAAAAGGCGTTATCTATTATAACTTTTTGCCACATGGTGAAACAATGAACGCCCAAAAGTATTGTGTCGAACTGCAAAAGATGCATGAAAAATTAAAAGAAAAACAGTCAGAATTGGTTAACAGAAATGGTGTAATCCTGCTTCATGACAACGCTAGACCACATGTCGCACAAATCGTTAATAAAAAGATACATGAGCTGGAATATGAAGTTTTACCACACCTACCATACTCACCTGATCTTTCTCCAACAGATTACCATATGTTCAGAAGTTTTGACAGTTTTTTGAAAAATAAGAAATTTAAATCTGATCAAGATATACAAAATACCTTTCGTGAATTTTTGATTCAAAAAAAGATGATTTTTTTTTATAATGGCATAAATTCTTTGGTGGATTGTTGGTTGTTATGTATTGAAGCCAGTGGTAATTATTTTGTCCGAATAAATAATTTTTAAATAAATTATTTTGTGTTTTTGATCCTCTGTTTAAATCGGCAATTTCATATGCACCAACCCAATAGTTTTAATTTCTGTTTTTAATCCAATCGCGTACCCAACATTTGTGATATCTTTTTGATCTGTAGGTTGAAATTATTACCTACATATGCACAAACAGCGGCTTTACGTATTTGTTTTTTCAATACCGCCATATTTACTTTTTTTTTTAAAATAATGATTAAGTACACATACGAGATTAAGACACCGCACAACAAAGAGATATTTCAATGTACTGTGGAGACATGAAAATGTCTCAGTATAAATAAAAGAGACTAAACTGTCATGAAAGACGTGATTGCAAGAGATATATCATACATTTCTCGTAATAGAAACACATTATGAAACAATTATTTCAATAGATTAAAATCTCAGGTAAAATTGTGAGATTTTTGTTTCATCGTGGACGCCTACCTTTAAAGGTATTGATTAACTAATCTCAGCTTTCATGTTACACAACATTATATGTTACAGAGATCCTTGATAATTTGATCAATTAGCGAATCAAATAGAACACTGACGTACCTATGCAACATTCGAACAATACATATTATGTTATTTTTAATTATAATTTAATAATTATAATTACTATTTATTAGAACCAGCCATTGTATTTATATTATTAATCAAGGTTGCTTTTATTAATTTTTCAACTTTCCAACAAATACTAATTACGTCTTGAGAGGAGTAAATGAAACCCCCTTTATCTTTTAAGACAATAAGGTTATGTAAGAAAGTTTTATGGTTCGTGTATAAAGCATCTATGCATTGTGCACAGTGTAAACTTTTTATTAGTGTACGAGCTACAAAACCAGCAACATAATTAATAATTTGTTCCGAAAATTCAGACAATATGATGTAGTTAAGGGGAACTGTAAGTTCGTATTGAACTTCTGGCTCTTCATTGACATTTTCAATTGTACAGTATATTCCCGAGGATTTATTTATTATTTCAGTTGCAGAACTACAATCTAGTAGTGCAAGTTTCTGCAAAGGAATGCAATTGCCACTAAACGAATTTCATTTGAAGAAGTAGTTTTTTTAATATATTTCCTTTAAACTGCATGCATTTTGGATTATTAGCGAATTTCCAGAATGGATTTCAGTTATTACAGCCACTGTCATGACGCGACTTGAGTTCGGGACTATGACAGAAATTTGTTTTGAGGTCCCTAGAAACCGAAAATAATATTCACTAATATATATATATATATATATATATATATATATATATATATATATATATATATATATATATATGTAGATATGTGCCCGCACGATAACTCTCGAACGAAATGTCCTAAGTTTACGAAATTTGGTGAAAATATTGGAAGTCCCAAACCATTGGACAAGTGCGTTAGCCAGACACGTCCGATGCCCGGAACATGGTTTTTGTTCTTGGAAAAAATTAGTTCTTTGCCAAAATTTCCACTTATTCAAAAGTTTTTCCGGTATTTTTTTAACACCACTAGAAAGAGGAAGAAAAATTACATAAAAAAGGTATTTAAGCTATCATTCTATGTAAACTGGTTCCGAGAAAAACGAATTTTTATAAACGGAAATTTGCTGTGTTATGCAGGATGTTGCCAGAGGGGTATTATTCAATCCACCATGTACTCGAACGTTGCCAAAAAATAATTCGAAGTGATCCTGACTAAAAGGTATAGCCGGATAAGTATAGGCGAATCAGCCCTGGAAGCAAATTATTTTAATAACTATATTAACGGTATGGTGAGGCTGTAAGTGATTGATATCTACAATTTCGGCGGCCAAAACTGAGTAGTTATGAAGATAATTAAAAAAATTAAAAAAATTACAAAAATTTTTTTCTTGGTAACTACTCAACATAGGAAAATAATTTCAAATCCATATGAAGGCAAACACTCTCAAGAATATTAAACATATTTATTATCGTATCAGTCCTCGTTATTAAGGACAATAACAAGGATAATATACGATCCAATGTTATTTTTATAGGGTTCCAATTGAGCGACCACTTCAAAAAAAATTCAGTAACTGTGCCTTAATGCACTTAATTACTGCACCAAGTTTCATCAAAATTCAAAGGGTACAATATGATGAAAAAAATATTTTTCATTTCAAATCTGCTGAACCGCCCCTCCAGTGGGTCTGACCCTGGAATTATATACATCAGTCGAAAGTATTTTAAAAATAAAGTATTGTGCCTAATAGGCTATCTGACCCTGACAGAAAGTTCCAATAGTAACTGTATTGTCGTTTATGCGACACTGCAGGTACTTCATATGTATACCTTTCCTAGATCAAAACAAAACCGTTGTGGAAATATAATAGACAATTATCAAAAAATGTGCTATAATAGGATTTTTTAGTATATAGAATATTAAAATCCAATGAGCATTATATTCTATAATATATTAAATAAAAAAGCCTACTACACAACATTTTTTGGCCATTTTCTATTATATTTCTACAGTGGTTTTATTTTGATCAAGGAAAGTTATATATATGAAGTACCTGAAGTCACATAAACCTTAATACAGTTACTATTAGGACTTTCTACCAGGGGCAGATAGCCTATATATTAAAATACTTCTTTCGATTATTTTTGATTATCTCGAAAATTATAGGAGATAGGAAAAACACTTAATTAGACACGGCACTTTATTTTTAAGATACTTTCGATTGATGTGTTTTTGTTTGTTTCAATAACTAATTTATCTTCATTATTTTTAATAGATACAAATACTGCTTTGTTTCAGCCAAAAATTGAAATATTATTGTCTTGTTTTCTTTATTTAAAGGTTTTTTAAAACCATGTTGTTTTAAATTTTTTGAATTTAGTATATCAAACAAATCATTTAATGTCTTTACAAATCGTACAGTTGCATCCACATCTTGAAAATCCATGTTAATTCATTCCATTGTTAATTCATTCTGGCAAAACACTAAAGCCTCGGCAACACTATTACTGAACAGTTGCGTATCGAATTTTACTTTCATTTTCTGGTTGTGAAAGAAAATGTGCTGTGGCTTTAATTTATTTGCCAAATGTAAATTTTCTGATTGCTTCAAAGCAACTAATTTTGTAATGTATTTCCATTTAATAGAATTTCCATCACAATCTTTTTAAAGTTTAAGAGATTCAAATATGTTCTTTACTAATTTAATCATGTGACAGGAATCCAGAAAAGCAGCAACCCCATCTTTTGTTGTAGGGTGGGAGAAAATAGTATTTATATTTCCAGGCTTTATAGTACACTTTAAATTTTGTAGCATAGTAATGTTTCCTGGATATGCATCACATGTTAACGACACAACACACACACCAGTCTCTGCAATTTTTGTTAAGCATTGTGTTATCAAATTTACCTTTTGCTCGCCACGAATACCATCAATTAAAAAATAACCCAACGGTATTTTTCAACGTCCATTTACGCAATTTAAAAGAAAAACCAACACTGCTTTCGCAACTGCTTGATTGTCTTCATTTGATTCGTTACCAATATCTATATAGCCATGATAAGTTTCACCGTCTCACTATATGTGTTTCCTGATTGCTATTTCATCCAACATTAACGCGCCAAAAATTGAATACTTTGTATATTTTTGCTTCAATTCTAATACTCTGAAAGCTTCTGTTGTAAAGTCAGGCCTGCCGTCAATATTCTGATACCATTTTCGTATTGTCCGGACATGTGGCAAACATGTCGCACCTTTAATAAAACAAAAATGTAACTCAAAATTTGTGTGTTTACTCATATTTTTTAATAAAATGTGTTTTTAAATAATAAACAAATACTTTACTTTGCAAAATACCACTTTTATTTTTGAAACTGTGACAGTATTGTTTCGAACCGTTGGTTTATTTTCAAACAGAATAAAAATTACATGCCATATACTGTGTGAGTTTTTTGAGAGTTGCCATTTTTATTACTGCCAAACCGTTGATTTAATCGAAAAATTGTTCAAATAAGAGTTGTAGTATCGACGGAGGCAACCGACTGCTATAGTCAGGAGCTTTATAGCTTTTTTGGTCTTCGAGCTATGATACAAACTTATAAATTTTTAAATGAGACTATATATTAATTTTTCGATAAAACTGATCTAATGCATTAATTAACAATATAAATGAGCAAAAAAAATTTTTACCCAAGTTTAATTTTTTAATTTTTCTTTAATTTATCAGTTAGGTGGTAAAAATATGTATATGTATTTGAGGCTACTTCAACCGATATTGTTCTGGTTGGTTACATTTCCACTACATCCAAGAAAAGAACCTATTTCAGTACCATTTATATCATACAAATTTGGTTGTAATAAAAATAGCAACTCTCAAAAAACTCACATGGTATATTAATTTCATCTACTTACACTTATGAAGGGGGAGCGGTATGTGATGTGGAAGTGGAAGGGGTGACGGTAGTGGGAGAATTCGAAAATCAAGAAAAACAGGATTACCTTACATATGACAAAAGGCAAACAAACACATGACAAAATATTGAAATTGAAATTGACAAAAAGACAATATTACAGTAAAATACAATTTTAAAGGTTTAAATAAATTATACTATTGAAAATAAAGTTGAACTGTAAATGTCGGTGTAGTCATTTTAAAGGTGACCAGAGTTATGTTTATTTATTTCCATTACTTCACTTCTGTCCTTTGCTTGCCTCATGTAACACGGTAATTTCCCGTTCTGGTGTGTGTCTGGTGTCAGTTAAATTCCTCGAAAAAGCAGAGTCAGATTTCTTATTTCTATTGGATCTGAAATGCTCTGCTCTCCGGTTTTCAAAGTTTCTGCCAGTTGGGCCGATTTAAAAACTATTACAGTCTTGGCAGTTTAATTTGTAGATACCCGATTTTTTAAGTTTATCAATTTTTGTTTTTTTGTTATACATTAAATTACCTAGATTAAAGCCTGATTTAAATGCTATATTTACGTTTGATTTTTTTACAATTTTTTAAATTTTATCTGATATATTACTAAAATATGTTATAGTTTTAAAGTCAGAATTTTAAAGACTTTAAAATTGTGAGAAAATTATTTTCTTTCTTTTTCTTTAACTCAGCTAAAAAAGTTTCGTTCATTTCTGTCTTATGTGCCAGTTGTACTTTTAAGTGCCAACTTTTCTAGAAAAACCTATTTATATAATATATGAACTATTATCTATAACGTATTTTGTCTAGCTTCACAGACACGAAGGAAAGTTGGACTAAAAGTATCGTCGCGTCGGTACACTACGGGGTTAAAAATATTTACTTTTACCAAGGAATTTTTCTTTTTATTTTGTTTTACTTACATGATTGTAAAAATATGTAAAGAAATCAATAAATATAATTTAATGATTACTTTTATTAAAGCAGTCTAATTTTTTCTTTTTACTTCATTTCATCATGATTCTTGTTATATTATATTACAAGAAACTAGAGACTGGTTGTTAGTAATACATAATAAATAGTAATAAATACGAATAACTCTTTAATTTGTAAAAGATTTTCTTTAATTTTTTAATCTCAAAGAAAAATTTTGTGAGCCTTCTAAAAAAATAAAAATGATAGATTTATCAAAAAAATTGTTTAATTTAAAATAAATGAGACGAGTTTCATGTTTACTTTTATCAAACTAATTATTATAATGATAGTATTGGGATATCTGCCGGGGCGTGGCTTCTTCTGCCGGTAGAAGCAGTTACTACTGTAAAATCCATTTTTAAATCAGTTGACATCTGTTTAGATTACAGTTCTTGTTTATATCGTATTTAAATGCAATTATTAATTAAATTTCAATTAGTATGAAAGTCGCGATACAAGAAATATGCAAATTTGCAAGTGCTGAACCCAGTCATAAAAATTTTTGTCGCAGGAGAAAGTATTCTCGAAGCAGGACATCTGATCAGATGTGGACTCCAACCATCAAACACCGCCTGTGGCGACGATTATAAAATAATGGCATTTTGTTCACAAACGTCTCATTTAAAAAATGCTCCACATGAAATTGTGGGAACAATTCCTAAAACTGGCCAAATAATGGGAATGTTATGCTCATGTAAAGCTGGTTTAAGTGAAACGTGCAAGCACGTTGTAGCTACATTGTTGTTTTGTAACAGTATAACAAAACTCCGTGATTTACTTTTAAAAAATCATGGAGGTTGCTATAATATGTATACAATCGTAAAATAATTACGATTAGGTCTTAAATCAATTTCGTAAAAAGTTTTTTTGGGTCGCGCAAGGATGTTATTTATGTGGAAGCGATTTTTGGATCTTACATTCACACCAAAAGGGATATAAAAAAAAGGATGAAACTCCGAGGTTCTATGGTACAGTGTGTGATGATATTTATAGTTTAAAATGAAAACAAATCTATGGAATGTTTGATGACAGTTATAAATTTCACCACATGAAAACGAATTTATTTAAATAGTTGGGTTATGAAGGTTAAAATAAAAAAAAGATTAAATAAATTGTGAAATATTTAAAGAAAGGGGTAGATAATGAATAAAAATGTAAGGATAAAATGAAGGTAAAATGAAAATGTAATATGATTGTGATTAAAAAAAAATACTTATTGCTGTGTTTTCTTCAGATGATGAAAGGTTAGGAATTTCGATTGTTTTAAGAGAAATAAAAAGATTACAAAATTAACGAAGAAAAAAAGAAAACTGCTTGTAACTAATCTAATTTGGAAATTTTATCTCGTTGAGTCAAAATGAATAAATACTTCTCAACTTTCTTTTCAAATAGGTAAGCAGAAATATAAAAAAAATTAAACAATATAAATTAATTTAATTTACATTTATTTTTTTTTAGAAAACAATTAATACAATTATTGAAGACTGTTTTCTGGAACGGTATCGCGGAAAAAGAGAGTGAGTAGAATTCCAGGAACACCGTTTTCACCTCGTGTCGAATGGAAGTGGCAAACATATGATGGGAAGCGCATGGTATTTTGACGATAGTTGATGATCATGCCGTTATATAACAATTATGTAATATTGTTATATTATTCTTCCCTCAGGACGATGTCGTTTTGGACGGTTAGTCCAGATGCCTGTAGTGCGCCGTGGCGTCCCCTGAATGAGAAACAGTACGGTTGCTGGCGGTGCCTCCGGAATTTGAACTTGGATTTTTGGATACAGGCATCAGTTGTCGACTGGAGGTGGTGGTCCAGGTGATGCTGGTGGCTCGTCGTGTCGCTCTGGTGTTGGTGGAGACGATGGTGATTGTTCGACTATTGGAGTCGGATTCTGGTTGAAGTTTGGACATCATAGTGTTGGCTGGGGGCGTGTGGTGCTCCAACGGTGATGTCCAGGTGTCTGTTTGCGGGGTCCAGGTGGTGATGACGCGTTGGTTTTTTATTGTTGAGGTGCGCGACTTATTATTGGCTGCAACAGGTAAGATTTGTTTTTTGGTGTTACTTAAATTAAATCTTACGCTTTTGATAATGTCGGATCTGATCCAGGTGTGCTCTGTGGATGCGGCCAGTGTCGAGATCACGAAGTATTACGCTGACGGGTGTCGGCGAAGAATTCGTCGTGGTTTACTCCAACATAGTAGGAACTTTTTCGACTTGGTGTATGATGTCGAAACACGAATTATGCGTTGAAGAACCGTATCACCAACCTTGAATTTATGTGAACGTGGCTTCCTTTTATTGAAATATCGGGACTGTCTGGCACTCGCTTCACGTAAGTACTTTTGCTCTCGTTTGAAGAAAACTGCTGCCGGAGTAGATTTGGTCGACTCATGACATGACGTGTTGTAGACGTATACGACAGATTGTACGAATTTGTCCCATTTGTTGTGTGATGCTGCACGTTCTATGATGATAGTAGATAAATTCGTGATGACGGTTCTCACGTAACGTTCGCTGATGTTGGAGCTCGGATGGTATGGCGTTGTAGTGATGTGGTTGATGGCCCAGCGGAAACACATCGAACGAAATTCCTTGGAACAGAATGAACTCGCGTTGTTACTTAAAATTTCTGCTGGCGGCCCGAATTGGAAAAATAATGACTCCAATTTTTTGACGGTGACCTTGGATGCCATTCTGGTGGTAGGTATGGCCTGCAAGTATTTAGAATGAGTGTCGACAATAGTTAAACAATACCTGTTTCTTTTTTCACTCATGCAGATGGGGCCGCAGTAATCGATTGCTATTCGATTCCATGGGAATTTCGGCGTGATGTGGTACACTGGGGCACCCGTTTTCTTCGACACTGGCTTGCATCGTTGACAAATTTCACAGGACGTCACGTAGTCGCGCACCTGTTAAAATAGCCCGTTCCAGGTGAAACAGCGGGCTATGTTACGGTAGCACTTGGTGGTGTTGGGATGTGCTGAAGAGTTGTGGACGTAGTAGATGGTGATCTTCCTCAGAGATGCGGGTACGTATATCCTTTTTAGCTGGTGCTTTTTGACTTTTTTACAAAAAACGCGGGCGGAGAGACAGAAGTTTTTTGTAACATTATTTTGAACGCCTTGTTCTAGAAGTTCAATAATGCTGCTGCACTCTTGATCGCTTGCTTGGTGTGTTTTTATAGGCGGAAAAGCATCAGGTACATCCGTTAAAAGGTTGCATCGTTCAGGTGTTGTGTTTGGAAGATCAATCATCTTCGCGTCTTTTTCTAGTGGTTCGTCATCCATCCGGTAAAGACGTGGGAGGGCGTCCGAGATGTTCATATCGCTACGTATATGAACAACGGTGAAATTAAAGTCAGCGAGTGTGAGCAACCACCTAGCAGTTCGGCCGCACTGTTTAGGTGAGTTATAAAGGTGTACGACGGCGTTGTTGTCGCAATGGACTTCGAATTTTTGATGTTGTAGGTAGTCTTTAAATTTATTCACATTCCACACCAAACTTAACGCTTCCTTCTCGTAGATGGTGTACCTTGACTCGGGTCCTGTAAGTTTCCTTGATGCGTAGGCGATGGGTGGAGTTCGCCGTCGAAGAATTGTAAGTAATCCTTCAAAAGACCGTGTGCACGTTCTAACGACCCATTGGTAGATGGATTATAAGGCGTGGTTTATTTATGCCGTATATTAAGTACTTTGTTAATTTCTTTTATCAGGTCAGATGTAAAACTTCCGCCCCTATCAGTTAGGATGGTGGTGGGGAACTCAAACCTAGTGCAGTAATCAATGAAGGGTATGGCTACATTAATTGCTTGCTGATCGTTGATTGGGTATGCTTGTAAGTACTTTGTTAGCTCATCTTGAATGGTTAAAATATACTTATTATTATTCTCAGTAACATTAAAAGGGCCAATCAGATCGAGCGCCACGCTTTCGTTAAAGGTGGATGCTGTAGTTGTAATTAGCATTGGGGGTTTGTTGTTTTTTGTATTTTTCTTAGCACGCTGACGTTGTTCACATTCGTTAATGTATTTTTCAATGTCGGGAGGCATATTTTTCCGGAAATAACGTTGCTTAATTGCTTGCAACGTTCTTTTAACACCTTGATGTCCACTAGTAGTGTCATCATGGTGGTGTTTTATAATGGTGTTTTATGGCGTTCGTCCTTGTCTCTGACGATTTGCGTTTCTATTTTAAGGATATTTATTTTATACTGTTCGTCTGTATTAAAATAATGTAATAATTTTTTAAATTGTTCATCATTTATGGATAAGGTCAGTGATGGTATATCATAAAATGTTAATTTAACTTTATTAGTCGTTTGCACTTTTAATGCACTTTTTGGCATATTTAAGATCATGAATAGGTTATAAAGACCTAGGTTAAGTATTCGATAGGATTCGAATTGTATGTTTCGTAGGTTACTTGTGAGCCTGTTGGTTGAATCGGCTGTTCGGCTCCGACAGTCGATTGATTCGAGTTTAAATGCTCGTTTTGGTTATTCCTGAATGGTGGAGGATTATTATTACTAAACGATTGTGCGTATTTTTTCTTCCAACATTCCTGTTCTGTATGCCCTTTAAATTTGCAATAATTACAGATTTTTATGTTAGGATTGTTATGTTGTTGGTTAAAATTATTATTAAGTGGTTTGTTCCTACAATCGCGTGTGTTATGTGTTTTTATGCGGCAACTTTTACAATATTTATTTTGTTGATGTGGATTATTATTTTGTAAATTCCTACTTGTATTTTGTGTGCGAATGAAGCTTTCTTCTTCAAGCGCTTCTTTTAATGCGTCGTTTAATGATTTTAATTTTGGGTTTGTTAGACGAAGTTTTTGTGAGATTTGAGGGATGCTGCCTGTTATAAAACGGTTACAAAATGATTCTTCTATTATGGGAGCTAGAATGTTATTGATGTTTAGTTTGTTCGTATCTAAGGTTGGACATCTTTCCATTTTTAATTGACTGACTCGTGTATAAAATGAAATGATAGTTTCATTTGGTTTTTGCGAAAGTGTCCCTAGTTCGTTCTCTATATGGATCGTTGTACGACGCGGGCTGTGAAAGGTGTGAATTATGTCACGTAAACTATCGTATGTTAGGTCCCTACTAATAAGCTGTATGCCTAAATCATACGGTAACTGGTTCGCGGTAAACCGAATTATTTCAGTTTCCTGCTCTGGAGCGTAATTAATAGTGTTGTGTACGCGTCTTAAAAAGTCTAATGCACCTGTTGGTGTATTATCAAATTTTCCTATCCAGTCCCTGAAGTTAATATGTTTATAGCCTGAATAGTTACTTTCACTGTTTCATCGTTATTTGACCTACATATTTAAGCTAGTTGCAAATTCTTTGATTTGATTTAGTTGCTCAGGTGTTAGAAGTGTTAGAGCTAGAGATAGAAGGTTCTGGTTCTTCTATATTGTTCGGCATTGTGTCCGTTACGTTTAGCTTTAAGTTTTGACAAGAAAATACCAGACTATCTAAAGATTCGGTAAATTTGCCTTCAATTTATTTTATTTATATTAAAAAGTAAAATTTTTAGTGGTTTACTAATATTTTTTATTTGAAAATCAAATTTTCGGAGACGACATTTTATTACAACATTTTCCATTGTTATTGGAGAACTGCGTTATCAAAAAATTTGATAATTTAAATTCTTGTTGGACCCCCTATAGATATGTAGTTGTTGCGCTCCTGCTTTCTGATATTAAAAATAAAAGAAAATCGCTCAGACAAGCTGCTGAATATTTCCATGTTCCCAAATCGACCTTGCATGATAGACTCAAAGGCAAATCGAAATAAAATTCATTTAAATCCAAAATATTTTATTCCACCCATCAAAAGTCATTCGCTGATGCAGTTATTTAGTTTAGCGAATTTTCAGATTGGAAATTCAGCTATTTTTATCTTTTTATGTCCGATTTTACCTATATGCATGACTGAATGTGATTTATATTGCAAATAAAGCACTGTCTCGATTCGCCAATCGAGTACCAATTTTGATATTTTTATTACTGTCCTATATGCTTGTGATATTAAAGCAGTTAAATTATTTTTTTAGAATTTTTTACATAAACTCTAAACAATTTATTGCCAAAAAACTGAAAAAATCGTCTACATTCGCCCCAACTGACGGTACGATTATGTTTTAAATCAATTTCGTAAAAAGTTTTTTTGGGTCGCGCAAGAATGTTATTTATGTGGAAGCGATTTTTGGATCTTACATTCACACCAAAACGGATATAAAAAAAAGGATGAAACTCCGAGGTTCTATGGTACAGTGTGTGATGATATTTATAGTTTAAAATGAAAACAAATCTATGGAATGTTTGATGACAGTTATAAATTTCACCACATGAAAACGAATTTATTTAAATAGTTGGGTTATGAAGGTTAAAAAAAAAAAAAAGATTAAATAAATTGTGAAATATTTAAAGAAAGGGGTAGATAATGAATAAAAATGTGAGTAAGGATAAAGTGAATGTAAAATGAAAATGTAATATGATTGTGATTAAGAAAAAAAATACTTATTGCTGTGTTTTCTTCAGATAATGAAAGGTTAGGAATTTCGATTGTTTTAAGAGAAATAAAAAGGTTACAAAATTAACGAAGAAAAAAAGAAAACTGCTTATAACTAACCTAATTTGAAAATTTTATCTCGTTGAGTGAAAATGAATAAATACTCTCAACTTTCTTTTCAAACAGGTAAGCAGAAATATAAAAAAATTAAACAATATAAATTAATTTAATTTACATTTATTTTTTTTAGAAAACAATTAATACAATTATTGAAGACTGTTTTCTGGAACGGTATCGCGGAAAAAGAGAGTGAGTAGAATTCCAGGAACACCGTTTTCACCTCGTGTCGAATGGAAGTGGCAAACATATGATGGGCAACGCATGGTATTTTGACGATAGTTGATGATGATCATGTCGTTATATAACAATTATGTAATATTGTTATAACAGCTTAGATTTTTGTTGATAAAATAAGTTTATCACTGTAATTAAAAATAAGTCTATTTAGTCATCCCAATATCAATACTTCTTTTATTAATTAATTTGTATGCTCTCAGGAATGATTACGATAAGCTGAAAATCATAACTTGCACTGATAAAAATGCGTGTGGAGTGCTCCGCACAAAGCAGCTCTAACAAAATATGAACCAAAGCCGTTAGCAGAACATAATTGTTTTGAGTTACAGACACAAAAAAATTGGAAGCACCAATTAAAAAACAAAAAAATTTCAAGTGACGGTATCTCAACAATTGGAACATTTTTTCATATCCGTTTGGCTATATATGCTAAAAGTTGTAGTATGCTGTAGGCATACTACAAGTATGTTAAAAGTTAAAAAGGCAGAAAAAAAATTAACAATGTTAAATCCATTACCTTATTGATAAGCGCAACCTGCAGTACTTTCAAAGCACATTATACAGGTCACAAAATAACGTAATTTTATTGTGTAGAAGCTGAAATTGGTTAGAATTTTGGGTACTTACTGTTTTCTTATTATAACGACGTAGCCGTTAAAAAATTTTGCAAAGAAATTTAAGCTAGTTATGCGTCAGTTTTCAGTGCCTCGAAAAAATAATCAGTTCACAATTTAATTATCACACTGTCATAATATGACAACTCAGTTGGCGTGTAAGGTACATTACGTATTTTGTTGGCAGTTTTTGGTGTTACATTGTATTGATGCATTATAGATCCTTCTCTTGCATTAATATATAGATCCTTCTCTATGATATGTAAAGCGCGGGCTTGAAAAATATATTTGGTCTAGCCTCTCGCTTTTGTTAATTTAAAAAAAGCTGATAATTTTAGTTCCCTTTAGGTATTAATTCAGTAATCACCTCCAAGTAGCCAGTTTAAATATTTCTTTAAAATTACATAATTTAAATAGCCGGTTTAAATATATTTCGTGGCATGTATAGATTATAAAAATTTAATACGGACTGCTTTCCTTCCGCAACGTACCGAATACATTTAATTAATACACACATAGCTGTACTGGTTACTGCTAAAGGAACGGTATGTGGATATATTCACTCTTCTCGCAGAAGTGATGGGTGATGGGGGTCAACCGCACGTGTCATTATTCGCTCGGTACGGTGTATTATACTGCCGTGCTAAGCAAAAGTGCCGTAAGTAACAAATTCAAGTTTTCGAGAAAATTTAGATCAAAACTTTTTGACTTGCTGTTTTTTTGTATCAGCAGAAATTTAAAGCAGTTTTCTTTATTTTGTGTAAGAGATATTTCTAAGCAGTTCTGCACAACCTTATTGCAAAATTTTGCTTAGAAATATGTTTTTTTCAATAAAAACTGTACTTACGGCACTTTTGCTTAGTATTACTTTTTTATTAAGATGGTTGAAAATGCCCTAAGTAAGATTAAATACTGTCGCTACCCATCTCAGAGCCCTAAATAAACTATAAGATAATATTTTTAGCCCTGTGAGAATATGAGTTACAAATTCAGGTTCAATAATTGAAAGTACATGTATTTAGAAAATAATGTTTATTCTTTTTTTAAAATTCATTTGCTTAATATCAAATACATTTTTTTAATTAATAGGCCTATTCCTTAAGTGCAAACTGGTAAATCTTTCCAAAATCTTTTTCGATTTTCAGGAAGAACTTCATTTAAAGATTCCAAAATTTTATCCCTCTTCTCTTGGGGAAATCCACACGGTGATTCATGTGACTTTGGAAGGTTTATCCCTTTCATAGCCTTTTTTTGCAAAAAGTCTAGTTCTTGGTAAGGGCACATTTCATCATAGTTTGTTTTGCAATACAAAACATACTCTCCTCTTAGTACTTTTACATGAACGATGTCACTTAAATATAATCTACCACATGATTTCTTTAATTTTTGTTGAGATGTTAAATCAGGCCAGTCAAAGAAGTCAAAATATTGCATTTGAACCACTTCAGCATTTCCAGAATTCGCATTAGTTACTGCCACCACAAAATCTTCAAAATCATATGTTTTTCTTTGTGTTTTAATGATTTTTCCACTTGATGGTGAAAGCTGTCCGCACTCATAAATGAATGTCCTGGTTGAAAATAGTTTAAAATGATTTCTTCAGCAGCAATATCAGATGAATTTATAATATACACTAAAAAGGTAAATAAACATCAATTTTTATTTTGGGATGAGCAATTATCTAGCCAGAGAATAATTTTTTTTTACATCTCTGTGTTTCTTTAAAAACATGTAAAGCGCACTTATATTGTCCTCCTTATTACGACCGGAAATACCTTCATGCCATAGTAGTGCATGGGGTTTAAATTTTTTTTTCTTTCCTACAGGAGCAAAGGTTTCATGATAAACTATCAAACGTTTGATAAACAAAACTTTCTTAAACATCTCTATTCTTGGGAGCATAATAATCTTTTGCATATCTCCTGAAAAGCAAATTGTGTCATCCTGAATTTCAGCTTCCGAAAAAACTTTGTATGCTGTTCTTGCTGCAACAACTAATTCATGATGTTGTTCCCACCCCACACAAATTTCACAGGAAGGATCTAAAGTGTCCTTGGTGTGTTGATGAAGGGAAAATCGTTCGCATTTTTCGCACTCTTCATGCCCTAATTGAGCAAATGAAATACGTTGATCCTTAACAATTCGCCTGTATAAATCATAGGAAACTCTACCTTTATATTCAGGATATTTTTTAAGAAAATCTTCATGCATTAGAACGATGTTGACATCAGATGGTAGGTAGTGCACATTGGGAGCATGCTCCCTTCTGTAATGTGAGATCGTTGGATGATTCAATGTGCGCGATGATTTCTTGATGAGGTCCCTGATTTTTTGAAGGATTTTTCCCTCTTCGATCATAAGGTGGCATTATAGCGTCTTCAGAAGTATTAGTAAGTGTATAATAAACAAATTTATCATTATTGACTTTATAGCCTAATGTTGTGAGGAAAAACTTTTTACATACCTCATGCTTTTGACCATTAGCATCTGTTAAATGGTATTTTATGGTGAATTTTCTTTTCTCAGTTTCACTATCTTTAATTCTCCTTCTCTTAACATTTAGCTTTTGGCATGATAAAAATACAAAATTTCTGCGTTCAGACCATGACATACTCCAAAATTGTTTATTAATTTCCTCTCTCCTTGCTTCAATAATGTTTTGAATGCACTTTCTTTTACATAAATTTTGTCCATTACATGGATTTTCCACCACTGAGTGGCTAATTTTTAATTCTTCAACTTTAATTTTTTTTCGTTCCTTTAAACTAATATCAAATTTTTTCCTTTTTTTTCTTATGTTCACTTGCATAACCATAACAAACTGAAGTCTCAGCGGTGTTCTGCCTAAATTCAGTACCCTCATTAGACTTGTTTTCACCCAGGCCTATGCTTAATTCATTTTCTTTATTTTCAATAGATATATTATATAAACCTAGATTGCTTTGTTCATCTTCTAAAGTTCTATCGAATTCTAAGTTCACAAAACTTTCCTCAAATCGTAATCCTGAATTATTACTGTTTTCGTCTGGCGATTATTGCGTTAGTGTTTAAATCATAAACGAGTACTTCATTGTCTTCTTCAGAAATATTACCTAAAATAGTATTAAAACCATCGTTTACAGGATCTGTTATCGATAAAAGCTCATTATTATGAATTTTACCAAGTTCTGTTGATGTGGAGGCCTTAAATTCTTCAACCTCCATACGTAGCTCAACTGCATTAGCGTGATTTTCACTGGTTAAGTTAATTAACTGTTTTGGTAACGAATTCATCACTACAAATTACTTTAAAGTTCACAAAAAATATGCTCACTTATCTGCAGCAACAAATACAATGACCATTGAATCAACAAACAAACATAAAAAAAATTATCAAACGTATATTGTAATAATGTCGTATGTACAACAGAAGTTTTACATCTACTAAGCATAAATACCGCATATGCAGCAAATTAAGCAAGAGTGCCGTATGTCCATTGGATTTACCGCATTTTTGCTTAGTAAGATGTACTTACGGCATTCTTACTTAGTAATAACATCATTTTAGTGTACATACGGCAAGCTCAAAGTCTGTAGCTCCGTAACGGTTGGAGCTATAACATTTTTGACAAGTTCAGTGGATTCCTCGTAGTCCAAAACGTCCGAAATGATACATAACTCAAAATTCGAAAATCTACACTTACGGCACTTTTGCTTAGTTGGGCAGTATACCAAAAATGGATAATGTCATACCATGTCAGTTATATATATATATATATATATATATATATATATATATATATATATATATATATATATATATATATATATACAGGGTGTAAAGTAAATAACTCTCTTCCTTTTAACAGATGGTTTATCTCGGTGTATAATTGCCGAAGACATAAATTTTTTTTCGGAATTCGCTATCTGAAAAAATCGCATCCCAGCGAACTCATCGTTTAATATAAATTTCCCTGAATACGCCTCTGACCAAACTAAAATTATTCGCACCCTGTATAATAAAAATTTTTTTAAAAATAAACAAAAAATTTTTTTTTTATTTTACTATAATATGTAAACATGTGTTCACTGTCGAACTTATATGTACTATATTGTACACAGAAAAGCGAACAGTTTTTCATAAATTTTGATTAAAATAAGTTTATGAATTATTTTTTTAGTTTTTAAAATTTTTTAGTTTTTTATATCACAGTGCATTATGAATACTGCAAAAACCATAACTCTGATATCAGTATTTCCATTGCACATTATTAATTTAGTAACAAATTACATTAAAAACTACACTTATAAATTACCAAACAAATAAAAAGAGAACAGAACAGAACAATGAAAAAAATACACAAGAAAAATTTCCGTGAGTTGTAATTTTTCAAAAATTAAAAACATTTTCTTTTAACTATCATAAAACATGAATTTCTAATTGTTGATACATTGGTACACAACTTCTTCACTATCTATAAAAACTAAATACCCGTTTTATGTATTGGTATGTACATATGTCAAATCTGTACAATGTGTTCCATATTCGATAGTTTTGCAGCTAAAGTACATAAGAGAAAAACAGAAATTAATAACAATGTTTGATAACGGCTTATTTTTTCTTCTCTCAATTTTCTCACTAAGATCAAAAATTAATTTTTAAACGATTTTAAATATAATCTATTTCACTTAAATTTAAACATTAGTCATCACTTACGAGTTTGAGTAATTCCCGTTTTCTTAGCTTTATCTCTTTCATTGTTTCAAATGCGTAAATTTTAAATTTGCAGTTTGTTTTTAGAAAAGAATAGAAGATTGATTTGTTTCGAATATAAGAATTATTTAATTTTTTAACGAAAACTCATGATCAATTGTATTTGAAAAGAGGTATAGTTAAAAGTTTGTAAAGAAAAACAGATGTGACGAAAGGCCAATTATATTACAAACAAAAATGTATTTCAATTATCAAAAAGAAAATTTTTTATTCATAATTGAGTAACTTTAGAGGAAAACTCTAACGGAAAATGCGAAAGTATCTGCATCAGTTATCATTATCGTAAAATTCTAAATGTCAACATGAAAGTCACCGCTATAAATTTTTTACCAAATTTATTCTTTTATTTCAGCAGCACTTTGAAATACCAATTTACCTGCAACCCGACCTAAGCGAACTCAAGTTTCAGTAGACAAACAGGCATCGCATACTTACAAACACACAGATATCCATATCATCGTCACACGCTTAGACAAAAATTTTTTAAATAAATAAACAACTATAGCATTGATAGAACACACATACAATCTCCATATTCATATACAACACTTATTAAAAGAGTTGTCCAAGTGCGTTTTATACACACATTAAGCAAGGTTTCTGACTTATTTGCATTTTTGTAGTTTCCGAATAAAATAGGTGGCATTATATTATTTTGTACGGTTTACTATGAAAATAAATAAATATATTCGACAATCACAATGTTATTTCTGTTTGTGTTATTTAAGGGTCAATTAAGTGGTAATTTGATTCCTTACAAATCACATCGACTTTGAAATACAATATTTCTGAAACGAGATATAGGTAAAGAATAAAAGTTGTTAAAAGAACTTTAACTTTAAAAGATTTTTCTAATGATAAACTGCAAACAGTATACGTAGAATTATTTTTCAACATTTCTCTGAATAATTTTGATTTGAATTTTTGGAAATGTTAACAAAGATCAGAATATACTTTAACGTAAAATTGAATGTTAGTTGAGATATCTATCTGTAGCATGTATTATATTTGCAAAATTTCGTGTTCCAAAGGCGTAGAATTTCTGAAAAATTACAACAGCTTCTAGAGTTCTTCGGAACCCTAAAAAAAAGATTGAAATATGTAATACATATGTATGTGTGTGAGTGTACTGTGTGTATGTCCATATACATATTGATATTATATTGTATTTGCACATAATATGTACACAAAACTTATAGCCGGAGAGCCCACCGTATGCAAAACGTATGTATAAGATAGATGAACGATTTTTTGTAAGTACCGTTAAAGGGAGCTTTTTTTAGAATTACAAAATTTTGCCCGCATGATAAAAATATGACGTCAGTTCCGGTTATGGGTTTGTCATGTCATCAAATACATTGATAATATTTACACCAAAACGAAGGTTTCGAGGTCCAAAATAAAAAGATTGAGTGCTGCCAGGCCTTAGTAATTCGCAACAATGAGGCTGCTTTCACTGAAAAAAAAAACCTTTCAATGAAGGCAGCCATATTTTTACGAATTTTTAAGATCTGGCAGCTTTCATTTTGGTGTAAATATCATCAATGTATTTGATGACGTAACAAAACCATAACCGGAAGTGACGTCATATTTTTATCATGCGGGCAAAATTTAGGTCTGGGGTAGTACTACCTAGAGTCCCTATAATAAATAGAGTCGTGACATGTCATCCATTTTGTATCCAAAACAGAACGGGAAGCTTCAAAATTAATTATCACATGTTTGAGTAAATATTTTTGAGTACATAATTATTGTTAATAAGTTATGAATTAATGAACAATTAAAAATTTTTAATTTAATTATTCTTTCTAAGTTAAACTAAATGGTTTTTGTTAACATTTAATTTATTTCCAATGTATTTTACGAAAACATTAGATACAAAATGCCGGAACCAATCAGCGTTCAGCACACATGTCACGACTCTATTTATTATAGGGACTCTAGTACTACCTACAAAAAATACATAGGTATCTTATCATAGGTTTTGCATACGGTGGGCTCTTGGACCATTAGTTATTTTTTAAAAAAGATATTTTCAAGTTATTTATTACTTGTCATGGATATTTATACATATAGATATAAGTATGTTCTGAAAATTTATTATTTATTAAAAACACTAGTAACCTATTTATACATATTTGTCACATGGGTACGACTGATATTATCAATAATAAAACAGTACATTTTTCACTTCGAAAATAACCATATTTTCAACAATAGAAGTACTGGTTTTTCTTTAAATCAAAGTATTAAAATTAAAAGTATTTGTATGTGCATGAATAATAAACCGATTGTATATTTTAGAAATGTTTTAAATTTAATTGTTGTGTCATAATTCGTAAAAAACTAAATTTTATAGTGAAAAAAATATTTTCATGTCACCAGTCCCATGATTAGAAAAGCGCCCTTAACCATTAAACCATCTTTATTCTGAGGGGTGTTTAGTTTTAATTTTGTTCTGAACTACGCCAATGTTAGAGGCAGCCCTGAATGTGTTAAATGTGTCAAAGAATTGGATTAAAGTTGACAGTCAGTGATTAATAAAATCGATTGCAGGTGTTTGTTAAATTTCCAAATAATTTAATGAGATTTGACGAAATCCATCTTTTTGAAATATGACGTAGATTGTTTCATTAAAAATCATGTTCAAATTTTTATGGACACTGCTGTATAGCTATTTTAAAAAAATTCCGTAAACAAGCAGGTAAAGATATTTTGTTGACAAAAAAATTTACGTTCCAAAAAGCAAAGAAAAAAAATGATAAGTAATCAGAGCCTGATAAAGTTTTTTTTTCTAGGGGCCATTTTTTAACACGTTTTTGACAATCGAAAATTTCTGAAATGAAACTTGATCGGTACAATTTAACTAGCAATACTTAATTAGTAAATTGAGACCTTTCTCCCCTATTTTTTCGGAGAGTTATATATTTTACACCCTGTATATATATATATATATATATATATATATATATATATATATATATACATATATATTTATATATATATATATATATATATATATTGAAACAATTGGAATGTTTTAAATTTAAAACGTATCATTCCCCAATATGTGTTAATTCATCACTATTGTCGGAAAAAATGTGATACAAATATTTATATTTAAAATGCTTATTTAATTATGTTATTTATTGGAATTTCAATTATATTCAATATAAACTTCTCCCTTTTATTGTACATGTCTTGCGCCATTTCGACGCCATTTTGTATTAAGCACATTTCTAAAATTATCAAATTTTTTAAGTATTACGAAAAAATTTTTTGGTTAACTTGCATCCTTTTAATTCAAGTTTGCATTTCTTGAGTATTTTATAATATTGTTAAACTTTATACGATATTTATATTTTTAATTGTTGAATATTGTTATTTAATGACAAAAATTATTTAAATATAAATAAATTTAGATTTAACTTATTGGATACTTGTTTATTCTACATGCACGCCATATATTCAGAATAATCCCCTTATTTTTCAGAATTAAGGCCTTTTGTATAAGTACGTAGATTTTCTCCAAAATCATATTTCAATTGTTTCGGCCTTATCTCCTGGTGTACAATAGGCCCGCACCAATGTCTGCATGCTACCTCTGTAGTTATCAAAATTTATAATTAAAATTCGACTAAGTATAATTATCAATAACCTTGGGGCATCGGCTTTAGTACAGGAGCCGAGTACCCTTATAGTCGAAGAGTCCCTGCATTTTAAAACTTAAATTTTATTTAATTTAATTTTACAATGTCACAATCAATTAAATTAATTAAATTTACTGCCATTTAGTCTACCCCCATCATCTTTTTTTTTGTGACAACATAATTTAACAAAAAATTATTTATCAAGTTTAGTTTATTTAAACACTGTAAGAAAAATGAAACAAAAAAAGTACAAACGCTAAAAAAAATTAAAAATAAAAAAATGAAACAAAACAAAAAAGCACAAATCAAAAAAAAAAATTAAAAAAAAAATTAAAAAATGAAACAAAAAAAAAAAACACAAGACAAAAAATTAATAAATATATAAATTTGTAGCCCAGTTACAAAGACGACCAAGTCCATTTTTTCGAAAATTGAGATATTGACGGATGCTGATACAAAATATCATGGGACATCCAAATCTAAACAGTTTTGATGAGAAAGACGGCTAAAACCATGTTAAAATTGAATTTGAAAAGTACCCTTGGTTACAAAATCGGCCAGCTCTCAAATATGTTGATGACAGAAACGGCTATCTCCACCAAGCACCAATCAGATGGCTTCATTCTGTCACGTGACCTCGCCATCTTCATTATTGTATTCGTCTGAGAAGCAGTGATTTTTGCTTTAGTGTTATTTTTGTAATATTTTGGCGTTTTAATAATAAACTGAAAAGATTTATCACCGTAATACACCAACAGAAACAATGGAAGGAGTTAATGTTAAAGAATCTCCTTTGTTCAAAGGAAGAAAGAAAGTACCAAATCCTTTAAACTGGAAAAGACCTAAACAGAAGACTTTGAGGTTAGTATTAGATCTAACATAACATTGAACAAACAAATACCTTGTAACCTACTACTTTACTGCCTTTTCTCCAATTTGATTAATTCTCTTTGTAAAAATGATTTGTTAGTTAGATGAATTTTAAAATATTAATAACATTCAAAATTACATTTATAGTTGGTAAGATTACATTATAAAAACAATTAGTAGACAAGTATCAGCTGAGAAATATCGATAAAAATGGAACGGTTTCTAGTAATGTGATCGTTTTTTTATTTTATTTTTCTTTATGTTAATTGACCTGTGACATACAACAACTTGTATTTTGGTTTTAATTCCATTGTTCGTTTTTAGGTACAGTCCAGAGGGATTGTATCTAAGGAGGGAGGGTACGGAGCCACAGAGGAAAGAAGAATTGCAGCTTGTTGAAGACGTAAGATATAAACAGGTTTCATAGGACATTTTATCCTGAAAAGTCAAAAGCCAGCCAAGATGCTTTTCTTCTTAAGTATTGCACAGGAGAGCCGCCAAAAAGAAACAGACCAAGAGACGGATCAAGATCTGCTAAAGGAGTAAGTTACCGATATTTTATTGTAACCATGGCAGGAAATAAATTTGAAGTATGTAGGAATACGTTTATTTGAGTTTTGGGCATTACAAAGCACAAGGTTGAGGGGGTACAGTAAGGGGGGTTCACACGATATAAGAAAAACGGATGTCTAATCGCTGTTGAATCTCGAGGTGGTTATAGGAAGGTTAACATTTATCAGAAAAAAATTGATTCAGTCATAGATTTTGTAAAGAAGTTTAAAGGCACAGAATCACATTACAGCAGAGCAAGGAGTACTCGCATTTATCTTGATTTCAGCCTGTCTATGTCTAAAATGTGGAATATGTACCAAGAATCAGTTCCTGATGACTTAAAAGTTAAAGTCGTTTTTCTGACACATATTTGTGACTAGATTCAACGTCAGCTTTAAAAGTCCATTAACAGATGTATGCTCAACATGTTTGCAATTCAAAGAAAAACTTAAAGCTGAAAAAGATGAGGAGGCCTTACGAAAACTCCAAACAGAGTTAAATGTACACATTACTCTTGCTCAAGGATTTTTTACCGTTTTGAAGAAAGATGAACCTAATGTTGCTATAATATCATACGATATGCAGAAAAATATGCCTCTGCCAAAGCTCCCAGATCAAAGTACGTATCAATTTAGAAAATGTATCAATTTACTCTTGGACCGAGCACGAAATGAAAAAGTCCTCAAATGAAATAGCCTCTGCAGTATTTGAAGAATTGGAGTTCAGATCTAAATCTGATTACTTTGAAGGAAAAGACACCTTAAGACTTGTAGCTGATGGGTGTCCAGGCCAAAACAAAAACACTGTTGTATTAACAATGTGCATTGCTTGGCTGCAACGAACTAAACTTCAATCACAAAAGTGAAACTAGTGTATCCTGTTACCGGGCATTCAATTATGCCAAGTGATAGAGTTTTTGGCGGAATAGAAGGAAGTGTAAAGAAAAGAGATACAATTATGCAGCTTGAAGAGTATCATTCAGAGTTTAATAAGCATGGGACACTAAAACTTCTAGGAAAAGACTGGACCAACCAGGACTGGAAGTCAGAAGCTAAAACTTGTGTTAAAGACCCGAAAAATCTTCATTTTAAAATTTCGCAAGTCAAAAAGTTAGTTTTGACCACGAAACCAAAGTCAGTTACTGTCAGTGGGGAACAAAATTACAATTTTGCAATAAACTCAAGTTTGAGTGTCATGAGACCAGGAAAAAAAGTATGGGATATAAACCCTACTGAACTTAAGCTTGGAGTCAAAGTAAATGCATTAAAGATTAAAGATGTCCGAGATTTATTATAAAAAAACTACGATGAAAAATGGAGTGAAATGGAAAATGTGAAGTGGTATAACGAAGTGATAGACGATAATGAAATGATGCCTGAAAATCCAAGTCCTGAATGTGAGTGCTTGAATAATACACACTGTAAAGACGTCACTGAAGTCAATCAAGTTGTACTGGACTTTTAAGCCAAAATTGTAAGACTCGGCTATTGGCAGTGTGGCGGTATGGCTGTAAACATTTGAATAAAAGCGCGTGAAGAGTGTCGACATCTGTCAATAAATTTGATAAGCTCTTCCAAAAAGTTTTGGTTTCAAACCACAAGTGTTATAACTAGTGATCTTTATTTTGACTTACCGTGCTGGTATCGTTTATTCAGATACGATGATGGGGGTAATTATCGTGCTTAACTAAGGGGTAGATTTTGGCCAATCAAATCGCCGGGCGCTGACGATTACTATATATGGAGGCATGATAGGGGAGAAAATAGTTTGATGCAGATAGCATCAGAAAAAGCAAAGTACTCTTTGTTTGGATTTAAGGCAGCAAGGATGTCATTATTATTACGTATAAAATAAAAATCACTTTTGTTTGGTAGTCTTTGAAAAAAGAAAGATGGCGTCTTTATATACGTATTAAGTATTGATAAATAATAAAATAAAATTTAAATACAACTTAATTTAACACAAAATGCAACAAATTAAATATTATAAATTAAGCAATTTTGTATAAAGATTATAATAAACTGTGTTTAAATTAAAAGTTAAAACTTAAATTAAATTAAGTAACATAAATGGCGTCGCAAAATTTATCTAACAACACTATGTAAAAATTTTATACACAAAAATTTTATAAAGCAAATTTTATTTCGCAATAATAAACAATTTTTCGTTTAAATAAAAAGTATTTTTATAAACTTTCGAACCTGGAAACGACCTTTAGGGATTAGAAATCCAACAATAAAAATATAAATTACAGGGCCAAAACAATAATATACACAATTATCATTAAACATTTCAAAATTGCGCGCGAAATTCACATAATTTAGTCGAAGCTTGGAAGCCTCTATCGCTTCAACAGATAATTAGTAAAAATAGTCTAATTTTGTGTTTATGCTTTTCCATCAATATAGTTCTTTTGGACAATTAAACCGGTATCTTAAGACACTTTTATTGTGTTTTTTTTTTAATATATGACAAATTTTGTATTATTAAATTCATATTTTCATTCCATATTTTCACTTTTTGATTTTTAACCTGGAATACAGAACTAGCCCTGATATATTACTGATATTTTATTACCGACTTAAAATATCAGCAACACCACCAGCAACAGTTTTGGTGACAAAAACGACCATTTCCACATGTTGGTTACAAACACGGTCACGTCCATATTTTAATGTTAAGTATCTCTTTTAATATAGCAAATAGCATAAAAATTACTATTCCATAATGTTCTGTGAGTAATTATTAATCAACAAAAAATTTTTAACAGTACCACATATGTGGAAGTAATTGAAACAGTTTTTCGCCTCTCCTGAAAATTTTGCTAAAAGGACTTGGTCCACCTTGTAACTAGGCTATAGAAATAAAAGAACACATAAAAGAACAAAGCAATAATAAACACACCAAAAACAGACAAAATGATGAACGATGGTATAAGCAACACGTAACGTCTATGTAAGGGAGGAGTTCAAATAATAAAGCTACTTTTTTATTTATGATTATTTTGCTTGTTGAAATTTTTTTCAAATTAGGGATGGTTTCAACTAGAATATTTTGTTTTTGAAACATTCATTATTCTTCCCTGTGGAGGGGGGGGGCTTTTTCACAAGTCTTTAAGCGTTTGCAAGGAACGCCATATTTCAAAAAGCAATGAATATTTTTTAAATATTTTTTCATTATTTTATTCCTAAAGGACCTTTCCATAAAGCTGAGTATGGGTTTGAGCTAATCTTAAAAATTAACTATAAAATTGTAATCCCAAAGTTCTAAAAATTATAAAACCCAATTTTTTATTAAAAAAAAAATGTTTAAAAATAGTTACAATTGTTCAAACGGAAAAAGCATACTCCACTTTATGCGCAATATATTTATGAATAAAATAAAAAAAATTAAGTCTCTATCTTTTCTAGAACTTGAGATACGATTTTCCTTGTTGGGAAAAACACAAGTTTCGGGAAACGGTAAAAAACAAAAATAATACCAAAGAAGCGGTTTACTCACTGTTTATTAAAACGTCTACAAAGGCATACAAATAAAAGAACAATATCTCAGTGCATACTATAACTCGTGTACAAACCAAAACTAAATATTACTGGTCAAATCGCGAGGGGGGGGGGGCAAGCGTTATCTGCAAAGGAGCAGCAACTTGGCTGTACAGCGACTCACAAATAAATATTTTTCTACTTGAAAAAAAAATTTTTTTGGCCATGTTTTATATATCACCGTGTTTGTAAAGAATCACAGAACGAAATAAAAACAAAAAAGGAGATTCGAAAAAAATTAGTTTATTAGCCGTTTCTGGCGTGAACTCCCCCCTTAACGGAACTAAGCTTCAGATATGTAAATACGGTAAATACCACATATGGACTTTTTCATTTAAAAGCAGCAAACATGAAAAAGTCAAGGTTTCAGATTTGTTTCATATTCACGTTATTTTATCTATCAAGAGCCCTGAGTCAGAGTATGACATCAGTTGTGTGAAATTAATACTCGCTCCCGAGATATTTAGGTCAGAAAATTGAAACAAAGTACACAGTTTTATGTATCTTTTTGAAAAAATTATAAACTTTGTAACAGCTGGCTCAAATTTTATGAAAATTGGTACGCGAAATGGGGAAATGTCGTAGTATCGGTTGAAACTAAAAAAAAATTTTTATTGTATAGTTTCACCCTCCCACCCCCTCAAAATAGTTCAACTTTGGACAGCCCTGAACAAAAAGTGCCTTAACGTATGTGAGTGATTTTGATCTTATTTTATGCAAAAATTTATGCTCTTTCGATTTATGAAAAGAAACGCGTGACCTTTTGATGGCATCATTGTGAAAATCAAGAAAAACTGACAGTATGTGTTAACAGAGTACTATATTATATAATGAATAATACACTTACTACAAAAATGTGCTAAGAGAACTTATTTAGTTTTATTAATTTTCAGATATTAAGCCTTTAGTACAATTCAAATAACAATTGCTGTTTTTATTTGTCGGGAAATTATTCAAAGGGGTTTAAGCTCTTCGCTACTGACTTTTTAAAGTCTTCTTACGTCAATGAGTATACATTTGTCCGGCATACTGGACAAAGATTTAAACAAGCGTTTATTTTAATTAAAATTTTTAATCTTACGTCTTTAAATAGGAGTAATTTAGTAATTTTAAATAATATTAAGTAGTTTTTAATTATTTCTCAACTAAAAAAAATTTATCATAACCTAAATTTGATGTACAATATATTGTACGCCAGTAGCGAAGAGGTTAATCATCACCCAAAAAGTTAAAGTAATAACAAAATTTCTCTTTTTTTCTAAATTAGTCAAAAATTTAGATGTGCTTTATAGTTAATTTTAGAAAATTATCAGTCTTACCATTGTATCAACAGTGGTAGTGCAGGGGGTTAAACTTCAATAGTAAAAATTATAACAATGATAAAAAAATTTCTCTAATTATTATTGTAGTTTAATAACAATAAATATGATTATATAAAATTATATGTAGGTACATACCGTTATGTTATTGCAATTTAACTTTCTTAAATGATAACAACGAAGAGTACTGTGACACAGTTAACTCCGTATTTGACACTGATTTAAAACAATGGAAATTTCTTGTACCAACAATCGTTTTTGTGAATTTCCATGGGTTTTGTAAAAAATTTCTGTTATTTTCTACTGTAGTCATTTCAACTCAATCAATATTTACATTTTTTATACTCTGAAAATTCGTAGAGTGATTTGGGCGAATTTATGAGCTTATTTTGTAGGCTTGCCCTATAAGCACTTCTTTTTACAGTTCCACCAAGTCCATCACATGGACTTTTACCAAGTGATGTGGCAAAAAAAAGCCATTCGGCCCTAACACCAAAATCTGTTTCGTGGTTGCACAAGTTGTGAAAATTACTTTTATTTTCGTAGTGACTAGATGCACCGTCCGTAAAATAAAAAAATTTTTGAAATATTATTAATTTTACTTTTAATAAAGTTTATAAAACTTTTTTGAAAAATATAAAAACATACAGTATCATGTTTTAAACAATCACTTAAAATTACATAATTAAAGAAACTTAGGGAATTGTCTTCGTTTTTGTAATAACACACAAACGGATGAATTGTACACTGATTGTTGGTCCAATGAAATCCTTGAATTGACTCTTGAATTACAAAGCCATAATTTTCTGAAAACTCAGCTATCACTATTATTTCCTTATCTTTTAAATCCATCTTTTCAAATTTTAAAAATGCTGACTGTGCTTTAGAAAAAAAATTGTGAAATCGTAATTTATCTAGCTGTGCTACAAAATATTCAATAAACTTTGGGATACATTTTATGATAATTTCTAAATTACAATGATCAACAGTAATCCACTGTTTTACTTCAATTAAATCGTCTCCGTAATCTTCGTAAATTATTTCCAATTCATTTTTAAAATTTAGTGTCTCGGCACAAACTTCACATTTTTTTAAAAAAACAGTCTTCGTTAGGAGGGTTACACATTAGCGCACTTAAGCAATGTTTATAAGTTTCAAAACGACTTATTTCTTTTAATTTTGAAGCTATAAAAGAAAGTTTTACATTCTGGTGGATAGTATATACACATACAGTATGAGTACCTTTAGTCCCAACAGACACACAATTTAATGGGCGTAGAGAACAAAATTTTGTAAAACTTATCTTTAAATCGGGATTTTCATTTACAAAATTTAAATATAATTCTTTTAAACTGCCAAGTAACAGTCGCTTTTGTACTCTAGTTTTCTTATTATCAATCTTCACTACCTGATCTTTGAAGCCGGGCATGGGGCGAGACGCTTCATCAGAATTATAGTATTCAGAAACCTTTTGAAGAGTTTCGTCTGACAAATGTTTTCCTGTTTTCTTAGGTTTTGATTCAAAAAGTGTTCCAACATAATTCTTCATTTTTTTTGTGGTATGGACTGTAACATCAAACTCTTCCTGGATCTTGGCAACACTCCAACTCTTGGGTAAAATTGATAATATAATTAACTTTTGATTTTCAGTAGTTGAAGAGTCGTTATATTTTTCCTTCAGCTGTTGTAACATTTCTTTAAAATAAGAACTATCACCATCAGAAGAGTCTTCTTCTGATTTTAAAAGTTTCTTTTTTATACTCTTTTTTAACGTTTTATATTTGCGTATTTTATAGCTTAAAGGTTTACTGTATTTTACAGGAGATAAACCTAACGGCATCAAGGCTATATTGATTTTATTTATGTCCTCCTCGTCTTCAGTATAATCTTCGTTAGGAACTATTGATGTGCTAGGCTCTGGAAAATTTTCTTGTACATTTTGCTTATTCTTATTTAAAATATAAATTTTATTACGACACCTATAGCAAAGTTTATTTCCCGGAATAAGTTTGATAATATGCCCGTATTTAATAGCAAAATCTAAGGAAATTTCACGTACACCATGTTTAATTTTGGTTTTATGAATAATAAACGGATCCCCACAAAAAATTTTCTTTTTAGAAAAACATGTTAAATGTTTTTATAATGGTTTTTTCAAATTGTTCTCAAATCGTCAAAATCGCCTATATCTAGTCTTAAACGCAGTAATTTACGATCAATAGAACACAATCCACTTATTGTTAAAAGTTTTTTGTCTGCTGAACAAGCTGAAAATGCTTCTTTGAAATACAATTCGACTGAACACATTATTTACTGACAAAAATATAAATATATTTAAAAAATTTCAACAGTAATAAGAATAACTATTTTGTATTTTTCTGATACCGTATGAGACTATTTTAACAATTAACTCCAACAATTACTTTAAAAATTTTAAAACAACTATATAAAGCACAGCTAAATAGCTGTGCTTTAAACTGAAAAAAATTTATCTTTGGGAGGCCAAAATATTTCTTTGTAATTGGAAATAACTTTGTAAGATAAAGGACGTTTATATATGGATAATATTTTTTGTACACATTTTAAAAATCATCAAGGGTCAACGTACACCATCCTGTTAAAATAATATTGTCACACAGTGTTTTATTTATTACCGCTTACGTTATTATTATTTCGACACATCTAAAATTGCAGGAGATAGATACATGAAACTAAAAGTACCCGATTAGATAGATAACTATTCCTAGAAACTGGAAATTTTTTTAATCACTGTTGTAATTTTTACCCCTGAAATTTAACCCCCTGCACTACCACTGTTGATACAATGGTAAGACTGATAATTTTCTAAAATTAACTATAAAGCCAATCTAAATTTTTAACTAATTTAGAAAAAAATTTGAGAAATTTTGTTATTACTTTAATTTTTTGGGAGATGATTAAACCCCTTTGAATAATTTCCCGACAAATAAAAACAGCAATTGTTATTTAAATTGTATTAAAGGCTTAATATCTGAAAATTAATAAAACTAAATAAGTTCTCTTAGTACATTTTTGTAGTAAGTGTATTATTCATTATATAACTCGTTAACATATATATTTTAACTATATACTTTCTTAACACATGCTGTCAGTTTTTCTTGATTTTCACAATGATGCCATCAAAAGGTCACGCGTTTCTTTTCATAAATCGAAAGAGCATAAATTTTTGCATAAAATAAGATCAAAATCACTCAAATACTTTTGATTTTCAGTAGTTGAAGAGTCGTTATATTTTTCCTTCAGCTGTTGTAACATTTCTTTAAAATAAGAAGAACTATCACCATCAGAAGAGTCTTCTTCTGATTTTAAAAGTTTCTTTTTTATACTCTTTTTTAACGTTTTATATTTGCCTATTTTATAGCTTAAAGGTTTACTGTATTTTACAGGAGATAAACCTAACGGCATCAAGGCTATAAGGTACTTTTTGTCCAGGGATGTCCAAAGTTGGACTATTTTGAGGGGGTGGGAGGGTGAAACTATACAATAAAAAAAATGTTTTTAGTTTCAGCCTATACTACGACATTTCCCCATTTTGCGTACCAATTTTCATAAAATTTGAGCTAGCCGTTACAAAGTTACTATAATTATTTCAAAAAAGATACAAAAAACTGTGTAATTTGTTTCAATTTTCTGACCTAAATATCTCGGGAGCGAGTGTTAATTTAATACAACTGATGTCACATTCTGACTCAGGGCTCTTGGTAGATAAAATAACGTGAATATGAAACAAATCTGAAACCTTGACTTTTTCATGTTTGCTGTTTTTAAATGGAAAAATCCATATGTAGTATTATAAATAAATGGCCAGTCTGGATATGAAAAAATGTCCCAACGTCACGGCACAACAATAATAGTTCTTTTCTCTCTTTCGAGAAATTTGGTTCGTTTTGCGCAAATGCAACTATTTTGGTGGAACTGGAAATATTAATTGAACGTATATGCCGGATATGCTGCTTGGCGCTATTGTTTCAGAAATTATATTTTGCCCTATATGTAAAGATCAACTTATAGATGACGAACTGTAGGACACAATGCCACTTTTATCACAAATTAGAAATAAGAGGACTTTTAAAATCCCATCAAAAGATGTTATTTTTATATGTAGAATCTCAGAAAAAATTCTGAGAGGGTATAATAATGAATTACTTAAAAAAAAATATTAAAAGTACCTACTATTAAAAATAAAATATACCAAAAAATTAAAAAAATTTTTTGGTGCCGACAAACTTTTTGTGGTTTTGTACTATGTATTAGTAACATTAAAAATAATTTTTAAAAAATTTTCCCACGTACAGTTTATAATTTACCCACGGTTCTGAATATTGGTTGTAAAAAATGTTTTCGCATAGGTCATTTATTATTTTATTGAAACGTTTCTTTGCATTAACCGAGTTAATACAATGTCTACATCACGAACAAGGTGTTTAAATAACCCTAATGTATTTTGTTACATTTGCGGCGAGTATACGCTGAAAAAGTTCAGAAAACCAATCAATGATTTTGTAAAAAGTACTTATTTTTGAGTTGAGAACTATAAGTTGAGAATTTCGAATGAATGTAAACCGTGGATACCCAATATTGTTTGTAAAACGTGCAATGAACATTCGAGGCAGTGGATCAGTGGTCAAAGAAGCCGTATGAAATTTGGTGTGCCAATGCAAAGGAAAGAGCAAAAAAATCACTTTGACGACTGCTACTTCTATTGTGTTAATTTCCATGGCATCAACTAAAAAAAAAAATGAATTATCCAGACTTAGAATCGGCTAGAAGACTTTTACTACATTCAGAGAATATACCTTTGCCAACATTTTGTCCTATCCCGGAATCGCCATCGGAGGAAGTTGTGTCTGAAATAAATAGTAATGAAGTTAACAGTGACAGTGATTTCGAAGGAACTATGTCCACAGATCGCAAACCATCCAGTCAAGGCGAGTTGAGTGATTTGATAAGAGATTTGGAACTTTCTAAAGAATCTTCAGAAGTCTTGGCTTCTAGATTAAAAGAAAAAAAACATGTTGGCGTCGGGTACAAAAGTGTCATTTTATCGTATTAGGGGGCAAGAGTTATTACTTTCGTGTAGAAGATGATATTGTTTTTTGCTCAGATATACCAACCAGGTGAATGGCGCCTTTTTATAGATGGTGTAAAAAAAAGAAGAGAACTGAATAATTATTATTAATATGCTAAAGATTCAAATAGTGATTTTTTAAGAATTCGAACTGGTGATTTCCGGCGTTTGTACTTCTGTGTATGTGGGGAAATAAAGAAATAAATTAAATTTAAATATTTAACAAAATGGCGTTTATTTAATTGAAGCTATTGAAAGCTACACAAGTTTTGAAGTTAAAATAAAAACTGCACATGTGATCACAGTGATCACATATAAACCATTTAACAACCATAAAGATAAAATATATTCTTTTGTTAGTTTAACAAATTTAACAAATATTTTATTAGTTCGTTTATAATTTATTTAATTTAAATATAAGTATTTATTAATATCTAATTTCTTAAATATTAACAACATGTGATAAGATGGGTCAACGCCTTTAACTAATTTTATGTTACGCAATCTTAAGAAAATATGATAAGATGGCGTAACATGAAAGCATTCATAAATTTTAAAGGTACAGTTTGAATTATTTAAGCAATTTTTAAATGTGTTAATTTATGAAAGTATTTAATACCTTTAATTAGAAAGAACTAACTTAAAATGACGTGTCGTTCTGGAACAATTGTGATAATCTACACAAAATAGCCCATTATTCGAAATATTATTTTTTTTTTAAGAATATTTCGAAAGACACGGTATTTGCATTGAAATTAATTTTCAATTAAGATTACAATGGTCATATATTGAGGATATTGACCATTATAAAAATATGTATTAAATATGTATTAAAAATATGTATGTTATGTAGTTAAAAGAAATACCTCGCAGGTATTTTATACCTGCTCGCCCAAATGGTTTCCTTCCATGCTTTCTGAACCTTGAACGGCAGCCATGTTTGATACAATACGAGTTTAATTAAAGTACACGCGTATTTACATATTTACATCGGCATGCTACCTATTATCTTTAAATACAAATAGTAAATTATTTTAAATACACGCTTGAAATAATAACTACTATTGAAATAATCACAATAACTTTAATACTAAAACCATGATGGGCTTTTGATTTTAAAATAAACTACGCACCCATTGCTTAAAGAATGCAATGGCTTCGAGTACTGCCGATATTAGCCTGTGTACGAATATAACGGAGCGTATGATATTACTCGACTCTATTCGTTCTAGTCCAATATCCCAGAGCCGTAAGACACAACTTATTTTCTAAAGCATATAACTTTCGGTTCACAGTAGTCTCTTGTGTACTTTTTAATACCTGAATGTTTGTGGAGCTTGCCCGGTGACACCTGCGCAGGTACCAGGTGAGAAAGGTAACTAAAAATCAGAGTTACTTAACTTAAATTTTTATGACTGATTTTTATATATGTTTTGTAGAATATTACTCTGAAGTCATATAAAAAAATCAGACGCTTTCCATGGGCCAAAACTTTTATCAGATGCTTTGAAGCTCTAAGAAAAATAAATGAACTTAATTTATTTTTAAATGTCTGATTTTTTTATATGTTATTAAGGTAACTATTACAATGTTATATTTAATCAGTCAGACAAATTGCAATGACCAAACATCCCCTAAACACAAAAATTACTCAACCATGAGTATGAGCGTGAGAGCACTATGCGCATGCGCTTCAGAGTAAAATATTTTAATATTTGAAAAATACTTACTGCTTTTAATATGTATATCTCTTTGATCAAGATAAAATTTATAATTAAAGAAATAATTAATCATTTTAAAAATAATTTAATATATTGCATATATATATGGAAAAATAAATTTTTTCGGAGCAGTTGTGTTTTAAAGAAAATTATATTTATTTTATTTTAAATATAAATTATTTGATTGTTTTTTATCATCTTCATCATCATCATAGTAATCATTAGAATTTTCATCATTGAGTACATCGTGAAACTGTCCATCCAAGTCATCATCCTCATCATCATCTGATATGTTATTGTTGCTAGCAGCATGTTCTGTAAAAACAAAAAGATAAACAATTGAAAAACGGAACGACCAATATAATAAATTGTAAACAAGAAATCAAAGTACGGTACCTGGTTCTTGAAGTGATTCACTAACGAATCCAGGTAATTGGTCACCATCAAACCAATAAAAAAGATACTGGTTATCTTCTAACGTCCATCCATTGTTTTCAGGAGTAAAAGTAGTTGGTCGTTTTTTATTTGCATTATTCCATGTGCTGGTAATATAATTAGCTCGGGGAAATTGTTGAAATAATTCAGTTTTGCGTGGTGGTAAATTGCTTGCATCGAAATTTTTTTTAGATTTTTTGGATTGAATTCTTCATTAATATCAGACACAGTATAATAATTTAAAAACAGCTGAAACCGGGCAGCATCAACGTCGCATTCACTAGAAACATTATAAATATCGCAGATAAATTTTTGTACTTGATTGAAAATATCTTGTAGTATGTTTTCATCGGTAAATGACTCTGGATCTACGAATCGCATAAAAGCTCGCTGATATTCATGTTTCTTCATCATTATATTAAATGGTCTTTGTTTACCTTTTTTAAAAAAGGCGGGATTAAAATCACATCCAGTCAATGCGTGAAATCCTGGCAAACTTCTACACAAAGACGGTCCCAAATGCTCGTAAATTTTTGTTAAATTAATGTATCTTTGGTTATTTCCAGTACCAGTGTATAACCACACATTCGAATCATCATTTTTTAAATTATGCATATGTCCCAACATAATTACCGCAATATCAGTATCGGAACATCTAATAACAAAATTTGCTTGAGCGTCTATATTACAGACATGATAAATGATTTTAGTGTCGACTTCTTCATGTTCATGTCATCTACACTTGATACAACTATATTATTTTCAACCCCCGTAGCTAACTACCCCTGGATTTAATATTAGGAAATTGAGTAAAAACAGGTCGATTAGATTTTTTTACGTACATTTGAAATCTGTAAATAAAACTTTATTATATTTTATTTTTTACCCCTTTTCGTAAAATTAACCCCCAAATTTTAGTCCTAAATGACCCCGTGTTCGTGTAATTTAAACAAATTGCATACCAATAGATAGCTCTTTAAAAAAGAGCCATATCGCCAATTTAAGCTCTTGCCCTATTTCTTACCGTTTTCGAGATATTTGAAAAATTAAATTTTCACCCCAATTTTTGCAGGACGATTTCACCCTTTTAAGGCGCTTTTCCGCAGATAAAAGAAAATACGTGTTACTTATTTTTTAGTGTTCTACAACATATCTAAGTTTCATCAAAATCAATAGGTCCGGTTTCGGAAATTTTACTTGTAAGATGGACTTGCACCACTATCAAAATAAACATATTTACAATACTGTTAAGAGCTAAAACTTCAGTCTTCCAAATATTAGGCTTTTGAATTTTTTTGACTATAAATTGTTGACAGATAAAAAGATCATACTAAGTCTTATCTATAACTACCATTATCTTCATTTTTTTCAAGAGTGGACTTGCCCCACTTTCAAAATAAACGGCTCATATATTGGAAGAATTAATTGCTCAATATGAAGATAAAATACAATCATTTTTAAAAACATAACTTTGCCAGATGCTGTATTTTATTTTATTAAAGCTTGGGAGGATATAGACACCTATTCCTTAAAACGAGCGTGGAAAAATCTAATACCAGATAATGACGCATCAACTAGCACTGAAAATGTTGATGCTAATATCAGTTTTAATATTGAGTCAATAAAAGACATTCCAGAATATGCAAATTTTAACGATGAACATTTAAAAGAATGGTTAAATTGTGATGCAGATGGTATGGGCCATTCAATATTAACCGATAAAGAAATTATTCAGTCTGAGTGAAATTGAAATTGAGAAAGAATTGTCTTCAGAAGAAGAAATTTCAACGGACAAAGCGTATGAATCTTTTATGACCGTTTTTAAGTGGGCCAAAAATCATAAAAAAATTAATTTTAATCTTTTGAAAAATTTATTTGAATTAAAAAAAAACATTTTTTGATAATAATTCAAACTAGTTTTAATATTATTTAATTAATAAGTATATAATACATCCAACTGACTAAAAACATTATTAACTTTAAAAAAGTGATATTGTTATATGTACATTTATTATTACGGATTTGGCATGTACAAAACTTTTTTTAATTTTTATCACACTTAATTATTACCTTTATTGCCTTTATATGTATATCTACATAATATGTGTACACGCTATATACGCTTCACTTATAGTAACATAGAAAGAGACAAACCTTTCTTGGTGTACCCTTTTGCGCGGCATCCGTGTATTTTCATTATTACTGATTAAACAATTGTAACCTACCCACATTGGAAGATTTGGTATTTGATAAGCATGGCTTAGCATCTAAACTAAATCAATTTCCTGGTATAATTGTAAATTGCCGGGCAGAGTTTCTTCAATTTCACGAACGGAAATTTGTAAGTCGTCAGTCATCTTTGGTTTCTTCATATAGGGTCTACCTTCCACCTCTGTGACCTCTATTGTCCTTCGTCGTCTTTTTCGCGACGTCTCTGCAGAAGCAGACAAATTTGGAGTTTCGGATTGACGTGGAGTATTGGGGTCCTCATTCTGGTAAATTATACCCACTGTGTAGTGCAAAGTCTTTCCCACTTTTAGTTTCTACAAACCGATCGAAGTTATCAAAAGCAACTCCTGTGCACAAATTATGCCTTTTTTTATCACTTCAGGACATATCGAAGATTTCTGTATCGTATAATAAGTTGTTTCCGTCTCCAGCTCCTTCACCCCTGGATAACTGATACAATGTCCATATCTGTGAATAATGTAACGATTTTACGACTGCTAGTCAAACTTTTTAAGACCATTCCAAGCTTGATATGCTTTGATGTTTTGTATTTGCCATTAAAAATAGCGTAAACAGCATCCTCACTCAAGGATTGAACTTGTCGTATGCACTTGGAATTGTTTCTTCTTTTGCTGTTATTACCGGCTATTAGAGTATAATAAAATTGTGACAAATTCTGTGGCACCGACACCTCCCCTTCTTCCAATTCTCGTACTGTTACGTTATTCGGCAATTTCTTTTTTTCAACTTCCAAAACTGACTTAGTATCAAAGCAGCTTTATTGAGAATATCTTCATCTTTTAAAATTTCTAACAAGTTCTCATCAATAGCAGTAATATGTTTAGAAGCTACTACCTTCTTATTTTAACACGTAAAAAATTTTATTTCTTTCTTAAATTCTTTATTAATTTTATTCTCCAGGTTTTGTGGAGTAAAATTACCTATCACTTCTTCACAGTTTTCTACTTTCTCTCTAAAAAGCTCAATATAATTTCTATGAAGATACGCAAGAAAGTAACACCGACCTTTATTTATAATATTTTCTTGTATAAAATTACAAATTTCGATGAAAACAGCTTGATGATGTTGACGAAGATCATGCCAGGATGTTTTATTTGTGTTTTTCCGAGATGATATTTTATAAGAATACTCCAATTGACATTTACTGTGATAATATATGATTGAATCGGCAACATCTTGAACTTTCTCAATTAGCTCCGCAAAGTCTTCCTCTTCTTCATTCAATTTCTTTAAGAAATCGTTTTTGTCAGACGCATGCAATGCTAGTCTTTTTAATTTGTGTCTTTTAATCTTTTGATCACAATATATACATGTGTGATTTTCACCAGCACTTGAATTACTACCAAAAGAAACATTATTGGAAGAGGATTCATCAACACACTCAAACGCCACAGAAGATTCTTCAGAATTAGAGGGGACCGGTTCAACTGACTCTAATTCAACAGCTGGCTCAGGTATTACAATGGGTTCAGGAACAATACTAGCTGGGTTTGAGTTTGATGCTATAGCTGAGTCTGGAGCTAGAAAATCAGTTAGTTGACTTGAGGTAGATGCTGTATATTCATCATTATTAGTGGTATCAATACTGAATAAGCCTGATGTCGATGCTACAGGTTTATTTTCAACAATACCCGATTAATTTTTTTTTATCATTTTTTTGTTTTTCTGAGATTCGAGAGTAATATTTTTTCGGCAAAGCAATAAAACATTTGTAACATTCACGATGGTAACCTCTTTCGTACAAATCATCCGGTAAAACTACGTCTTTGAATTTTAGGTTACGGATTGTTCTGTGTTTTAAAATAGTTTGGCACTTTTAATGTCTCTATTGAAAATAAATTGATTTTATCATGAGATTTTTTACAAAATACATATTTCAATGATGGTTCCGCGGATTCTTCCATATCTTCTATTGGAAATAATTTGATATCACTCACAAATCACACAATATAACTGACAAAAACATGTGGTCGCATAAACCCGAGTATAGAACTATACTGTATAATAAACAGTGTGTGCACCTAGTATATACACATACATATACAGTAGGACTGTAATAGACTGTGAGTTTAAGAAAGGGAACCGAGTTACCATGGATGTCTCACTCGATCTAAAACGCATGTATAGTGCTCTCGCGCTCATACTCATGGTTGAGTAATTTTTGTGTTTAGGGGATGTTTGGTCATTGCAATTTGTTTGACTGATAAATTATAACATTGTAATAGTTAACATAATAACATATAAAAAAATCAGACATTTAAAAATAAATTAAGTTCATTCATTTTTCTTAGAGCTTTAAAGCGTCTGATAAAAGTTTTGGCCCATGGAAAGCGTCTGATTTTTTTTATATGACTTCAGAGTAATATTCTACAAAACATATATAAAAATCAGTTATAAAAATTTAAGTTAAGTAACTCTGATTTTTAGTTACCTTTCTCACCTGGTACCTGCGCAGGTGTCACCGGGCAAGCTCCATAAACATTCAGGTATTAAAAAGTACACAAGAGACTACTGTGAACCGAAAGTTATATAGTATATACTATTTTTTGCTATTCCGGATAATTTCAAATTATAAAAATAATAATTAAGAAAAAAATTACTGCTAAAAGTACAGCTAAAAGTTACTTTTAAAATGACTTTTAAATACAACTATACCAAACTAATGTTTAAAATTATAATTTAGTTTTACTTACTTTTGTCTATATTATTGAAAATAATCCAAATATTGACTGCCAAGAACCAAGATCAATAAAATTATAACAATTATTTTACGATTAAAATAATATCACCATTATAAACTATGAAACTACGTCACATCCGGAAGCATATACCTATGATAAAAATATTTGAAAAGTTAGAACACACAAGAGTTATGTCCGTTATGTGTAGATATCGCCAAATTCTCACCGAAGCCTTTATTACGCATGTCGCGCATGTCCATAAATTTACTCTTCTTTTCTAATAAGGCTGCCTGCACACCCTGCATACTAATGAAACTGTTTAGCAAAGAAGTCTTGGCACATACTTTTTTCCAGATAGTGTACGCTTTTTTCACCACATTTGATCTTTATTTATATTTTTTACTAGCGCGATATCGTTCGCGCATAAAATCAATACTGAGAAGTATATAAGTATAATAATTATAAAAAATTTGCATAGAACAATAGTTTTGCGTAATGTATGCATATGCTTAAAATGGTTTTTGTATTTTCCGGAGGAAAGGAGACATTTTTCCATAATAAAAAGTATCCTAAGTGTTGAAGCAGGTAATAATTAAGTTATCACCACACTAAATCTCATCAAAATTCGTTCAATAGTTTTTGCGTAATGCGTTCCCATGATAATGAGATTTTTTCCTCAATAAAAAGTATTTTATATATTGATCCAGGTAATAAGTTAACACCAGACAAAATTTCATCAAAATCCGTTCAACAGTTTGTACATAAAGTGTGCACAATTCCAAAATGATTTTTGTATTTTTCCGTGGGAATGAGACATTTTCTAGGAGTAAAAAATATCCCAGGTAATAAATTATCGCCACACCAAATTGCATTAAAATCTGTCCAGTATACAGACAGACAGATAAAAATTCTAAAAATCGCTGTTTTGAAATATAAATCGATAATTGTCTACAGTACCAGTAAAATTTTCAAAAAATATTTTATGTACAGACACGGTCCCATTACAACTTTATTATTTATATGTATAGATTTATTAAGTATATTAATTTTTTTTTAATATTAATAAGTCGACTGTTTAATAAGTTTTTACTTTGTTATGCTGATCCGTTGTATGCATAGTCGTGTTAAAAATTTAGTATAAATAGAAAATTTAATTAATTATATGTAATTAATTTTTTTTTATTTTTTTATTTATTTTTTATTTTTTTTTTTGGTTGGGAAGACTATGTAGAATAAATATTGTATTTTTGAAAATTATTTGTCAGTTAAGAATAATTTTGAAACATCTTAAACCAAAAACATTTTGTTTAAAATAATGTTTGACGATTTAAAATGTTTTGTGATGTGTTTTTCTTTTTTTTATTCTGTTTTGTTTTGAAATATAAAAATGTCTGTGCGTTCATATTAAAAAACCGAAATGAATATAAATAAATATATACTTATTAGGAAGTTATCAAACATATAATCGTTTTTGCTTTACACATAGTGTGCAGGCAGGCAACCTTATATCAAGCACAACCAATCTACGTAATCTACTTAGGTACTTACCCACTAGACAAAATGTTTCCCATTCGTAACCTATTCGTAACATTTTGCTGATATCCCATACCACATATGATATCATTTTCATCACGTTTTTGATTCCTACGTCAGTACTAAATTTCTGTCAAATGAGATACGCAAAGCTGATTCTTTGATGTTTCTCCTTTGTGTTAAAGAAATGATTCGCCTGGGAGATTCATTTTGGATACTATTTATTGTTAAGAAAATGATACGTACAGGCGTATCTTTTTAGATTTTTACTTGCGAATTCGAAAATGATTCACTGGAGAGTTTCCTTGCCGAATCTCTTCGATAATTCGGAAAGGGTACTCTTATGAGAATCTTTTTTATTACTTTTTAGTAATACTAAAGTAATACCTTCAGGTGATTCTTTTTGGAATCTCCTTGTTGATTCGAAAATGATTGGATATGGTAAATATTTTTAGATTCTCCTTGTTAATTCGAAAATTATTCGTTGAGGAAATTCCTTATTGAGTCTCCTTTATAATTTTGAGTCCCCCTTATTGGGTCACCCTTTAATTTTAATTTTAAAATACTTTTCGGTATTGTTTTTTTAAAATAAATTAAAGCCCTTACTTTCATTTTATTTATAATTATTATTTAAAAAAAATACATATGTGTACAATATTACAAGTTATTTTTTAAATGAAAATTAAAAAAAGTAAATAGTAAAAAGTAAATAAATAAATTCATTTAGGAGTTTTTCTTTTGATCCGGTCCCCAGCGTGTAAAATAAATTTCTAAATTATTTGCTCCACAGTATTTTCGGTTGTTGTCGGAAATTTTTGATGGCACACACCTTAAAGGAAAGAATAATTCAGTTTAGTATCTCGTAAAATAAAAAAAATGATTAATATTTTTTTTAACTAATATAACAATTATTAAGAAATTGCAAAAATGTTATTAAAATATATGTAGATAATAATGTCAAATTGAATTAAATTATTATTATTATTAGACTTTACGCCAACCTGGCGCTCACTACTCACAATCAGTAGGACAGTACTGGGTAACTTTCACCTATACCGGCATTATGTAAGGTGTTAGGCTCTGTAGAAGGGTAATGTGCCAAACCAACCCGTAAAAGCACCGTAGTACATTCACGGACGGGTTCGTCACATCACTCCTTATATTGTTGTTATTTTTGCTTGAAACGAGGTATTATGCGTCTATTTTGGTGTACACTGGGTCGTACGACGAGTGACGTGTGGAAGCGTAGATGTTGGTTCAATGACAGACGGCTGTGAAAGCCGAGTTCGTTTTCCTGTCCTCAGAGGATAGGTAGAAGTAGGGACAGAGTGAAGGGAAGAGACTTTATTATTATTAATATCTTAAGCTTTAACGAAATAAACGCGACTGCACTTCAAAAATCCCCAGGCGGAGGAAAAAGTGTCCGTGCAGCGTACCAGGTCAGGTACTTCTAGGTCAGGTACGTAATGTCCGTCATACAGCATCCCCTTCCTGGTCTTCCCTACCTAATAAATCCCCGAACCTCGCTGCAAAACCATAACAGTGGGAGATTCGAGGGCAGGTCCAATGGATGTTCGAGGACCCGCTCTAAACGGGGCATGAGGTTCAAAGGTGTTCATGAACTCCCGGAAAAAATCGTCTCGTGCGACCGAAGCATGCGGAGCGTCCCGATAATAACTGCTTTTTGCATTGACGCCGCTAACATGTTGGCGTGAGATCTAAAGGCCGAAATGATGTTAAGATTGCGCACAAAGGAATTATGCATACCCCCCAGACATCCGATTATAAGTACGACCAAGTGAACAGTATAGCTCGGGTACAGTTGTCGCAGTTCATGTATTAGATCTTGATATTTAATCCTTTCTTGCTTCTCCTTTTCGACTATGTTAGTTTCCACCGAAGCATAGAACTCGATAACATACATAGTCTGAGATGTTATATCTTGGAGCACAACATCAGGCTTATTAGCGTTCAATTGCCTGGTAGTTGCAACCAGTATATTCCAAAAGATCTTGCACTTTTGGTTGGCAATAAAGGATTGTACTTCCGCAGGATCGTAGGGCAAGACTGGTGTTTTGTCAACTTCGTAATGATGACGAAGAAAAAAATAGAGCACACGCAACGCTGCATTATGGCGATGGATATAAGTGGATTTAGCATAATAAGAACAACCTGAAGTCAGGCGCATTAAGGTTTCCGGGTATGTTTTGCATGCCCGACACGAGGTACTCGAAACCCCTTTATTACCCATCACATATTTTTGGTGTGTTAAGGTGTTCCACACTCCATCTTCAACTGCAGTGATAAAGCCCTTCATTTCCGATTTAAGTCCATTAGCTCTCAAGAAAGCCCAAGTGAGTTCGCTCGAAAGGCCAAGGTTGTCAAGGTGACGGTAGAACATACCCTGGTGAACTTTGTCGCGATGCTGATTGAGCAGATGTTGTTGCTCGGCTCTCTTGATTGCCGACTTTTGGCGCGACTGTGATAGTGAAAGAATGTTATCATCACCGTCGCGATTACGCGGATCGAAGGCTAAGCCCAAGATATCGGCGGCACGTTGCGCTACTGTGAATAAAAATGCGCCTACGCCAGCAAGCTCGTGATCCCTGACGAGTTGCAATAGCGGGTCTGAACTGTTAAGTACACGACAAGCTGTACCTAAGACTATAATACGATCATGTAAACGTTCGACTGACAGGACCTCCCTCCCCCCTGGTCTCGTGGGATGTAAAGTCGTTGTGTCGATGCGCGTGGGTGCAAACTACGGTTGATATTCATTATTTTTCGCGTGTCTCGGTCTAGTTCCTCCAATTCATTCACATTCCACTTAATTGAGCCAAAAGTATATAAAAGGATGGGTATGGCTAACATATTTGTAGCGCTGGTCTTATTCTTCGTCGACAATTCAGAACTCCAAATTTGTCGGAGAAGGCGCTTATATCTACTACTTAAGGCGGCCTTCGTGTTCTTCACGTCCTGGATGTGACTTTCGCCAACACCAAGGTACGTATAGGTCGCTCCTTCATCAAGATGTTCTATGATGCTTCCATCCACTAATTGGGCGTGTGAATCAAAATTCGGAACTACACCATGCTTACGGTGCACCACCGCGCATTTGTCCAGTCCGAACTCCATACCGATCGCGTGCGTGTATTCGTGAGTTAATTTTAGAGCGCAGTTGAGATCACTCTCTGACGAAACATACAGTTTTAAGTCATCCATATAAAATAAATGTGTGACTTTATGCTCGCGATTTCCTACCGGGCCACACAAGTAGCCGGGTTCCTCCCTTAGGCTGATTGACAGGGGCAACAACGAGATGCAAAACAAAAGTGGACTGAGGCTGTCTCCTTGATATACGCCTCGTTTGCATGTCACCAACTCCGTTGACGCAACGCGTTCACCGGATGTTATTGTAAACTTCGTTTTCCAGAGCGGCAACAGGTGTTCAATACATTTAATAATGTCGGGATGGACTCGCAGACAATGGAGCAAATAGATAATGAGCTCATGCGACGTTGTGTCAAATGCTTTTCGATAGTCCACCCAGGCCATGCTCAGGTTGCGTTTGTGCTGTCTAGCGTCCTGACAGATACATCTGTCGACTAGCAAGTTGTCTTTGCAACCCGACATTCCTCTTTTTGAACCTCGTTGTTCATAGATTGAACTCCACACTGGTTCAGTCGCCTTCAAGATGCGTTCATATAGGATGGAAGTGAACGCTTTATACACAGTGTTCAGGCACGTTATCGGTCTGTAGTTCTGTGGTTCTGATAGGTCTCCTTTATTCGGTATTAGGACCGTTCTTCCCTCAGCGAGCCACGATGGTATTGGCTCACAGTTAAATAACCAATTTGAAAATATACGGGCATGGTGGCGGTGGGTACTAGTGAGCTTCTTCCACCAAAAATTCGTTATTCCATCAATGCCCGGAGCCGAATAGTTCTTCTTGCTTTTGAAAGCAAGTTCGACTTCCTCTTTATCAACAGATGTTATAATGGTATGAGATGGCACTTTGCCAAGCTGTTGTTTGCAGTACCATCTAAACTGGCTGATGGGAATACAGTCCAAGTCAGTCTCTTTAGTCGTCTCATATATCCCCCGCCAATAATCCTCTATTGCGTCGACTGTCGGTGGTTGCTCCACGACAGGGCTTTTAGATGCGAACAGGCGTGAAGGGTTCGAGTTAAAGATCTTATTTTCCCGAATACACCGTTCACGCCGGGCTACTTTCTTCTTGGCCAGGGCCAATGCGCGTATCTTATCCAAATGTATCTGTTTGATGGTCAACAGATTGCCCAAATTTATCGTGTGATAGCGGTACCTTAGTTCTCTGGCAAAAGCCCGTACCTTTCGCGTAAAACGCCTGTTGGTCTGAATATATTCTATCACACATTGGACACGCGATACCAGGGCCTATTTCATAAAAGTACAAGTTACAATTTTACAATTACAGGTGCTTGTAATGCACTACTTACAATTTTAGGTGTTGCATAAATAATTCTTACAAATTCTTAACTTTTTTACAATTGTAAATGATATCCATAGAAACGTATCAATAAAATTAATACCTTTTTTGCCAGTTAATATTATATTTTAAATTTCATAATTATGTTGAAAACGAATATATTAATGTTAACAAGCTGAATTTTGTTCGCAGAGATGCGGGGTCCGGTCTTTGATCGAAGATAGTTGAAGCGGACATTTTTTTAGGTTTATAGATGTTTATTGTGTTCCCAATTTCTCTTAAAGGTTTGACCAAAGAGATGGACCAAACCTTTCCCCAAGAGACAAAAGGCAATTTTTCTGTCTTTTCTGTGCCCACGTAAAAGATAATTAATTTGACCATACGCCTTATTTGTTCTTTTGTACCGAGCTAAGCCTTGGTAAACTAAAGTGTTCGGTTAGAGACAACAATTAATTCACCACAGCGATTATAAGCAAAATATGAGCATTAAACTGTAGCTAAGTTGTAGTTGATTTGGTAAATTTACCATATTATAGTTAATTCTGTTTAGAATGGTAACCCGTATCGGTCGTATCGGTGAAACAATTACTGCAAAACAAATTTGCATATATTTCTGCGAAATGCGGTACCTATACTCATTTTTATCAAAAATTAGGATAGGTTCCCTCCATTATATGAATATAGAAAATGCAAAGGATGATTATATATGAAAGAAAAATTAGAGCGCAAAGTAGAAATATGTTTAAAATATTTAGAAAATACGAAACTATTATTTGAAATAGTTTTCAAGAACGAATGCTCACAAAACAGTCAAAAATTAAGACTTGTTCAAAAATTACAGAACTTAAAAGGTACGTAAGATTGTAATAACAATTTTACAAGCTATGTAAGATTTTAATCTGTACTTTGTAAAACATCAACTGAATTGCCTGTAAAATTGTCAAAGAAATGTCTGTAAAATTGTAGAATTGATCGGTACTTACAAATTTGTAATAATTTTTTATACAACACCTGTAACTTAAATATTTACATATTTGTAAAAAAAAATACCTGTAAATTGTAAATTGTACTTTTATGAAATAGGGCCCAGCTGTCGTAGTGCCCTCACCTTGGTGTCAATTTGTTTAAGACGAATACGTGCCTTCTCCTCTGCAGTCTTTTCCTGCTTAGAACATGGAGTCAGGACACGTATCACTGCATATACTGCGTTGTCGACGTCGGTGAGATCACTGGATGGGGACAGGTGATCGTCCAAAATTTCGTTTAGTAGGGTCAGTTGTTCGCCCTTTACATACGTCCGTCTGTATTTGGGACGTGGTCGTTTGTCAAAGTTTAAATCGGTATCGAGAAGATCGCGAAATTGTTTTCTTAAATTGTCTGAGACAGAAAGAGATTTATTTAGATCGACATCATCCTCTGTGGGAGTTGAACTTGTTCTGGTGTTAGACTTGTAACCCATCTTGTTGGGTAGTAATTTAATTTGTTAATTTTAAATCTTTAAAATTAATAGGTATCGTAATTGGCAATTTAAAGGATTGAATACTAGTAGTGTCTTTATGTAATTGGCAATTGAGTTGTGTAACGGCGATTGCCTGAAGGATCTTGATTTGAAACAATTTACTAACCAGATAGATTCGTATAGAATTTTTTTTTTATATTTTCAAATTATTAGAGTTAGCGCAGTGGGAAATTAACTTGGTGAGTAATTGTTCTTACTTAATAAACGATGGAAAATTTAAAGAGGGCCGTGTGTAATCTCCCCATTCCCTCAATCATAAGTATATATAATTAAAGATTCGGTTTGACACATTCGATGCATAAATTTTGAATTTGAAAGTGGCGCTGTACACGTATAGCGGGGCTATAGCTATGTCTATTTTTCTGGCGTGGCGTTAGTTTGTAGCTGAAGGCCATACAAAATGGACGCTAAGCCGTATAGGTGCAATAAAGTTATTGTTATTGGCAATAATATAAAGATTGATGCTGAAAATGTGTTTTAGGTATCGTGTAAGTAAAAATCTGTTATTTTCTCAAACATTTATTAAGCCTCATATTATTACTATTTTACAATTATTAAATAAATGCTTATAATTACTTATCTAACTTAATTCTATGTTCTCTAATTCCCTTAAATTCTACTAATTTATTTGTAGGAAAAAGGGGGCCGTCACGAATATTAGGAACATTGTGTTTCTGGTCGTTTGCTCCAATTTCAACTCAGAAAACAATGCTTGAAGAATTTGAAAAATTGATGAGAGAAAACGGACAGACTTGTGAAAAAATGGTAATATAGTTTAACGGGGGGATAACTGATACAATGGATTATATAGTAGTTTCGAATATGTGTACGATGTATGCTATCAATTATGGCTGCCAAATATGAAAAAGCGAATTGAGAAAATTGCGGTTGATCACGTGATCCGCCCAGCCATGGTTGAAAAAAAATTACAATGAATACTCAAATGTATCCTTATAAATATGGTTGAAATTAGTAATATTTAAAACCTTTTAATTTCTTTTGCAACGAATTGGATTAAAAGAGATAATATGAATAATGATTGTGTCGCAGTTTCTTTTAAAATGCAAATTGAAAATTACATTGGTTAATAAATAACACAAAATTCGTACCTTTGTTTTAAAATAAACGTTGAATCGTAGATGTTACTTAGTGTTGATAATTCCATAGGTCGCACGAAAGCTGGAGATTATTATTTTTTTTTGAGCGCGCGATTATGTAATGCTACTGGTTTTATCACGATGATTTGAATTATACAACTTGAAAAATATCTTGATGTGTGAAAAAACCAGTAATTTATTAATTAATTAGATTAGCTTAATTAAATTTAAATCGCGATTGTAAACTATCACTTATTATGATGATAAAACGTGCAATCGAAATAAAAAAAAATATCGTACAATCGTGAAGTTACACATAAAGGAACTGAATTATCGTGTGTAATGAATTATAATAATAAAATGGAGAATCGATTTTAAAACAATTTAAGGTAATCGTAAATATTTAAAATAAAATATCGTAACTCGTTATCGTGACGGTATGTGAAGTAAATCTGGTTTCAAAAAATCTCCAAATTTTTATCTCGCCGACCTAGAGAATTTTCGAGAATTTCACAGGCCAACGACTAAAAAAGTTTTTTAATACTTTAACCATATTTTTATGGATTTTAGTGTGGTGAATCTGAAAATAACAATAAAATTGCTGTATCACCCACCATTTCCCTACATTTTACATCATAAACCTTTATATTCAAAAAATAGTTCAGAAAATTAATGCAATCAATATAATACTAAATATGCGAAAGCCAGCGATCCAATATCTTATAATGAATATAATATCTTATAATTCTAATATCTTTGCTCAAAGTTCCCGCATTTATCAGAAGCAAAGTTACAGGGCGTCTTCATTGGCCCTGATATAAGAAAAATGATATTTGACTCTGAGTTTGAATTACATATAACAGTGAAAGAGAAAGAGGCTTGGATTGCTTTCAAGGAAGTTGTTAACAAGTTTTTGGGTAACAAAAAAGACCCCGACTATAATATAACCATTGTATCTAATATACTTAATCGCTTTAAGAATTTGGGATGTTTAACGAGCTTAAAGGTTCATTTTTTAAACAGCCAGCTAGACTACTTTCTGGACAATTTAGGAGCTGTCAGTGGGGAACAAGGAGAACGTTTCCACCAGGATATCAAGATAATGGAAAAACGCTATCAGGGACGTTGGAACACCAGGATGATGGGAGATTACTGTTGGTCCTTTCACCAAGAAAGTCAGCAAGCGGCACACAGAAAAAAGCCACATCCGAAGCTTCAAAGAAAAGAGAGAAAGAAAATATAAGCCCATGGACTCTTAAAACCTTCATAAAACTTAGTATTAGGAATAAAAATATATTTTATGTGTTAAAATAAAGCTCTGTTTGTCTTATACAAGTTATTTTTTTTCACTCTTATAGAATATTAGCATATTTCATTAAATCTGACATAGCCAAAATGTGACAAAACTGTGGGTGATACAAAATAATGAAATTCAAATTTGGATTTAGCACCCAAAAAAATATAAAGATCACCTATTAACATTAAAAAAGTTTTTTATGACCTTAATTTTGCAGGCCTGTGTTTTCTGTCCCGCTCTAACTAATACTTTTGTCTCTTTCAACCGCTGGCTAGGAGTAACTCTCATTCATGTATGCCTATTTTGTTCACTTTTGGTAGCTGTGTACGTCATCAGCAACGCACTCAGCTCATAGTTATAATGAATTTAAACAATTCCTTTTATATTTGGCGCCTCCCAACTGTCACTTTGACAGCTCTAAGTTTACAAATGAACCATATAGTTTTTTTTTTTGACGGTCTTTAATAGCGGGTGATTATTAAGTGGTTGGACGTTTATCCGCCTTAAAGGCATATTTTAATGAACATTAAGAATTAATGTTACAGACTCTAGCACAGTATCTGTGTTGGCTTGATTTAACAAGTCCGTCTGTGTCTCAGTAACTACGCTGCCACAGAAAGTTACCGGTTGATCCCGCTCTATGATGTTATTGGTCGAGCTCTCACCGTTGACCGCAGAATCCTGTTCAACTTCCACCACTGCAGTTTCAGCAACCCTAGCTTCTTCGCGAGCTTCTCGATTATCGTCATGTCCGGTAGGTATGTTTAATTTTATAAATCGGGCTACATGGTCACGCAGATTTTGTGGCGTTAAGTTTGAGTGTTCGGGATGCATCTGGCACCATATGGCGTGCATCCTTGCCATGTACCCTCTCTTATTAGGCTCATTTTGTACGCGGCACGTGAGCAAATCTCTCCTCAAGCTGTCCGTCTACTCCAGGCGCACGAGACGAGAAGATGAATTTTGATTGGTTCCGCCTTTATTAGCGGGCCCACCCGAGAGACCCGCAGCAGAACCAGCCTTCCTAGTTCTTTTACCGTCTGGAACTAGTAGAAAACCTGTTAGGGGTAGTTAGCCCGTTAACAGAGACCACCATTTAGCGCTGGTTGACTCCACGCACCAGGTACCAGAAAGTACCTGGTCTTAGCTCGGGAACCCCGGGAGCGCTACTTCCCGTGTTGTTGTAGCAACCGACCCCCTAAGCAACCAGGTGTCACAACAAGCCCCTGAGGGTTTATTATTATTATTATTTTTTTTTTATTTTATTTATTTTTTTTTTACTTAAAATTGGGGTATTGCTGCCGGTGAATGGCGCGGTCAGCAGCACCCAGCGGCATCGCCATCTATGGGCATGCGCCTCCAAAACGAGAAAAAACGATAAAAACAACACATAAAGACAGGAACACATAACTGCAATAGACAAAGGACAAACATACACATAATAAAATCCAACGATGGACCCTGCCATCCCAGGGCTTCATAACGAGCGGACAGTCCTTGGTGGCGGTACGCTAAGTACTAGCCAGAACGTCCGGTCACCAAGGACTGAAAACCAACGATGAAACTCCGAGGTGTAACGGGCCTCGGAGTGGACAATACTGGGTAAAATATCATAATCAGATCAGATAAAAACATCACAATAACATCACAAAGAAAGAGTAAGAAGGAAATCTTATTACGTCACTGGGGAGCCACAGGCCGACCAGTGCCGCAATAAGTAGTTAAAAACAAAACCGCTGAAGGGCTACAACAGCAAGCCCACAGCGGCACAATAAAATATCACTTCGACGGGGCGGAAGCCGCCATATTGACGCCCACGAACGCATCCGTACGAGGGACGACGACGTCTCCTTACTGGGCGAGCTCGCTCAAGCTGTTCGGGCAGACGTCGACTCGTACGTGTGGCCGATGAGAACGGGTGCGTCGGGAGCCGCATTCCTACCCATCGAAATGACAAGAACAAGGTCAGGGAAATATCACAGACCGAGCAGCTAGACAATACCACGGCAGGCATGAAAACCCCAAGTGGCATAACAAGTATCATAGATATAAAAGTATCACAGATAGGTTAAACAAAATCACAGATGTAACATCACACATTTCAACTCGTCTGAACGGTCTCGTCGGACTCCGAAGATCACGCCCATGAGAGTAGACAGCACTGACGACGCATTGAATTCCGGTCAAGGTACCAATTAAACCAAATCAAACTGACGCAGTCATAACACTCACTCGGGGGATACAACATCGTCCCCTCCACATGATCATTCTTGTCGAAACACAGTACCAGAGCCTCGTCAGCCTGGTAGCCGAAGCTAACAGTTGCCCGCCGGGCACGAACGGGGACGTGAAGGATGGATTTTAGCCCAGCACCACCATTATTATTATTATTTTTTTTTTTTTTTATTAAAATTGGGGTACTGCTGCCGGTGGATGGCGCGGTCAGCAGCACCCGGCGGCATCGCCAACTAAGGGTATGCGCCGCCAAACACGATATAAATAAAAACAACACATAAAGACAGGGACACATAAATGCACTAGACAACGGACAAACATACACATATAAAATCCATCGATGGGCCCTGCCATCCCAGGGCTTTAAAAGAGTGGACAGTCCTTGGTGACGGTACGATAGGTACTAGACAGAGCGTCCGGTCACCAAGGCCTGGAAGCCATCGCTGGAACTCCCTCCGAGGTGCAAACGGCCCCGGAGTGGAGGAACCTGACTAGAACCACACAAAATATCACAGAATAGTATCACAAAAGTATATCACAGACAAAACTTATTGCTTCCCTGGGAGGCCACAAGCCGACCAGTGAAGCAATAAGGAGTTAAAACAATACCGCTGTAGAGCCATAACAACAGGCCTACAGCGGCATAACAAAATATCACAGGTAGTAAAAACAAATGATGCACCACCTCGGGTGTAAAAGGCCTTCGGTGGTACATCGATAAAAAACAATAACAAAAACAAACAACAGGTATAAATAACAACAGTACCACTAAGGGTGTAAAAGGCCCTTAGTGGCATAACGAGAGACTAAAAGTACCCTGCCAGACCAGCTGGAGCAGGGTATAGGCAATAAATAGGACAACACAAATCATTTTATACACGTACATTAAAACAAAGCTGAAAATAAATTTTAAAATATCGGGGGAGAATCAAGAGACGACTTCCAATAAAATTTAGAGATGTAATGCCCCTAAAGTCTCTGAAGAAGATGCGAATTTCGGAGAAATTCAAGCATCTTTCTTTCAGAGACTACATCGTAAGCTAAAGCTTCGGCTACATTATTTGGGAGCTGCAACCTCTGGCGCAATGGCTCAAAGGTTACACATTCCTCAACTATATGCCTCACGGTCAGCGCCGTCCCGCAGGCGGCGCACCTTGGCTGATCCTCACCGGCGAGAAGATGACGATGTGTTAACGCCGTGTGGCCCAAGCGTAAACGCGTCAGGGCCACACTCTCTCGCCGGCTCAGATTTACAGGTGCCGGAGTTCTTCGGACCTCAGGTTTCACCTGTCTGAGCTTAGCCGTGAGGTTGTTCCACTCACGTTGCCATTTCTGATCGATCGCCGATCTAATGCACACTCTCAGATCCTCTGGGCGTATGGCAATGTCCTGTGACTCACCGACTTCGGCTGCATGACGTGCTGCCTGGTCGGCGAGTTCATTGCCAGGTATTCCTACATGTCCGGGAATCCAAAAGAAAGTGATAGACTTCTGGCGGAGCATGTAGAGATACTTTCGGATGTTTTGCACCAGTGGATCGATGGTATGAGAGTGGCAGATCGCTTGCAACGCACTCAACGAGTCGGAACAAATGAGGAATGCGCTGTCTTCGGATGTTTGACAGAATCGCAGGGCTTGCAGAATAGCAAATAATTCTGCAGTATACACAGTGGCCTGGGGAGGGAGTGACCAAGCGCGAGGATCGTCACGAATGACGATAGCACTTCCAACACCCGTAGCTGTTTTCGAACCATCTGTGTATATGCAGAGAGAGTCAAGTTCGCTTATGATCTCATAAAAGCGGGATCGATATTCGAATGAACTGGTCTCCTCCTTGTTGAGACCAGTCAGGTCGAAACGACACCTTACGTTAGGGATCAGCCAAGGAGGTACTTCCATAGGACGTTTGGGAAGTACCTTGGCGAACTGTAAGTGCAGACTCTCTAATAACTCCTGCGTTCGAACGGCCACTGGTCGACTTATGGTGGGACGTCGACCATAGAGCCCCTGTAAACGATATCTGAATAGAGTCGGGTGATTAATATGCGTAGGTGTTGCATATATCCCCGCTGCATAATTGAGCAAGAGACGCTCACGTCTCAGTCGCAGCGGAGGAAGACCCGACTCTACGCAGAGGCTCATAGAAGGACTCGTTCGAAATGCTCCCGTAGCCAGTCGTATGCCTGCATGGTGAACAGGATCTAGGAGTAGAAGCGCAGACGCCCGGGCGGAGGAGTAAGCAATGCTGCCGTAATCAATCCTAGTCAGAACTAGCGATTGATACAGGCGAAGCAACGACTCCCGGCCCGCACCCCACGATGCACCAGCCAAGCACTTAAGCATGTTTATTGTCCTGCGACAACTCGCAGCTAAGGCTTGGAGGTGTGGGCGCCACGTAAGTTGTTTATCAAATATAAGTCCTAGAAACCTGACGCTATCGACGCACTGAAGGTTGGATCCTTTCAATGTGAGAACAGGATCCGGATGTGCGTTGCGCTTTCTGCAGAAGTGTACCACCGATGTTTTTTGGGGTGAAAAACGAAAACCAAGAGCTTCTGCAGAAGTCACCACTTCATTGATGCCTTGTTGCAGCCGTTGTTGAATATCCTCGATGGAATCGGCTGCATAGAAGATTGTGAGGTCATCAACGTACAAGCAACGACGAATTGGGGCTGAAGCTGCAATATGACTGACTGCGATGGAAAACAAGGTGACACTAATGGTGGAGCCTTGAGGAACACCATTCTCCTGGGAGTGGGCCTCAGACTCAGTGTCATCTACCCGGACACGAAACGTGCGGTCAGTCAGAAAACTTTTTACGAACTGAGGGAGGTTACCTCTTAAACCCCAGTCGTGCAGCTTCTTGAGAATGCCATACCTCCAGGTCATATCATAAGCTTTCTCCAAATCGAAGAACACGGCCACAAGGTGTTTTCGTTGGAGAAAGGCGTCTTGAATGGCATTCTCGAGGCGAACAAGATGGTCCGTAGTCGAATGGTATCGGCGGAACCCACATTGATGTTTAGGTATGAGGTTGTGGGATTCCAGCCACCAGACGAGACGGTTGTTCACCATTTTCTCCAATACCTTGCTGAAACAGCAAGTCAAGGATATTGGACGGTAGCTCGTTAGTTGCGATGAATCTTTACCCTCTTTTAGCAGCGGAATGATGGTAGCTTCTCGCCACTGCGGAGGGTAAACGCCTTGCCTAAAAATTTCGTTGTAAAGATCCAGTAACCTACACTTACCAGGATAAGGCAGGTTCCGGATCATGGCGTAGGGGATCTCATCAGGTCCAGGGGAAGTGTCCCCAGATCCCCGAAGCGCCTCCAGTAATTCTTGCATAGAAAACGGTTGGTTATACTGGAGGGATTCATCTGAGAAAAAATCAAGATCGTTTTGTTCGTGTTCGATCTTGATCCGCAGGAAGTCCGGGTCATAATTCTGGGAGCCACTGACATGCTCAAAGTGCTTAGCTAAGCAATTAGCTATTTCTGCGCGTTCAGTGATGTTCCGACCGTCGACGATGAGAAGAGAGGGCATTGGTGAACGGGAGGATTTCCCTGTAATGGCCCTCACTCTTCTCCATACCTCTGAGGTGGTGGTGGAGGTATTAATGGCCGAAACATATTGCTCCCATGATAGCCTCTTTTGCTCTTTAATTGTTCTTTTACAACGTGCTTGAGCACGCTTGTAGGCTATCACATTTTCCTGCGTGGGGCGACGTCTGAGTTCGTTGTACGCCCGCTTTTTCTCTGCAACTGCTACACTCACGACTTCATTCCACCATGGTAAGCGACGTTTAGGTGGAATGTTGGACGACTTCGGTATACTAGAGTATGCTGCTTCAATGACACTGGAGGACATTTGCTCCACATCATCTTCTACGTCTCCAGTCAGCTCGGGTGTACGGAATGAATCGACGTACATGTCCCAGTCAGCTTGACGGAGACGCCATCTCGGCGAAGACGATTGTGGAGTCATCGGCGTGGTACTATTCAGAATAATGGGTATATGGTCGCTACCGTATGAGTCTGACGCCAGCATCCACTCATAACGGTGCGCCATGACCGGTGAGCAGAGTGACAAGTCGATAGCCGACAACTCACCGGTTCTTGCATTAATAAAAGTACCTTCACCGGAATTCAACAGGACCGTTTCAGACTCATCTAGAAAACGTTCGATGAGTCTTCCACGGGCGTCTCTTGTGCTACAGCCCCACATAGGGCTGTGAGCATTAAAATCTCCTAGTAACAAAAATGGACGTGGTAACTGTAAGGTAAGCTCGGTCAGGGTTTCGACATTCCAGTCGAAGTCTGGTAAATAGACCGAGCATACTGTGAACTGTGGCGGTTTTAATATTTGTATTGCAATAGCTTGTAGGGGGGTGTTTAATGGATGGTCCCTGAATGGGACGCCATCTTTAATGATGATGGCAACACCCCCCCTCGCCCGGATGTCTGGCTGTACATTATGCCGGCGGATATGATAATTTTTTATTGAAAATTGTTCCGCCGGCTTTAAATGGGTCTCTTGAAGGCACACGCACATAGGCGTGTGCTCAGCCAGAAGCATCTGCAATTCACAGTAATGGTGCTTAACACCATTACAGTTCCACTGTACGATAGCCATTTCTGTTACTACTTAGGGTTGCTCCCTAGGAAGTGTGGCTACTTCCTAGGTTTCCCCTTTGGCCAGCCTTTCTTTTTTTTTATTACTTGAACCTCGGCATCGGAGTTATCAGACTCCGTGGCCGAGGTGTTTGTATAGGCGTCGGACGTCGGGCGTTTAACACCCGTCCTGACCGACGCCGTCGACATGTCCGAGTCGCTCACTGGTGTTGTTGTAGAGCGACTCGGGAGGGGGGTGACCGGGCGTGTTGGTGTGCCCGGTCGGGACGGCGCCTGTTGTCGTTGGGGCAGTGGCGCCGTCGTTTGTGGAGGCAGCATTGACTCTGCCTCCGATGTTGAGGTGGTTGGTCCCTTTTTCGGGGACCGTTGTAGGACCACCTCCTGTTCCCCCTCGCTGCGACGTCTTCTTGGCGGTGACTTTTTCGGTGATTTCTTCGCTGCGGAAGACGTCACAGTTCTCATTACAGGTCCCTGAGGGGTGGTTGTTAACACCCTCTTGGCCTCAGAGACCTTGGCTGGCACAGCAGCGGCTTTTTGTGGTGTAGAGCTAGTTACACCCACAGAGTGCATTATACTTTCTTGCATTCTCTGCATTGTAATTTGCATAGATTTCATAGCTTCTTTAATTTCTTTTATTTCATTATTAGCCGCTGAAGGGGCGGGGGCCGCAGCAGCGCGTGCGTAGCCATCCAGAGCGGAACGACGAGGCAAGTTACCCAAAAGTTTTCGACGTGCCTCTGGGTAAGTGAGTCGTTCCATGGCTCTCAGCTCCTGGATGGCTGATTCTTCTTTGAACTTGGGGCAATTCCTTGACTTGGCGGAATGGTTGCCCCCACAGTTCACGCATTTTATCGGTTCGCCACACGGTCGTCCTTCGTGCAGTGGCTTACCGCACACGCAGATCTGCTGCTCAACATTACAACGTTGTGAAACGTGTCCGTACTTTTGACACCTGTAGCAGCGCATTGGCGCTGGGATGTACGGACGAACGTCCACTTTGTTGAACAGGCCTATGATTACTTGTTTCGGCAGACTTGTCTTATTGAATGTAAGTAGAATTAAGGGGGACTCTGGATGTTTGTTCCCCCTATTGTACTTAAGTCTTCTGGCCTCTATAACCCCCTGAGGAGACATCTCCGACACTATCTCGTCAAGTGAGCAGTACGCGAGCGACGGATGCATTATGACACCTCTGGAGTAATTTAATACACCATGTGGTGTCACTTCCACCGCGTACTGCCCTAGGCTTTTCATGTTTTGAATCTTTGCAGACTGTGTCGCTGAGAATGCCTCCACGAGCAACCCTTTGCCCGACAGTTTGGCATCCTTCACGTGTCCAATTTCTGTATTTACAAGTTTAGCCAGGAGGAAGGGACTTATTTTGCTGAAGTCACCTTCTACTGGCTTCAAAACTAAAAACTTAATAAAACTATCTGACATTCTTGGGGTGTCTAGATCAACCAGACGCCCACGATTTTTCCCTTTTGATTTCTTGCTGGGAGGAGGGTTACCCCCCGAAGACTTAGTGACTGGACCACCGGCTGGTGGTGCGGTCACGCTTGACGAGGTAGCGGCTGCAACCCCGCTACCGTTGCTCCCACCAGATGTTGTCGGTGGAGCAGGGTTCGCGTCCGGTTTGTTGGGCCCGGACTCGCCCGAAGTTAAAATATTTGTTTCGCCCATAAAAGTAATACAAAAAATCCCCCACCCCGCTCCCCACCCTCCATGGAGCCTCATAAGGGACGTGGGACTCCCACGCCAGGGATACGGGAATGAGGGGCCCTAGGGACGAAGCCCATTGCCCCAGTGACACGCACGACCCCGGGGCGCTCGAATTTACTGCGGCCGGTGCATAACCGCAGCCAAAATAAGTTTTTAAACATGGTTTTTCTTTTGTGCCATTCCACGTATGTTTTGTCAGCAATTCATCTGTAAGTGTTTTCTTTAAATTTCTTCTTATGAATGTTGACAGATCGTCTCCTCCTGACATATATAATTGTTTCTGAAATAGAAAAGATCATTATTTTTCAATTTTTAAACATCGAATTAAAAATTAAAATTATTCTACTCACCAACTGATTTCTTTGCTCCTCGTTCTCAGGAAGGTCTCTTTCAAATTCTGTTAGTTGCTCTCTTTCATTTAGAGGTAGTTGTGGTACCAAATTATTATCGTTCGAGAATAAGTAGGAACTATTTTTTTTTAAGTCACGTACTTCCTTCCTTAAGGTCACAACTTCCTCTGTTAACCGCGTAATTATTGCATTGTCTCTCTCTTTGTTTTTACGGCTATCCTCAATCATTCGTGTTAGCATCTTCAGTTCCCCTAATATTTCGTCCACATATTTTGGATATTCTTCCTTATTTTTGGGATTCATTTTCTTTTGAAATTTGAAATTTTAGTTACAGTGTTGCTTTGCCTTTCAAAAAATATGGTATTGCCTGAAGTTACGCTAACGTCTTGTGAGTCCCGTCTCCTATTTATAGGTGTAGACGTAACAGGTGGGTGTTCTATAATAAAAAAAAATTATAATATTTCATGTTTTAAAAATGTAGGATATTTTATCGTTCTTACCGGGATTAATTTTTAAAAAATTTATGTAATTGAATTCGGTTTCTATTGTGTGTGTTGTCCTGTACCGCTGGAATTCGCTTCCAGTTTCCAGTTGTGGAGTTGTCCTATACTGCGTGTGGTCTTATCAACTCTGACTAGCTACATGGAATAGCATCTTCTGTATCTTCAACTTCAGTATATTCACTTCCAATCATCATTCTTTATCGTTGGCTTCTCTGGTAGCATTTGTAATAAATGGTATAAAAAAAAAAATTTTTATGTTATCCTCTAAGCAAACTATTTTGTTTCTGATTTCGTTTTCCTTAAAATTTACTTTAGGCCTGTTTTCGATATTGGTTGCCATGAATATATTAAAATTACTAGATATTATTGGTTGGGTGAAGTTCAAACTTCAAAGTGTGAAGTTCAAAGGGTGAACTTCAAAGTGTGAAGTTCCATTGATATCAGTAATTTTCATTATTTTGATGATTTTGTTTTCCACATAACAAAAATTATTTGGCTTTCTAATAGACAGGCAGAAATTTTTCAAATAAATTTTAACATAATATTGGCCATTCTTTATTTTTCCGTAAGTAAGTGGTATCTCTGGTTTTTTAAAAGATTTTAAACTTCTTTCGACCTGCCTATTGTACACCTCTACTGCTGCGTTTTTACTGCTTTTCCCTACTGCTCTTTTAAGTTTTTGTAAATAATTTTCAAATTTGAAAGCACTTGTATTTTCCAAAGTACATTTTTAGATAAATGCAATAAATAATGAAAATTGCATGTTAATAATGACAAATCATATAACTCTGGCACAAGATTTATTAAATTTTCTAACAATTTTTCTGCACAATGGTTGTTAATGATACAATTATTGCCTTCCAACAATATTCGTATAGCCAATGATAAATTTAGAAAATGGACATATATTTGTTCATTTAAAATATTCTTAAGTACAAAGGGACCCGTGTACAAAAGAAATTGTCTCAATTCTGTTGCTTTCCATCTATTCAACTCTTTAACATCACGAGGTTTTCTTGCAAATTCAACAGGTATACACTCTCGCAAATTCACTAATCTTTCAGAAACTTCTTTTATTTTCCAATTAGTTAGAAAGTAATTGCGCCCTTTAATTGTCACCCATGAATTTATAAAAGTTCGCATAACACCAAGACATACAATGTGCATATAATCCAGCGATATTTGCTCTACAATGTTTATATTTAATCTTTCTAATGCTATTGGTGCCAATTGATTATGATGCTCTGGAAAATTCTCCTTTTTGTGTACATTTCACACAAGAATTATACCCCGTATGCCCTTTCACGTTAAAAATAAAAGATCTTGCTGGCGCATCACATATAAATGATCTTATTTTAACATTGTAAATATCATTTTTAAAAATAAAGCCATCGTGCATTAATTCTTCAATTTCTTCAATAAATAATTGAAGAAACTCATCTGCAGAATGAGGTTTGGTGTGCCCTTCATAAACTCCTATCAGTAATACTTCGGGCGTATTGACAACATTCATTAAAATGGGCCAAAGCTGTTTATTCGAACTTTTTGCAATCGGTAGCCCGTCGAAATTTATATCTAAGTGCAATTCTTTTAAGTCATAATTATTATTTATAAAAAAGTCTATCAGAGCATCTTTAACTCCATAATGAACGTAAGTTCCCGATCCCATTATTACAAGATTGGCATCTGTTGGTGTATTTCTTAATGATCTAGCGTCTTTAGGGACATCAATATCTAGTTTTCTGAATATACCCAATAATTCATTAGTAGTTTCTCTGCTAATATTATGTTTTATAACCCATCTAGATAATTCAGTTTTTAGATCAAAATTATCTCCCTTAAAATTTTCTTGAAAAATATTTTCCCTTTCTGAGAAAACATGAGTGTCAAATGAGTTGGTATTTGGAAGGAAAGATGGTTCGACTTCTGATTGAACTTTATCACTAGCTACTACAGCGCTGTCGATCTGAGACTTACATTTTGTGTTAACATTTGTAATGTCATAGACAGTAGAAATTAACTTCCTGGCCTCTCTTCTAGCAGCATTTCTTTTTAACTCGGCAGACATTTTAGTTCTATGTTAAGAAATTTAAAAAACATAATTAAAAGAACTCCACACTTAAAAGTAGCTTTTGGATAATTTGGCTAAAATTTGACACTTTATCCTTAAATTAATTTTTTTTTTCAGTAACATTAAAATACATAATATTTGTATTATTATAGTAGGGGAGCCCATGATGCTAAATGGGGACATTCTCGAGCGTCGTTGAGACCTATTGATTTTGAAGATTAGATGATATGAAGAAAAAAAGTTATATGATGTATATTCTTTCAGTGGTGAGGGGAGCGTCTACAGATGTTCAAAAATGTAGAAAAAGACTGTGACACTGAAATATTCGAGCGCGTCAGATATTGATAGTGCATATATCCCACGTATCTCTGATAACGAAAGTATGTTAATCTGCCGGTTTGCATGGCGGGGGTAGCCGTATGGAAGGGTACAAAATACAAAAAAAAAATAAATTTATTCGAGCTCGTCAGATATTTATAGGGAATGTTAAGTGACCCCAAAAGAAGCTTCGATTTAAAATTCTGACGATTCGGACGTAACGTAAGCTCGCGGCGGCTTTTTGAAAATGCAAAAAAAAATAGTCATTTCGAAATACTCTAGCGCATCATATTTTCGTATAGACGATTCAGTTTCATGCCCGAGACGTGCTGACCCATAATCTGACGATTAATAGAAGGGATTTTCTAAATCTGACAATTTGAAAAGAAAATTATTCATTTTAAGTGTATTTCCTTTTTGGAAATACACTTATTACAGCGGGTGCCATGAAAAGATTCTAGTCCGGGACTATGGCAGAAATTTCATCAAAATTGCGAATTGACAGTTCAAAACCTTTCCTTGTAAGTGAACTAGCTTTTGAGAAAAATTAAGAAATTTGCTGAATTTCTTTACAATAAATGCTTTGCACCATTTTTATCATTACAATAACAATATTTATATCTGTTTCGCTTTCCAAATTAAAAATAAATTAACTTTTAAAGAACGCGTCACCACCGATTTTGAAAATTTGTTCACTGTTAGAGAGCTAAACTATTTCAGATGGATATAAATTATGTTATATGAGGTCTGTCAATGTTCGGGGGTCCCCAAAACGCCAAAAGTAAAACTACCCAACCGATTTTGAAAATTTTTTCACCTTTTAAAAGTTAAATTATTTAAATGCATATATGCTATAGGTACTATATGAGATCCGCCCGGGTCCTGGGGACCCAAAAGCGCTAAAAATTAACTATTTAACCGATTTAGTTGCACAGTGTTTTGTCTAATATACAAGCTAGATAAACAAAATTATTTTTTAATAGATATAAGTTTCAAAGCCTCCTGTATTTTTGGCTGCAAACATTGTTTCGCTCAAACTGCACTTATTTACGATTTTTGTTACTTTGGCTTGTGGAAGTCGTCAGATTATATTTTTTCCATGATCTTTAAATTATTTCCTTCGAAAAGAAAAAAACCTCGACCACGCTCGAGAATATCGAGATGACGTTTTTTTTCTTCAAGTTAGTAACCCTCCCATTCCCTTACGTCAAACTAAAGTCGTCGGATTATTTAAATGCACACTTTTAAGCATGTAATTAACTGACCTTATCTTAATCTGACGCGCTCGATTATTTTTAACGATCAACTTTTTTTACTATTCTGATCCGCTATCCTAGGCCGTCGGCCATATATATAGGTTTCATATATGGTGGAGGTACTCAACAGGGTGCAAGGTATCCCCCCTTATATTATAATCTTCCGAGCTTCATCAAATCCCCAAATCCCCGCTTGAGCTCCCCTACTATTACAAGAAATATATGAATTTGAACAAATTTCAGCCAAACTATGTGGACTACCGGATAAATTATGAATAGACAAAAAAATACATTATTAGAAAATGAAAAGGCAATCTAATAGTAAAAATTTAGGTTAAGTTTTCTAACGAAATCAGATTTTTTTGCAAACTAGGTGTATGCGCTGCAAACGCTGGTTCTACGAATTAACCAATTATTTTCAACAAAAACTAAATCAAATTGGACTGTATTCCAACAAAAAAAAAAAAATAAATAAATAAAATTGATAAATGAAAGTTAAAAATATTACTCACCAATAAAGTTGTATTGTTCGGTGCATCACGGTACCAGTAGGGTAAAGGAATGGAGAAAAAAACGCGGGATGTTATAGGAATATTCTGGTACACTAATAAATAAAAATGTCCCGCTTAAAATGCACTTAACTCATTTATCACGAAATAAATCAATTGAAAACCACGAGTATCAAATTTTAGTTCAAATTAATTTCTTAATAAAAAAAAAACTTATAGCACTTAATTCAAAATTTAACCAAATATATTACACACATATAATTATCTTCATATGTATCAAACGAAACAAAAACAAATCGATGCAATCGTACCAAACGTACTTACATGAATGTACATTTTCTGCTAATTCAAAAAAAATGAAAACAAGTCAAGACAAACAAATTCTAAATTTATATAAACAAACTAATCTTTTAACTTTTTAATATTACTTGGGCCATCTATCGAAATAAAACCAAATTCAAAAAGAAATTAATGATTATTTATCAAATTAATAACTTCGATAGATGTCCCAAGCGGCCCAAACACTAGGTATGTTACGTGTGATCAGGGTGTCAATAAAAAGAAAAAAAACCAAAATTGATGCTATGGAAAACTTTTTAGTATTATTTCTTAAATTTAAAACGATTAATGGTTTTTTTTTAAAACTAGGATTTTACAACGCAAAATATCATTGTTTTTCTCTAGAGTTAATTTTCATTTTCAAATGTTATCGGACTAAATTGATTCTCAATCAGAGGATCATGTGGTCTAAGGGCAAGATACCTAGGACTAGTTTCTAGGAGAGCATGGGTTCGAGTTCTAGCTGATCCAGTTTGATCATTTTTTAATCAACTGCGATTTTTAATTAATCTAGAACTAATATTAAAATATTGCTAGCCAAAAAAATCTATATTTACAGTATTTTCCTTTTTACTGAAAAAGGTAAAATTAGTTTTGAATTTTCTCTTCCCTTTTGCGTGATATTAGCACATTTTATATGCAGAATACCTATGCAAATTTATTAAGAAAAAATAAGTTGTAAAAAGTTTTTCCATATCATGAAAAGGTGTCATAAAGATAATGCATAAATCTAATCCACTGTTAACACACGCGGTAATATATCTGCTATTTTATACCGACCCCATATGGCATACCGACCCCATACCTACTAACCACTACTAAATTTGAATTTTGCCTTCTGAAACGCGTTTGATTAATCGAAGTTCAAATAATCGCTGCTCCACTGTACTTATTTTATTACTTGTTTAGTAATCCATGTATTAGTATAGCTGGTGTACTTTTTATTTAAAAAAATCTTGACTTAAATTTTTAATTTAATTTAGGTTATCATTGTATCCAAGTTGTCATTTTCATATTAATCCATCGCCAATAATTTTATTTGAATTTGGGAAATAAGAACCTAATTTCTGAAATATTTAAATCAATTTATCTCAAAACTAGTATTTTGAAATTAGGCTATTATTCCATCCATATCGTCAATTCATTTATCATCAATAAACATTATTATCTTAGGACCGCTCTTTACATTTGCAAACCCCAGGGTAAAACTATATAAGATTAGAACTATATATAGATTCCTTAAAATAAACAGAAAGAGAAAAATTAATATACACACAAATACATAGTATACTTATTGTAACATTTATCAGATAATTTTCAAAATATTGTATTATTCCACAAATAATAATTATATAATGTATGCAGGGCCGTGAAAAGAAATGGCGGGCCCCGGGACTAAAGCACATTTTTTAACAATTTTTCGCGGTAAAAATAAGTGACGAGCAAAAAAAAAGTTTTCACTTTTTCCCGGACCCCTACCGGCCGCTATGGACCCTTTCTTCTAGCCCGGGCCCCGGGACTACAACCCCGGCTATCCCACCCTCTAGTCGGGCCTGAATGTATGTTATTATTATCTTATTATTATCATCAGTGGCGGATTTACCAGCAGGCTGAGTAGGCTGTAGCCTAGGGCAACAGATTTTAGGGATTTTAGATGACGGCAAATTTGGGCAAAAAGAGCGGAAAAATGTTAGGATTTGAATTTTTTTTTTGCTCGTCACTTATGTTTTTTAAAAAGGGTGGCAGCTTTTAGGGGCGGCAAAATGTAGAATTGAATTTTTTTTTTGCTCGTCACCTACTTTTTTTTAAGAAGGGCGGCAGATTTTAGCGGCGGCAAATTTGCGCAAAAAGGGCAGCAAAAATTTTTTTTACCTTTTTAGGGGCGGCATTTTTTACCGAGCCTAGAGCGGCACTTAGGGTAAGTCCGCCACTGCTTATTTTATAATTTTTATTACAAAAATTTTTAAAACTTTAATTAATATAAATTTTGTAAATCGACTTTAAAGAAATAATAAAAAAAAAAATAAACATATAATTATTGCATTACAGGAACTGATCAACAATCAATATCATTTCAAATTCGGAATTGTAACAAACGTTACATTTTTCGTTATTTTAAATTATAACAAACATTCTTTTTTTATCTGGAATTTACACATAATTTCAATATCCATTTTCTATTATATTCCTAATACTCGCTGATTCTAATGTTTTTTTTTTTTTTTAAATAAAATGTTAAAACATTTTTTTTTAAATAAAATTATCTATTTATTCGAAGGGGCGCTTTTTGTTTTACTTTAGGAGCGGACGACGGGTATTATATTAAAAGTAAAAAATTGAATATACTTACGTTTTTTCTTTTTCCTGAGTTTTTTCTAACATTACAGATCCTTTAAAACACTTTAAAAAATACTTTAATCCACCCACTAGGCAGAATTGCTGATTTCTCACGGGAGATAGATTGCCGACTCCCATTTACATCAGCATGTGGAGAGGTCTTTCATTTTTCTATCCCAAAAATGAAGAAAAGCCGATATCCCACGGGAGATAGATTGCCGACTCTCATTTACATCAGCATGTGGAGAGGCCTTTCAATTTTCTATCCCCAAAATGAAGAAATGCCGATAAATACAATCTACCTGCTATTTTTCTTGTTTCTGTCTCCAAAATGTTTCTTTTCCGAATCATTTTAACCGTAAATATATTAAATGAAATGCCATTGGCCAATATTTACATAAAAAGGAGAGAAATAGCAATCAACTGTCTTTTTCTTCCTCACTACAAGGTAAATAGAAAAACATGTTTGTATACAAATGTACATAAAATACATACCGTAGACCTACGTAACTTTACCATAATTTTCTATTCAAATTTGAAAAAAAAAATGAAGGCGAAATTAATTTAGTTATATTAAACTGTTTTAGTAAAATCAACTTATAAAAATCTTTAATTTGACTCATAAATAAATTTTCCAGAAACTTAAATTATTAGTCAGAAATAACTTAAAAAAAAAAAATATATGTCAACGAGGCTCTGTCTTTACCAGCCCATGTTTTTTTAGTGAAATATGAAAGATACTGTAAAATTGTTAAATATTCCATTATTATTGACACTGTTCTTAATTACAAGTCCAATGTCTCTAACAATCAAACGAAATAGATTTCAAATTTTTGACGATATTTTCAGGTATTCCAATTACTATATATATTAATGTTGAAATGCAAATGTTTTTATTTATCGTTTGTACTAGGCGTCCGTTGGTAAAGTTAGAAATTGTTGCAGTAACCTAACTTTACCAAACGTATAGTAACCATTACTTAAACGAATTATTCGGTATGTGCTAATATATTAATGTGAAAATTATTTATAAATACTTATGAGGTTATATCATTTTTCATATGATCGATTTACTTACCTAAGTTTTATAGCTTCTGAAATATCAACTAGAGTTTGCATATTCTGTAAAAACATGAATGTACCATAAAAACTGAAAAAATCCAATGATTTAAAGAAATGGCGACTGGCAACCTCAAAAAATTTTATAGAACACTAGTGACTAGTAGTTTGTTAGAAATAGCTGTGCCACTAAAAAACAATACCAGAGGTATTACAAGCCAAGAAATTTTAATTTTTTTGACACAAAGTGTGGTATGGTAAAGTTAGGTTTCACAGATAAAGTTAGGGGGTCTTACGGTTTTAAAACAAAAAAAAAAAACTAATTTTAAGTGCCAAAAATATAAAACACATGGCTGTATTTAAAAGGGAAAAAAACATATGCATATAGGTATATACATATACAGTGTGTCTACTTAAGTTAGGATCATTGGAAAACTTTTTTATTAATTGTACGAAACAAAATTATTCTTCATAAAAAGTTTTGCGTATTCTAAAACTTAAAATGAAATCATCGAATATAAATTTTTTTAGTCCTTGGCGAAGTTTGTCAAAAAATACGAATTTGGATCAGCACTAAACTGCCTTTATTTTTGACAAATCGAAAATTGTTATAAAAGAAAGTTTATCGGAATCGAAGACTACATTTAAATATGCAGGTTCTGTGATTTTTTTAAAATTTTTCTACACATTGGTTTTATTTGACAATATTTGTAGAAAAATTTGTAAAAAATAACAAAACCTAGTTTTTCTTAATAATTCGATGTAATTGCATATTTGAATGTGGTTTTCAATTCTGATAAACTTTTTTCAATAACAATTTTCGAAATTGCCAAAAATAAAGGCACTTTAGTCTTGAGCTAAATTCATATTTTTTGACAAAACTCGTAAAAGCCGGAAAAAATTTGATATCCGATGATTTCATTTTAGATTTAAGACCATGCAAAACTTTTTACCAAAAATAAATTTTTCCGTACAGTTAGTAATAAAAAAAGATTTCCATATGATTCTAACTTAAATGTACACACTGTTATGACTGTTATCTGTACACATAAAATAATGGACCATATTATGTGGGTCAAGCAAAGGACTATGTAGGTATAACCTTGGGTATAACCAACCTCCTGCACCTCCTGTATCATTAGTTGTGTAACGACAACGGATCTGGTAACACGTCATGTTAAAAGACTTTTGGCTATGGGTTTGTATGCATTGTTATATAGGTTCTGTTTATCAAATTTTTTTAAATACTTATTTTTTATATTTACATTTTAGATATTTCAATCAACGATTTCCAGTCAATAAGAATTCCAATACAACAAATTCCAATTAATAAGAAACAATTTTCATGGAAAAACATGAAGGTTTGTGAAAAATTGTATTTCATTTTTAGAAATTCAAGGTATAATTGAATATTACATTTTTAGAAATTCAAAGTAACAGATTCCCAACGCTAGCAGAAGAAATGAAATGCCCAATTCAGAAAAATTCTGGAGACGATTTTTTATTATAAAATAAAAAAATACAAAATTTGTAAATTTTTGTTATAATCGTATAAGTTAGTAATTGTAGCATATAAGTAATAATTTTGCACAATTTTTTGTAAAAATCTTTTACAGGTAAAATCATTTAAAAAAAGAAGGAAAATGAAATTTAATTAATTTATTCGGTAAAATTTTTGTAAATTTTAAAATTTTGTAAATGTTATAAAAATGTGAATAAAGTAAAAACAACTCAGTACAAATTTATTTGAAGTAAAATTACCCTTTCTAAACGAATATTTAAAGTAAAAAAAAAAACCGCATTCATTCCGCATACGTCACAATAAGCGAATCGTTTTCGCATCAGCAAGGAGAATCTAAAAAGATACCCCTGTACGTATCATTTTCTTAACAATAAGGAGTAACCAAAATGAATCTCCTAGGCGAATCATTTCTTTATCAAAAAGAAGAAACATAAAAGAATTAGCTTTGCGTATCTCTTTTGACAGAAATTTAGTACTGACGTAGGAATCAAAAACGTGACGAAAATGATATCATATGTGGTATGGGATATCAGCAAAATGTTACGAATTGGTTACGAATGGGAAACATTTTGTCTAGTGGGATAGATCTGAATTTAGATTTTGCAAATGATAAATACGCGCTAGCATATCACATGTATTCAAAATTTCAAGAAGTATACAATGATTCGAAAAAAACGACGAATGAACCACTGTTAAATTGAAAAGAATACAAAAATATGGCCCCAAAAATATGGGTTACAAATAGAGCTATCCCAGAGCTACAAAAAAAAATGCAATTTAAGGAAAAACTTTCTAACGCGAGTTAGGCTATTATTCCACCCACGTCGTCAATTATATTTTTTACTATATATATATATATATATATATATATATATATATATATATATATATATATATATATATATATATATATATATATATATATATATATATTATTTAATTGTGATATATATATATTTTTTAGTATAATTAAACCTTTTGCAGTCGTAAATTTTGATACACATAACATTTTATCTGCGATTCCAACCAACTGGTTAATTTCAGAAGAAGATGGGAGTTTTAAAACTTGTTGGTGGCCTCCTTCATCTACTAAAAATACTTCTTCTCATATCTTAAAATGAATAGAACCAAATAAAGATACTTGGGAACGGGAACCAGTTTCTTGCATTCGATATTTTGGTAAATAATACGAATTATACGTATAATTAATACGTATATTTTATTAGAAATTATACCTACATATATATTTAATTCATTTTTCAGAAATGTATGATGGAGCTCGTAAACACGCTGAAGATTCTGAATATACGTCAGCAGATGACAGAAATCTTGGTAAGGGCTTCAGAAAGCATAAGCCCGTAAGATTTGCTATTGATGACACATCATCGTCCTCATCAGAAACCGATAGAAAAGCAAAAAAAACAGGAAAAACGATGCCAGGGGTTACCAAACGTAAATATACTTTATTCACTTTATTCTAATCTCGGAATAAAATAATTATATTGATGTCACAATTATAACAATTAATAAAAAATCAAAGAATTAATGATTTCTACAATTTTTTTAGGATCAGGAGTCCATTCTCCAGTCGTACTAAGCAATATTAAATTAGTTAAAACTTCGAAAAAGATGTCAGGTAATAAAAATGTTATAAAATTATCCAATATATATAAGCTATAAAATTATCTAATTTTTAAGATGATAATATATCGCAACAAGTTAACTCGCAGCGGAATTTTTTAAAAAATTCTGGAAGAAATGCCAAACGAGCGAATAAAAAGGATGAAGGTAAAAGTAAAATTTTCTATATTCTTGTTATTTGATCATTATACACATTACAACGAGCATCAACAACCATTTCTTGTTGCGGATCAAAATTAATGATCCGAAATCGGAAAATTATATATATATATATATATATATATATATATATATATATATATATATATATATATATATATATATATATATATATATATATATATATATATATATAGAATACACATTTAATTTTTTTATTTATTAAAATCATTTCAAGGTCCTTTAATAACATCCCTTTGTTATTTCAGAAAAACTCGATTTGCTTATCGAGATATATACAAAAATAGATCTAAAATTAGATGATTCCGTACAGAGAGGAAGCACTGCCGTCCAAAATATTGAAAGAATTAGTACAAACAATAATACATCAAATGTATTCGGTTCTACTTTTCCTTTGAAAACTCTTCAAAACATTACCGAATTTGACATAATTTTAAGCGAATCTGAAGAAATGAGAACTGAATTGGTAAGAGTTTGTTCATTTTAAAACAATACATATAAGATTTTTGAGTGTCAACAATAATTATTGATTAACAACAAAAATTCCAATTCAAGTTTAGTTAAAAATTTTATTATTAGATTAGAAAGTTCATTTTACATTTTGTTGTATACAAATTTTTGAAACTTTAGCTTCATTCCAATATCAGTCCACTGTACGGTTCAGTGTACCATGCATTACGATGTTTATACTGTGTGAATCATTTATATGCGCATGCCTGATCCATGTATCAATTAATGATTCGATACAGTAAAATAATTTTTTGCAACGATTTATTTTCTATTTTACTATCTAATGTACTATTCTCAAATTTTAGGCGTGTAAAGTTAAACGCTGAACAGTTTGTCAAGCTAAATAATTGCTTTTCAATTACTGTTAAACAGATATGGTCTAAAAATAATATTTTCTAAAAAGGGTTAATATTAATATAACTCTTAATAATAATTAAATCCTGAAGTTGCTACCTATCATATAACAAATTTTGTGTGGGTTTGTAAAGATAAAAAAAAAATTGTAACTACAAATCTGTAAAATAAGATTGGGTGTTTGGAAGCTGAAATTTAGAAATTAAAAAAAATAAACTTTAACAACATTTATTAAAAGAGATTTCTAAATTACAAAATTAAATTAGCAGAATACGCAAAATATAAACACCTTTCACAAAATTTGTTAAATCAAAACCCTATAATTGACCACGATGTCTTTTAGGGGTAAAAGAATGAAAAGATTAAATTTCAAAAATTACAAATATATTTAAAATTTAATATGAAACAATTTTCAGAGGGATACCGTTAAAATTACAGAATGGAATCCGTAAACAAACCAAATCTATTATTAAGTAATTAACATTAAAAAAAAGGTAAACAAATTATCAATGAAAATAATTAACAATTAACAATCGATAAACATTACTTGTCAAAGTATTACAGCTGTTTGGTAAGTAATAAATAGAAAAAATAAATACTACCTGAAGGTGTGAAAATATTATACATGATACAATACCGGGGCTATTTACATATTAAAAATTATTTACATACGCAGGAGTAACTTGAGTGAAACGAATACTTAACTATATTAAACATAATACTAATAAATAATGAAATTAATAATAGAAATAATCGCAAGAGTATGAAGGGTAAATTTAAATTCATATAATTGTTACAAATAGAATGGAATTAAATTCCATAAGAAAAGAAAAAAAAACTTACGTTTTGAATAAATATCACCAAGTATTTTTTGGCGTCAATAATATAGATATTAAATTGTTAAACACTAACTAACAATAAGTTTCTCCCATTATTACCCGAGCGTAAAATAACTATATTGGCATAATTTAAATAATTAAAATAGTTAAATCAAATCGAGAGCAAACATGATCGCGAAGCCTTAAGGGACAGGTAATCTAGTGGTAATGGCCGTCTATTTCACCGTCCCATTATCCACTTAAAATTTTAATGATAAGTGCCGGAAGGACAATTCAAAGGTAAGTTACCCGTAGGTACTAATTAAAACTCACTGCCTGCTGGCTGACTGTGTTCTGCTTACTGCTGTTCTTATTAGCTAACTTAAATCAGTTTGCCTCTTTTGTTAAAGGTCGCCTGCGCACTTGTCATAGAAAAATCTAAAATGAATTTATTTATTCTGCGTTACATAACACATATGCATAGTTAATTAATTATTTATTATTAAATATATTTTCAATAATACATATGTATTATGTTAATTTAAAATAGAACAGAGGCGGAATGCAACTGAATTTTAAATGTTCTAAAACAATTTTAATAATGTTATGCAAAATATGAAATACATTTAAAATACGTTGCAATCAAAATAATTTTCTTTTTTATTACTGACGTATTTAAAAATAATTCTAAATCATCATCGCTTAATGCTGAAGCTAAAAAGTCAATTGTATCATTTTCATCACTCGTTTCACAAACATTTTAAATTTAAAAGTAAATAAATATATTATTAAATAAGTAAATAAAAAATAAATATGAATAATATAAATGAATATGCAATTTCGAAAAGGGCACATCTCGCATATTTTGATAAATACGTTTTTTCAAATAAATCAATTCTAAATGCTTGATCCTAAAAAACCTAGTGAAGTAATTGCAAAAAATTATATAGATAGTATTTCTGAAGAAATTTTCGTTCTTTCTAGAATAAAAGGCACTTGCAGTAACTTACGAAGCGAAGAATATCAAGCTTATAATGGCAAAGTACCCATTAATAAATTAAAAATTGCAGATATTGTTTGAAAATTGCAGATATAAAATATTAGTTTTTTTTTATTTCCTGAAAAGTTTAAAAATTCAGGTACGTGCCCTTTTCGAAATTGCATATCGCGCGTTTTCTGTCTTAACCTCGTATCTGGAAAATCCCACAAATTTTTGGACACAAACAAAACGCATTTAAATATGTATCTTCATCACTATGAACTTAAGATTTATGCTATATTGCTATTATGATATATATATATATATATATATATATATACATATATATATATATACATATATACATATATATATATATATATATATACATATATATATATACATATATACATATATATATATATATATATATATATATATATATATATATATATATAAGTATATTTATAAATACAGTATTTAATATGATTTTTGTGTGTCCTAAAACATCTAGTTTTTGATATACGAGGTTGAGACAGAAAACGCACGATATTCAATTATAAGCAAATAATATTTGTGATATCCTCTGTTACAAATTATAAACTGTCAAAATTATAAGTTCTCCTTGAGCATGTCATACAAAGTAATAGTACTTGCTCTTGGTTATGAACTGATTTTACCATACATGGATCAGTTCATGAATTAGTTAGATTGTTACTAGAACCAATAAAGAGAGACGTATATTATACCTGACCGATGTACCGATACCTTTTATATCCTTGAAAAAATTAAATCAACAAAAATCAGTTTAATATGACTTACTTTATCCTATATTTTCTTATTTTCAGAAAAAAATAATCTTCAAAGTAGGTGGCAGGACTATGGAGGAGCACATTACAAATGTATGTTCAAAAATATTTAGCAATGAAGTGGGCGTACAGTGCTCATGGCTTGGTCGTAGAAATAATTTTGCTGTACACAATCTTATTTCTATAAATATATGCAGAGGTATAGTATTTTTATCTATTATTAAAAATAAAATGAACAGTTTCGTCTGTTTTATTTTAATCCCATTTATGTCTAAAAATTGAATGCTAATACAGAAATTTTGTCTAATTACAGATTTCTTCGTTGCCTTAGAAAACAACTTTACAAACAGTCAATTCGATAGAATTGTAGCGAAGTGGTTTAGATTTTCCAATCAACGGTTAGGAAGAGAAATTAAAAAAAGAGATGAAAAATCCAGAAATTCTAATGAAGACAGCTTTTCCGAAAATCGCGAAGTTGAACAGTAATCAGTAAATTTTTAAATCAGTATTTGTAAAAAGAAAAAAGTAACTTAAAAGCCCCTATACCCGAACACGATCATATGAATCGTCTAATTTCAAAAACCTCTATCTACATTCAAAGTCATCAGGAAAAGACAAAATGTAATTTTGAATGAATGCATACTGATATATTTATTTTTAAACTTTATAAAAATAATTTTACTGTTCAAAATTAAATTACAATGATTAAAGTTTCTCAATTTTGATTAAAAGTATATTTTTTTAATAAATTAAACACATGCATAGCGGGTTTTGAAACTGACTTTTTGACATAGGGATTTTTGTTCCTAATATAGGCGATTATAGCGAATTTTCAAACTAACTGAATAGGCTCGAACAGTTTCTGGTACGACTTAAATAGTGTTTATACAGAGTTGTATTGGTTACGTTTTTATTTTAAATATATAGATACATTAACTGCAAGTAGTGTAAAAAAGGAATTTGATTTAAAAAGTGTAAATGTAAATTAAATATTACGACTGTATGTAAATTTAATTTAAAAAGTGGTATTATCAAATGTAAAATAAATATTACCAAAATTTAGTAAAGTACATAAATACTACCCTGATTAAAAAATTTAACTTTTGGAGTAAAATCTTACGTATCTTTTCGCCTTGTTTATTTCTTTAATTCAATTCTATAATTGCTACAATCACTTTCTTACATATTTATAACTCATTATTTAGAGATTTTTACTTGAACCACTCATTTTTCTAATAAATTTCATTGTTTTTACCGATCAGAAAGTTTACGTTTTGTGATTAAAACTTTTCTTATTTCATACATATTTCATAACGATTTCGGAGACATAACAGTTTCTAATTGGTTAATACTGCATGGTGGGAATTCAAAATGTATAGTAATTGTAGATAGTGGATTTTGAAACCGACATCAAAGTTTGAATCGTTTTTTTTGCACTTTACAATGAATTTTGAATTAATCTAAATACAAATTCAGTTAAAATAGTAACAATTAAAGCATGTGGCATTATTATCTCATTTTTTTTGAAAAGTGTAGATAGGCGTTTTTGAAATTAGATCGATTAACGAGCTGTTGAAGAGGTTTCGGTGAATTTTGAATTTTTTTTCTCAGATTCCTTAAATAATTTTCAAATGGAAAACAGCTAAATTTATCGAGAGTACAACCAAAAGATTTAACTTTATCAGGTAAATGTATTAAGCAATGAATATTATAAGTGACTTGATTGAGGCCATATAAATTTTGAAATTCTTTTACAAAATTAGTTAAAAGATCTTTCGAATTATTGTTCATTTCTAAGCATAATTTAGGATCAGACAATATTCTAATTCCCAAACTGACATTTAAAAAATTAACGTAATAATCGTGACTAAGAAAAGGTTGTAAAATTACAGGACCAAGATATAATAAAAATTGACGAAATTCTGTAGCTTTCCACCGCCCATAGTCTTCTAAACTTCGTGGCAATCTCGAAAATTCACATGGAATGGAACATTTTATGTTTAATATGATTTTTTTTTTAATTACAGCTTGTTGGTCGTCTTTTAAGCGAATGTTTTTAGAACCATACCAATATTCAGTTCTTCCAAAATCGATACACCTATATGATGTTCTGGGTGTTGCTTATTACGAAATGATTTATCAGTAGAATCTATTTCAGGCAGAATAACATGATTTTCATATTCTCCTTCTTGAATACATTTTGGGCAACTAAAATAACCTGCATGACCTTTTACAAGAGTAATGAATGTTCTAGCCGGGGTATCGCAAACAACCTTTACGATATTCACTTTACATTTTTTTGAAAAAAAGTAATACCATCATTCAAAATTTCTTTCATTTCGGATACAAATCTACTTAAAAATATATTTGAATTACTTGGCTTCGAATCGCCATGATGTACGCCCACAATAAAAGGCTCGGTACGAATATTTAAATCGATTAATAATGAAATTGGCCAAAACTGACTGCTCGAACTTTTTGATAATGACATTCCATCACAATTTAATTGTAAATTTACTGTATTTGGACAGTTCGTAAAATAGTTTGACATCGATCGTTAAAGACCATTTTTAATTTCAAAATGGATATATGAACCACCATTTATTTCTTCTATTGCTTTTGTTGCATTTTTTGGAGTTCTTAATAAAGTTCGTGCATCATGAGGTAATTCAGATTCATGTCCATGACTTCGAAGGATTCTTAGTAGAGAATTCACAGCTTTTAAAGTGATATTTTCATTTTTTATCCAATATTGAAGATCTTCTTGTAAATTCACTTGCCGGTTTTCTTCAAGAACTAATTCTTGTAATTTTGAATTGATGAAGTTTTGACAGTGATTCAAATTAATATTTCTTTCTGCCGTTTCACGTTCATTAAATTCTGAAATTCTAATAGGGCACTTAACTGTATTAAAATTTTTTTTTTTTAAAAATATTAAATAATTTTATGTATTATTCTTAAATATATTTAATTGCAGTATTGACAAATAAAAATATTCTTTAGTTACTTAAAAATTCTATTTTGAAAATTATAAAATTTATGGGCGATTCTTATTTTCAAAAAAAATTCATCTTCAAAGTAGGTGGCAGAACTATTCGGAACCCAAAGGAATGGTGAGACCTCTGGCGAGGAATGAGCCGAACTGCTGTAAAGGGAGTTTTTTACAGGTAAATATTAGTAGGTAAGTAATTTCATAGTAGTCGTAGGTAAAAATATTATTGGTGGTATCTATAGAAATACTTTTTAATAAATATTTCTATATACAGGGTGTAAAGGAAATAACTCTCTTCCTTTTAACAGATGGTTTATCTCGGTGTATAATTGCCGAAGACATAATTTTTTTTTCGGAATTCGCTATCTGAAAAAATCGCATCCCAGCCAGCTCGTCGTTTAATATAAATTTCCCTGAATACGCCTCTGACCAAACTACAGTTATTCACACCCTGCATAGTAATCTTTTTTTAAATAATAAAAAAAATAAAATAAAAATTAGATCTTGTTTTTTTTACCAGGTTGTGTAAACATTCGTAGGTATTTAGTCGTATTACTATCTATTGAACTAATTTGTACTACATCGTCCAAAAAAAAGTCAACACCGTTTTTCACAATTTCTGATTAAAATATGTTTATGAAATATTACTTTAGGTTTTTGCACTTTTATAGTTTTTGATATCACAAAACAACATTACGACTATTACAAAAAACATAACTTTGACAATATAAAAACAGCATTACACAATATTGATTTAGCGCTATGAAAATCACGAAAAATTTAACTAAATGGCCAATTGATACACTGTTTTAACCACTTATACACTTATATAGAAAACTAAACATGGTACAGCATGGAGCATAGTGTCACAATAATCAAGTTTTACTTGACATCCTCCATCAATCGGTTTAATAATAACAAACAAATTACATTAAAAGCAAAATTTATAAACTGCACTAAAAATTCAAAACACAAAAAGATGAAAAATTACAATTTCGAAAAAGAAAATGCCTTTTGGTTGTAAGTAACTTTTTAAAAATCAAAAACATTTTTCTTTTGATTATCAACAGACGAGAAAATGAATTTTAATTGTTGAGTCCATAAATGTAATAAAAATAGTATTAGTAGCTATTAGCTTATTAGCCCATTCAGTGCCATTGGCATGTTAACATGCCAAAGGAAACAAAGAGGGAAATATATCTTACAAAAAAAGACAAGACTATATTCATTCATTAATCATTTTGACATTTTTATTTGAGCTGCACTTGAATGGTTTAGATTGAAAAATATTGTTCCTCAGTTTTATAATAAAAACAAATTACAAGTACACTAAAAATCCACGCTAGGGTTACTTTCCTATTAGAAATTTTTCCCCAATAAATGTTAAATTAAAGGTAAATTGATAACTCTCTAGTTGCCCAACTTGTTTTAAAATGAAATAATAATAAAAAAAAATAATACTGTGAATAAATTAACATTTAGATATTTACAGAAAAATATAAAAGTTGCTTCTAACAATTTTTCTTGAATGTGTTAACATAATTGAATTTATAGTGTACTATAATATGAGGAAGCTTGTTTATTATTGTTAGCAAAAAATTTTCACACGGTTCGACCATCCCATCAACCACTGAAACATCAACACTCACAATCAGCTATAATAAAAATATACACATACACACATACAAGGGATCGCATTAGAATGCTGTTGACAAAATTCTGTGCTGTCGACTAATTGTAATATATGATTTTGATTAGGGTTGACCGGGGTAATTGTGAATGGATTTTTATAAATTGAGATAAAAGCGTTGTTTTAAGTATTTTTTATTTTATATATCACATTATGGTTGATTTATTTTTAATTCTATATTATTCAGGATGCACCACACAAATTTTGAGCAAATTCGTATGAAAAACAAAAATTTTATAAGCCATTTACATTTCCCCGGCACGGTTTTGCAAATCTTATGAATTTTGGGATAAAAGTGAATGCCATCAGAAAAATTATTTAGATTGCATTACAAGAGAAGTTGAGGTACATAAGAATAAAGCCCAACTCAAATTGTTCACATTTACCCCACTTTGAAAATTTTTTATCATACTTTAGAGTTCACAATTGCCCTTTGTTTGCAAGTTACCCATAGCTCAAATTTGTACAAAAAATCAAGGTTAAATAAAAATAACAAAAATTGTAGAAATAAATTTATTGCAAGCTTCTGCTACCCCGGTCAACCCTATACCGATTAGGAATTTATGATTGTATAAATGTATAATATAAACAATATAAATAGTATAGTACGAATAAAAAAACAAAACCTTACCTGCTTTAATAAAGTCAGTATTATATGATAACAATTTATTAATTATTTAAATTTATAAATGAATTACTTTATGGTAGGTATATACACAATAACAAAAACTGAAATTTAAAAATTTGTGATGGTACCATCAAATTGTAATATACGTGATAATTGATAACTAAAATCTGATTAACATGTTGAGGATCAAACTTATGATAACGAAATGTACAGTTCGTACATTATTTTAACAACTAGTTAATACATTTTATATGGAATTATTGACGCGGTACAGCGTTGTGTGGCAATTGGTCAAGTTTCACTTTACGCTTTACAGCATGCACGACAACTAACGTGTTAAAAATTATTCTACTTAATTTTTCAAGAAAATTAAAATTTTAAACTGCTAGTTTAATACTGACTTTATAATATGTATTTAAAAAAAAATTTTAATGTTTATTTTTGTTATACTGATAAAGTGATAATTGTACTACGTACATAATATGTTTGTGTGTGTTTTGTCTAGCAGATATATTCCCATCATAATAAAATCGGCCATCAAATGCGAACATGTTTTGGATCTTTTCAAGGATAATAAATTAATAAACATTTTGTGATTTTCAAATATGTATGATTATAGGTTTGTTCCAACATGCTATATTTGACAGTACGTCTGTTTACATGCACCAAATTACAAACTTGTTATTGTGTAGTGTTTTTCTTTTACTTATTGCTATTTCTGTCTTTTTCCGGTTTAAAGACAACGGTTTACAGGTTAACTGTTTAATGCACAGAAATTGAAAATTTCAAACTAGATAAACAAATTTTATAAGTATAATTATTAATTAAAAAAAGAAAAAAATTAAAGAAATTAATTTCTGTTTTTTAGATAATTATATTAAAAATGTACGTTCACAAAATTTCGAGCTACACGCATAAATTTTATTTTAACATGTCTTATTACTGAAATTCTTATAAACTGAAATACAATTTTATTTAATACTTATAGTGTTACTTTATGATATTCCATATTTGTTTTATTTATTTAATTTTAGTGAAAATATAAACGATATGAGTGATATGAGGAAACAACTCTGATTTTCACTATTCATCTCTGCTGAAACAGAGAACGAAATAATTCGATTATTATTTCATTACCAAAAAATTCGAATTAAAAGTTATACTTACGACACTGTGGAAGAAGACATTATGTATTAAATGCCAACAATTGTTTTTAAATATACCAGCACTAGGTACATTACAAATATGTTTGTGACTTGTTTATTGTCGTGCATGGGCATAAATAAAACATATACATGTTTTATACTTTGTCAAAAAATGGATGTTGGAACAAACCTAGTATCAGTTGTCCTTACATTTTAAATAAATATATGACCCATAAACTGACAATGACATAGGTATACTCGGTATACTACTAACCTAAATATTATAAAGTTTTTGTAACAGTAATCACATATACGTACATAAAAATTTAAGAAAGATTCTAATTAGGTAACAGATTGTCTAAAATCAATTTTTTTATAGAAACTTTTGAAATCTTTAGTGTGCAATATACTTATATTTTCTTTACTTTTGTATCAATAGGTACAAATTTAAAATGAAAGTTTTAACAAGAAAAACTAATATTTATCTTATTTTTGGAATAATGAAAAAATATTCTCTTAAAGAAACTGCATTACCTGTCAGTATTTGTATGATTAACAAGTAGACAGTATCTAGTAAACAAAAAAATAATACTATAATGTTCGGTATAACTTTCAATTTGGACTGGTTAATTAACTATAATAATTGTTTTTATCTATTTTAAAACATAGTAATTCATTTAATTTATAATTAACTTCTATAAATATTTCAAATATTAATTTTTTTTAACTTATGCTGAACTAAATTTTGTATTTTGGTATGAAATATGAGGTGAAATTGTTTTGCTACCAATTTTGTTCAAATTTTTTTGGACCCTGCTGTACAGGTATTTTCAAAAGATTCCATAAATAAGTACATAAACATATTTTGTTGACAAAAATTTCAACATTCAAAAAACCAAAAACAAAACATATGTTAGGCAGTCAGAGCCTGATTAAGGTTTTTTTTTCTTGGGGCCATTTTTTAACACGTTTTTGACGATCAAATATTTCTGAAATGAAACTTGATCCGGACAAATTAACTAGCAAAACTTAATTAGTAAATTGAGACCTTTCTTCCCTTTTTTTCGGAGAGTTATATATTTTACACCCTGTAGATAACACCAATAATATTATTACCTACGACTACTATGAAATTACTTATCTACTAATATTTACCTGTCAAAAACCCCCTTTAGCGCAGTTCGGCGCATTCCTCGCCAGAGGTCTCACCATTTCTTTGGGTTCCGAATAAAGGAGCACATTACAAATGTATGTTCACAAATATTCAGTAATATATATATATATATATATATATATATATATATATATATATATATATATATATATATACAGAAATATATATATATATATATATATATATATATATATATATATATATATATATATATATATATATATATATAAAAATAAACAATTTTTGTTGCATACAGTATTTTGATCCATTATTTACGTCTGATACTTAAACCATTCGATGTTTCCTACTTTGACGTCTAGATATCACTCTATGTGTCATATTACTTATATTACACGTCTGTTTGGATATAGATGTCGACATTTTGTAAAAGAAAAACATTAATAAATAAACAATTTTGGGTTGTATTTTTTTAAAAACATATTCATTGGATTAATTTCATGCTTGTTAAGAAAAAAAAATGGGTGTTTAATTTATTTGTCATTTTTTATAAGCCAATTCAATTACACACCTGAAATAGTGTTCCGATATAGGGGCTTTTACGTTAATATATAATGTTCCAATGTTTTTCATTTCTTAAACTCATATTTTGCAATATTATTGTAATTATACTAATAGCTGAATTTCCAGTTTGGAAATTCGCTAAAATGTGATATTAAAAATAAATAAATAAAATAAGACGGCATTGTTTTTGTTTTTATTATGTTACAAACATATCGCTCTTTATGGAAAAACATCACAAATCAAAATTTGTTAATTTTCAGTACGAAGGTTTAAAGACTATGTATTATTTTACCTATTAATATTTTTTAATATTATGGCAATAAAATTAAATACTTATGGTATTTAATACCAATTTTATTAAATATTAATAGGTAAATAACACATCCTTTAACTTTCGTACTGAAAATTATCAAATTTTGATTTGTGACGTTTTTCCGTAATAGTAATGATATATAACTGCAACGTAACAAGAAAGTTACATTGGTACGTAAAGTTATATAACGGTATTGTTATCTTTATATAACAATAATATAACTTTTATGTTACAAATATAACAACAACATTGCAGTAAAGTAACAGTTACATAAAAATGTTACATACTGCAATATTCTTTTATGTAGTATTTATATAACAAATATACAATTGCAATGTAACAAAAAATGTAACAAAAATATTACATAAATATAACAAAGTTATGTAACAATGTTATATAACTGAGGCGGAAATAGCAACTTATATGTAACTTTCGTGGTACATAACTGCAATGAAACATGTCACATAAATTATGTTATAGATATGTAACAGTAATGTAACAGTGTTTACTGGGTAGTTATTTAGAACAATCAGCTTTGTCATAATAATTTATAGCAATCAGTTTTATTGGTTTATAAATATTCTGTGAAAAGCATAACTAAATTCTTTTTTAAAAATATGTATCATTTTTAACGTTAGTTAAATAGTTATGCTTTTCACATTTGTAAATTATATATAAAAAATAACCTTTTATTTTTTATGGAAATGAAACCGAAGATGTTACCGAATATAATTAGTTGCCGGATATCGTTGGAGGATTTTTTCTGCGTTTGAAGCAGTTATTGCATACCTAGCGGTGATTTTTTATGTAAGAAATTAATTTATATCTTTACTACTATCATTACATAATAAGTTGTCTTCTAATTTTTTAATTTTATAATGCCCATATTGCAAAAATTTTCTATGGGGTTTTGAAAATTACTTATCACCTAAATTATCTGACGTTTTTAACAAAACTCTTTAATTTTATAATGTCCCCATGCAAAGGTTTTTATAGGATTTTCTGGGTTTGTGAATCGTTTATTATCCTCATTATTAAGGGCTATTTTATTTACTAATTGCGTATAGAGCTGGTGGTTTTTACTTCTAAAAACATACATTGATCTTAACTGTATAGATCGATCAGGCTGATTATCTGTTGAACTTAAAACACAATCTTCAAAATCAGAAACTGTTTTAACTATAAACTGTTTTAACAATTTTAACTATATTTTTTTTCCCTTTAATTTTTTTAATCGGCGGTTCATTTGCTTTAACAACGCAGTAGGACTTCGCTTTAACCCAAACAAATTTTTCAATAACAGATCCCGCGCATTTGTGTTTAAATTTACCGAGTTTTGTTTTATTTACTTGAGGAAAATTGTAAATGTAGGAGTCTGGAAAATCTGAGGCATCAAAGAACTCATTTAAATTACTTCTGATGTCATCGTAGAAACTATCTGTAAAAATTTCATATATATAACTATCCGTATCCATATATAATAAATTTATATTATCATTATATTTAGGCTTCATGTACCCGTAATGAAAGTCATACATCAGCGTTTTAGGAAGTTCTAAAACGGTGAAGCCGACGTATATCGGTTTGCCATATATTACTTTCAAACGATCCATTTGAATTACTGTTAAATTTTCATTAATTATATTAACACTATGAAAATTAGTTCTGCTAATTAAAGTACTAACACCTAATTTTTTCTTAATATTGTCCCAGTGAGTTATGAGTCGAACGTCTACTCGATTGTCAACATTTTCCATGGTTTTCCCAAATACCGCATTGTTCATTAGTTTGTAAAAGTCCTTTTCAGAATCGTTAGTCGCGTTTGTACGTAAATTTGTATTTAGATCAATGTATGTTTTTAGCCATTCCGTTTGATTGAATGCTAGTACACGATGTAATTTCGATAATTTTAGTCCATATTTTAAACATTGTTTCAAGTTCCGGTAATGAATAATATAATGACTTTTATTGTTTAAATTCGCGATTAATTGTTTGTGTTAGTTGTTGCTGTTGGTGGTTGCATATTCACAGGACAGAATGGTAAATCATTATGATAATCATGTAAATGTTCCGGGTATTCCAAATCAACCTCTAATATGTAGCCAACATCAGCATCATCGCTAATACTATTAACATCTAAATTCTCTATTTGTTTTGGTGTTAACCACCGAAACTTAAAAACTGGCATTCTTTGTATCATAGCCCAACCATATAAATTATTTGCATCTAGATATTCAATGAATTTAGAAGCTTTTGTTGCATCATATTCAGGCATGTATTTGTTATTTACTTCAGCATACCGTCCACAGCATTGAGTTAACCCGCCCCTTATCGCGTTTTTTTATAAAATGTACCATATCTCTATCTAATGAAAGCTCGAATTCAACGTTCGTGATTTTCAACATGGCGTCCCAGCTTAAGCCTGGTGCGGTATAGTACTGACAGGGATCCAACGAGTAAGTTTTTATGCACATATCGCGAAAATTTTCGAAAACGTCTGCTAATAGTAGCACATCAGTTTTAAAATATAAAGCAGAATATTCACCCAATGATTTCACTTTAAAAACTTCCCAAATTTGTTGCGCGCGTTGATATTCGCTATCACTGATGTGGGTACCATTTGGTTGACTATTAAATGTGGACTTTGGTGGCAATGTACATTCTTCAAGACGTTCAATGCTGTCAACATATTCATAAGGAAACACCCCTTTCTGCTTCATCAGATTGAAATGGTGATCTTCTGGAAATGATCGTCGCGTTTCTTTAAGTTGATCGGTATTTAAATTGCTTGATAATTTATCCAAACTGCTGGCCATAAATCGAAACGAGTCTGTGAACCGCAATTGGATAGTTTTCATTTTTCTAATGTTCTTTTCTTCCTCTTCGTCATCATCGAAATCATCTTCTTCATTATTGTTCATATCATATTCCTCATGTTCACCATCCTCATAACCGTTCATATCATATTCCTTGTGTTCACCATCTTCATAATCGTTCATATCATATTCCCCGTTGCCATCTTCCTCATAATCGTTCATAACATATCCTCGGTTCCCATCATCATTGCAGTCATTCATATCATCTTCATCATCATCTTCGTTTACTTGTACATATTTTGTAAAGGATATGTAGCGCTCCTTATTATTTGGAATAACTGATTTGTTCATTTGATGAACCGAATTCTCTCACAATAAAGTGGGGAATCATATCCAGAGATGTTATGTAAAATTACTGGTATGAATCTTGGTATTCTATATAATATATTACACCTTCTGTGAGCTGCTCTTCGATATGCACCAATCATGTGATCATGATCGCGTACCTTTCGATTTTTCGGATCATCGTGAAATGGTTTGTTGCACAGAAAACAAGCCGTTGATGTTTCATATTTGATAATCTCATCTCGCGTTAACGGATTCATTTTTATATTTTTTTTTCATGTTTTTATATAGCCGTTTTGCTTCCATATCCATTTTTTCCATAAATACTTTTCCACAGTCTGGTCCTCGGTGCAACTCCATTTTGTCTAGCGATGGGTCATGGTGACATTTAATATAATATGCAAAGCTATGCGGCTCATGAATATGTGTACTATTCGTGAATGATGATGCTGGATCAGGCCTGCATGTATCATGGGGCTTTAAGACCGTTTCATAATTAGCATAGATTGTAAATGCTGCTCGAAGCATCTTGTGATAATTCTTGAATTTTAGACGTGATTTTTCTCCTGCCGGTAATTGCACTCGTACTTTACCGCAATCACGTTTTACATATTGATTTAACTGCTCCTCTGTATAGAAATGTAGTAAACAGCCATCACATATCCATTTTGTTGCATGATGTTTTGATAGTTGGCTTCCGACTAGACGATTCAAATTTTTTATCCAGCAGTAGTAACTGGTTTCACCATTTTCAATATACAGCAGATTTATGTGATTCGGTCTTTTTAAATCTGTGTAGTATAGCGGTCCAACAATGCTTTTATTTTCAAAGCCATATAAATTGATGCTTACATCATTATTTTTCTCAAATGCCTTTATATCTTTTAAACTCACTGGAAAATTAACGCCATCCAGATTCAACACTGTTGCATAATGTGGATATGCTGATGTCCGGTCTGGATGTTCACAACGTTCAGCTGAATATAATGCCGAAACCACCGCCCATGCAAAACATGCATCATCATCATTTTTCACATTAATCACAGCTCTTTTCACATCAATCCATTGTGGTAATCTGATGTATGATGAACCGCGAAGAGGATTAAATTTATTAATATTAATTTCCATATATAAAGCTGATTCCAGTTTCCATCCACTTCCACTCATTTCAAATTCTTCACTCTTCGCAATGGCTATTTCACTCAGTTTTCGGAAAATTTCTTCTAGATTAGTTGAATTGTTGATGATTTCATTTTTCGTGTTAAATGATTTTATTTCTCGTTCTATGTTGTTAATTGTTTCCCTTTTGTATAAACCATATAATTCGATGTTCATTTTATATGTCATATGATTTGTGAATTCATGCTCCAACAATTGTATCACTTTTGGTTTTATATTTGTTAAAAGATCTTCAAAACTTGCAAATGTTTCAGAAGCACGTATACGATAGCTGATGATTCTTTTTTATATGCGCTTGCTACCACATCAACCATCGAATCTTCAGCAATTTTTTTACAGGAGTTATCCTTATGAGAATTGCCTCGTAAATGTCCGAAATAACTACGCGTTGGTATTTCAAGTTCACAAACTGCACAATATGTCACTTTTTCATTTGATTTAAATTTTTTAGTAGACTGATCATTATCCATTGTTGTAGCTCGTTTCCGATTGTTGTCGCGTTGTCTGTTGCATTGTTCATTGTTGCCGTGTTGACTGTTGCATTGTTCATTGTTGTCGTGTTGACAGTTGCCTTCTTCATTATGCTTGTTTTTTTGTGGCGGTCTAATACATCTCGCCTGCTAAATACCTCAGCACAGAAATCACATTTAAAAATGTTTTGATCATGTTTGCTGGTATTATGACGTAATAAACTACGTCTAGCAGTAAATGTAACGTCACAAACATCACACTTGAACATTTTCGTACAACTGAAAAAAAATTATAAAAAATTATTAATATTTAAACATGACCTAATATTATTTATATACTTACTTGATTTTTAATAGTTTCTTCAAAAAAAAATAACTGCTTAAATAGCAATAAACTTTTTTGTTAGGAGCTGCTTTACTTCGATGCTTATGCCTCGATATCTTGCAGATAACTGAAGTGGGGTTTGTTGACACCTCTATATATATAATCACGGTTACCTCCTCGCACACCTCAATCACCTGCGCCTACTAATTTTTTAACAAGTCTCATTCCCCCCTCCCCCTGTACACTTCAACCACCTGCGTCTACAACTTCTAAACAAGTCTCAACAGGTTGTAATTGCACAATATAATGCAATAATTTTTTTACAATTCAATATGATGCAACAATTATTAATAAAATAGCAGATATTTTATCGTGTAACGGGGGACATACATTCGAGATGAAAAATATATATAATTTTATAAGTCTAAGATTATCATCTAGGTATACCATTAACAACAGATGGTACAAATTGGAAATGTCACGAATGTTAAATTTTTAATATTCGCGAATGCGAATGTTAATGCGAATATTTATTTTTTATTATATTCGCGAATGCGAATGCGAATATTCGTTACATCTCCAGTACAAATACGAAATCGTCTAAATGGAAACATTAAATAACATTTGTATTTTTGAAATTGCTTCATATTTTACAATATATGCTAGAAAAAATGGAATATTGTTTGTAAAATATTCTAAAATTTTTATTTCAGAAACAAAAAACTTTTATTTCAGAAACTCCTTTTTCTTCTTTCGTTTCTGACTGTGAAGAACATAATGATAGTTTTATGGAACATTCGAATTATTTTGAAAAATTGTCATATTATGATATTACAAGCAGGAAATGGATCTCAATTCCACAAGCCATACATCAAATGCAATTAGGTATGAAAGAACTATAAACTTAAAAAGCGAGTTAGGTTAGCTTAGATCAAATTTTTTTTGGTTAGGACAATCGAAAAACTAGTTTTGATTTCTGTCGTGTTATGAGGACCCTGCTAAGCAGGGCCCGCCGACTTCACTAATTGTTATATTTACGAGTATTGTATTATTTTCAGGATTGCAGCCTAAAATTTTACATAGATTACAACATCACTTAAATTTTACGCGGATTAGATTAAATGCATTTGATTTGGCTCATCGTAATTCTGTACTACGTTTGGCTCGTCATACGTCAATGTCAGCTAGTAGTGAAAATGACTCTGGAAACGAATCAGTTTGACCACAACCACCAGCATCTGCACAGAGAAAAACTTCACCTAAATCAACAACAAACCATCTTAGAATTACGAATAAAGTTTACAAAGTTTTCACCTAAAATTGAGCAGTAATCCCAATAATATTTAAAGCGCTGCTGTTTAAATCAAAGAGAAATCTTTATATAAAAATAGTTTTTGATTAGAAAGCACATAAAACATTCAAAGGCTAATTTTCTTAATTTAAATATAATAAATAAGGCTGCACATTAAAATAAAAATATATTTAAAAAAAAATGATTAAGCTGAAAAAAACCGAAATCAGTATATAAATTAGCTGAGACGTTCGCTATATAAAGATCAGAGGAAATGGAATTATTCTTACAATAAAATTATGCTATTTCATTGCATAAAATTATAATTTAAAAAAATTTTTATAAAAAATAGAATTGATCACGTCTTTCGGCAAAAAAGACTTTTTTAAATTGTTATATAACACATTGTTGGGAATAAAATTTCAATTCAGTGACTCATAATATGTATAGCATAAATTTTGCATGCGAGCTCTAACATTAGTGTATTTGAAATGACACAACTTTTTTGGAACTCACTGTACATGTAACATATACATATATTATTTTCATATCGCAAAATGATATACATATACTGACCTCTCTAAATTAATTATGCCACTTTATTAGATTAATGTGAATATAACTTGTTGACTCATTACAGCTGATAAGTTTGCTGATGTGATTGGATAGAACTAAAACGCAAATAGATGTCGTTACGTATACTAATAAAAAAATATTCCTAGTATTTTCCGTCCATTTAACCTTTGATCAAATCTCTTAATAACCCATACGTACTAACGCACCGTAGCATTTCGCGTCCAAGGTCACTCAGACGTTGGTTGACAACACACATGTCTCAGCTACTAGTAAAGTACTGACAACTTCCGCAAGGATGTAAGACATCTGCGCAGTAGTAAAACTACTTCCCGTCTAGTGCGCACGCATAGGATGCGCAGTCGTAGAACTACTTCCGGTCCAGTGCGCATGCGTCCGGGCGGTGCAGAACGCTCATATTCTATCTACTTTTATTTAATACGAGTGGACTTGATACAATTGTATTGCTACACTATAGGGCAACATGTTTGCAACACATGTTTTTTATGGACACAACACAACCATGTTACGCCCAAAGTAGATTAAGAAAGGTACACTCCATTTGAGTCCAAAATAAACTTTTTTTGCGCCATTCGTCATCTACGTCATAATATGTCACATATTTCAATGTTTAAAAAGAGACAACATTACAATTACTTATTATTATATTTATACAACGTGAATTTTTTAAGAGTGACCATTTTTATTGCAGCCGAACCGTTGATAAGAGCTAAGAGCCATAAAGATCCTCACTAAATCAATCGGTTGCCCCCGTCGATATTTGCAACTCTTATTTGAACAATTTCTCAATTAAATCAACGGTTTGGCTGTAGTAAAAATGGCAACTCTCAAAAAACTCAGTCTGTATATATGTAATTCGCCATCTACGTCATCAGGATCTGCGCGTCAGCATACCTATCTTAATCTACTTTGGTTACGTCGATACAAATGTTGATACAACGTTCAATGTACACAGGCAACACAAGTTTTTTCCTATTGCGAGGCATGTATTTATATATACAGTACGTATATATACCCTTTTTGATAGGATACAATGCATTTTTTTTCATCTTTTTTTTTGAAATTGAACAAGCGGGGTGGTCAGATATAAAATTTTGAAATGGTGTTTTGAATAAATCCAGGGAAAAAAAATATAGTAAACTGTAATTTTTTTTTTAAATATATTTTTAACATGTTGACAGTCATGTGCGGTACAGTCTTAAGTGAACCTTAACAAACTTCACACAACGCTTTACTGCGTCGACAATTTTATATAAAGTGTATTAGTTAACAAAATAGTGTATCAGTTCGACGTTTCGCTTTCGTTAAAATCAAAAAATTATTTTATTGATAGATATTTTTAAAACTTTTTTCTAATTCTTTTTTAATAATTAATTATTTAAATTTTAAAGTGAATCTTATATTCATGTTTTAAATTATTTTAGAAAATCCAGTAGCAATGGAAGAAGAAGAAGAAATCCAGTGCGGCCAACCCCCCCAAAAAATAGATAACACGCCTCCTGAGCCGGGAACCAGTAATGACAGCGGCGGCGGGACTAATGATAAAGATAATGGTATATCTTCAATTATTATCTACAACAAATCAACTAAAAGTGGTGTGATTTCATTAACAAATGAAACAAAATTAAACGTACAACCTTAAATTACTTTACTGTTACTTTAATTGCAAAAATGAAACGAGGCAAATAAATCTAATTGTAAGTGTGACAAATTTTGCTTGATTTGTTACATTTAATTAATGATATCATACGATTTTTAGTTTAGTTTTAGTATGTAGGGTGAATGCGGGAGAGATCCGCACATTTTGAAAACACTTGATAATTCTTAAAGTATGCATTTAATTGATTTGAAATTTGGTTCACAATAAAATGTAAGCATTGTTCTTTAAAATTATTTACCGCGGTTTTCCGATATCCGTACTACCATTATGCGTACCGTTTGTGTGTGTTTGTGTATACATACACAATCTACGTGACAAAATTTTTAATGTAAATAAACATTTTTATGTAAATAAAACTTCAATTTTTAACATATACAGGCGATTATTTTGAAAGTTAACATAAATATATGATAATAGTAATAATAAAAATTATTAATACACATATATATTATAATTTCCAAGCTTACAATTAGAAATAAATATTATGTAGCTAGAAAATATGACTTAAAAATTTATTTTTATAAAAATATTTTAATTTTTATTAAAAAATAAATTGTCTAGAGAAACACTCTGTATATGATTCCGTTAAGGGTACCACGTGTATGTATTGTCGTACGGTTAACGGAATATCGGTGTATAAATAATTTTAAATTTTGAGTCATAAAAGATTCATAATTATCATTTCTCTAGAGCCTGCAAAGCGGCGTCTCTTCCACACTTATAGGAGAAATGCCGCATCAAAGAAGGAAAGACCCCGCCTAGTTCATATTAAAAATTTTGCATTTTGCACACATCTCCGTACATGATGCATGCCATAAGTAACCATTTTTGGCACTTTATACATCTTAACCAGTCAACTTTTTTTTTGTTTCTGAGTACTTTTCAAAACATTCAATACACAGACAATCATCATTATTTTCCTTATCTTCACTAATATGAGAGCTCTTCCTGATCCATTAATGGATTTTTTATATTTACGTGGCATTACTTACAGTCCAAAAAAAAAAAACAATTGCATAATTAAGGTATATAGTCTATATATATTTTTTTTAATATGTCATATGATGCGGCATCTATACCAACTTTAAATGCGACATCTCTCCTTTTTGTTGGGCTAGATACCGCATGTTGCTATAGCAAGCATTGTGCGGAATTCTAAACTAAAATTTTATACAGTACTTTTAAAATATACCTAAATTAATAACAAAACTTATTTTTATTAAAACAATGAAATATACATTCTTAAATTCTAATGAATTAAATGCTTGATAAAATATTATCTTAAAAAACTTACTTTTCAGTAATAAAATGTTGGATAATTACTAAACTGATGGACTAATCATAAATATTACCATATACAGCTTAAAAAAATAACTTATTTTAAACATATAATCCATTAATAGTGCTATGTATCAATCAACGGAGGAACTATGGCTATTGCGACGTCTCTCCCGCATTTACCCTATATAAATTTTTTCGATGTATCAAAAGTATAGATATCATATATGCCGTATATTTTTTATTTTTAGATAATAAAGAAAAGAAAAAAATGGAAAAAAAACAGCAGTGGCCGAGTCATCACCACCAGCGCCGGAGGGAGGCCAAACGGAGCCATCGTGGCGAAGTTATCGTCAGCATGCTAATGCAAAAAATATTAATTATATCACCGTAACTAAGGGCGGGAGAATTTATTTGTAAAGAAATAAAATAAAATTAAATTAAATTAAATTAAAAATAATTTTTTTTTATTTGATTCCAAATTAATATTATCTATAAAATCTATATTGGCGACACAAAGATTATGCGAAGGCCTCTAGTTTTTTAAACTAGAAGCTGTATCAAATAAAAATTTTTGTATACGTTTAATTACCAATAGAAGTATGTATTATACAAATTATGTTCGGATTACTAGATTTTATATCACAAATTAAATTTTTACTTAACAGTAATTCTGATTTTAACACCAGAGGCGCGAGTGAAATCTTTGCATCGCCAATTAATAACAGAATTAAGGAAAAATTTGAAACATTTGTCATAAGCACACAACCTTAAAAAAATTTAAGAGTGTTCATTGAACACTCTTAATATAAATTATTTTTAAATGACCATCCGAAAAAGAGAAGATATTTACTCAATTTTTAAAAAAAGAATTAAATTTTTTAAGTAAATACTAAAGCTTCAGTTTTGTTTTTACTATTTCAAAAATGGTGATGTTTAGAGCTATTTTTCGTAATTAAAATGATTTAATTTTTAAAAATCAATAACCATCCGAAAAGTTTCAGTCTTTTATCTACCGTATTACGTTTTTATTTTAATTTTTTAAGTCAAAATAAAGCCTCAAAATTGTTTCTAGTAAACGTTGTTTTTGAGATTTTTGGCTAAACAGTGTTCAACCAAAAACAACGTTTACTAGAAACAATTTTGAGGCTTTATTTTGACTTAAAAAATTAAAATAGAAACGTAATTCAGTAGATAAAAGACTGAAATTTTTCGGATGGTCATTGATTTTTAAAAATTAAATCATTTTAATTACGAAAAATAGCTCTAAACATCACCATTTTTGAAATAGTAAAAACAAAACTGAAGCATTAGTATTTACTTAAAAAATCTAATTCTTTTTTTAAAAATTGCGTAAATATCTTCTCTTTTTCAGATGGTCATTTAAAAATAATTTATATTAAAACTGAATTTTAAAAAAATTAAAAACCTTAAAAAATAGCAAAATCAGTTTGAATATTTCTAATTATGTTTAGTTCTTAACAGATGGCAGTGAGATCGTTACTTGTAATATTTACTATGGGGACAATATTTAAAATTTTTATGAAAAAAAATATTTTATATTGATCTGTGCTAGGATTACCAACATAAATACCAATTTGATTGAAATAATATATACATAGGTTACATGTCCATTGAAGGTTTTGAAATTATATTTTGCACTGAATTAAATTTGATTGCGTAGACGGGATATGGGAATGATTTTGAACCACTTGCGAAAAATGATTTAGCAACAATTTTAAATAAGAAAATTGAAGATTGTGGACTTTTTATTCATAAAAGATTAAAATTTCTAGCTGCGAGTCCTGACGGATTAATTGATGTAGATGGCATAACTGAATAAAAATAGTCCATATATTTGTAAAAACATGACTCCATCAGAAGGTATTTTACAAAAAAAAATCAAATACACCGTTCTAGACGAAAATGGAAATTTACAGTTAAAGAAAACTCACAATTATTATTATCAAGTGATGGGACAGTTAGAAATAACTGAAGAAAAATTTTGTTTATTTGTATTATGGACTCCAAAGGGTCTCTTATTCGAAAAAATTTGGAGGGATCATAATTTCTGTAAAAATAAAATGGAACAAAAAACTTACTGAATTTTATAACTCCAAATTATTGCCAGAAATATTAGACCCACGACATACACAAAAACTTAAAATTCGAGACTAATCTTTATTTTATTTTATTTTATTTTTTTTTTTTTTTCGTGTAATAGGCTATTGACAATGTATGTAACTGAATAAGGAACTAATTCGTTACAAGTGTTTTATTGTTTCATATGTTAAGTTGTACCCGAAAGATGATAAATCCACAAAGTGCTATTAAATGTAGGCTTAGGCTTTTACGAATGGCGTAAATTTATCGGCTCTTAAGTTTTTTAACACAAAAACTAGGCATTTTTCGTAAATAAACATGATTACATTTTTTGTAGAGAATTTTTCTTATCGAAATGGCACTTTATAAACTAAAAACTTTTTTCTCAACAAAATAAGTCAAAAAAACTATTGTTTTAAAAAATTCAACTTTTCTTTTTTTTTTGAATTTTTATATATAACTTTCTTCTGAGTGGATTTACGTATAGGCATTGGTTCACAAAAAAGAAAGCTGACTAATTTTTGATAAAAATTAGTTGAGATACAGTCGTTCAGTTACCTCTATAGTTTGTAAGCTTAGTCAGTGTGGGAAATAAATAATTATAATTAAGTTTTTCAAATTTATTTAATTTTACTGTAAATACCATAATTTTTTATAATATAATACTTTATAAAATAATTTTTTATTTAAAATTAAAGTAATCAAAATTATTGTGTAATTTCTTTTTTTTATAGTTATTGATAATCCTACCACAAAGCAATCAATATTTATTTGAAAGTTAACCATAAAAATATCTAATAAAAAAGACAAATATACTACCAACTACTAAATTATATTACACTACCCTTATCTGAAGTGTTGTAGTTAGGTTTTTTTGACAGATAATTGGTATATATAAAATATAAAAAAAGAGGTAAAATACATTTTAAATTGTAAACGTATATTTCGACTCTTTTTAGCATATTTGTTTTTTAACCAAATGATTAAAATTTAACAATTTTCAAAAATCTACCGCCGCCTGCTTGCCCCAAAACAAGCTGCCCGCAAGCTAATACGCTTATATAGCCTTAAAAAATTTTGACAAATGTGGCATTCATCAATAGAGGGACACCCTGTGAGTCGCCGAACAGAGTTTGAATTTTGAAAAAATTCGGTTTCATTTTTGAATTATAGATTCCCAGTTTGACATTTTTTAAAAATAAATTATATGTAAATTAAAATTGTTGTGCATCGGAATGAGCCAAATTTCAACTCATTCCAACGGCAAACTTGTGAAAGTATATTTTTTTTAAAAAAAAAAAATTTACTACTTTAAAAGTAGAGGGGGTATTTTTGCAACCGCGCCAACCCCGGCAGAAGTAGATTTTCATACTTCACTATTATCAAATAAGCTATATAAGAAATTCTAGCTTTGTGACGAGTACCTTAATCGAGGTGGCGGGTAGCTCTCCTACTATTACATTTCACAATTTTTTACATGCAAAATTTGAGAGTGAATAGTATAAAATTTTTCGCTATTTGATTCTTCTCTTTATTTATGCTTCAAATTCTACAACTCTGTCAAATTTCATCAACCTTAGATTGTTAGAAGTGCTTTATGTTTTTGATGATAAGTGGAAAGTCAATCTATCACTCAGTGACAAAATTGCCGTTTTTTGAGGTATTCAGGCTTGAAAAGAATAAGTCATTTATGTAAATAAATTGAAGATTTAGTTTCAGAATAAATCAATTTGGCACCAACAAACTCAAAAAATCATTTTATTTAAAAGCAATATTTTAAACAAATATGAATCTCCACCCACCGCCGGAGGTTTCTAGAACCATCCCGGTAGCGGGGTGGTGGGTCCAGAACTGTCCAATTCTTGCTACTGACTTTTTTTTCTTATTTTCTCAAAAACTAGCTAAGCTAGAATAATAGTTCAAAAACCTTTTTTATGTGATTTTTTTCCGTCTTTGCAATGGTGTATAAAAATGTGGCAAAAACTTTTAAATTATAGCAAATTTTAGCAAAAAACTAATTTTTTGCAAGAACAAAAACCATGTTCCTGGCATCCGACGTGCTTGGCTGAAGAACTCATCCAAGATTTTTGGACTTCTAACGTTGTCACCAAATTTCGAAAAGCTAGCAGTTTTTCTTGAAGAGCTATCGTGCTGATACATATATACATACATATGTACATAAGCCTATACATACATATATATATATATATATATATATATATATATATATATATATATATATATAAGACAAGTATTAGGTTAGGCGATAAAATAAACGAATTAAGTTTCTCTGTAAAAAACAGGTGGAGAAAATTTTATTTATTTTTTTAATTCAACAATAATTACGTTATATACACTATTTACAATCTTACCTGTAAAAAACAGGAAACGACAATTAGAGTTTATTATTATCACTTTTCTATTTATATAAGTAATTTTTAAATAATAAATTATACTTAAACTCTATTAAAAATTATAATAAAATGATTCTTCAATTCTCCTACTCAATCTGTCATCCTTCTTCCTGTCGGTAATTAAGATTATGTCGGCGCGCGGATCATGAGAAGCGCGGCAAATTCAAAACTAATGGAAGTATACTTTCATTACATCTCCCCCTCCCAGGGTGAAAATTCGTACAATTTTCAGTCTTCGTCTCCGTTCTCTGATATTGGAAGTAATTTTGTTACATGGAAGAGTCCAGTTTCTTGTTTTCGTCTTCCTGTTTTTATTTTATATATTGATTCTGACATCTTTTCTATTATTTCGAAAGGTCCAATCCTCAGTTCATCTAACTTTTTCCTGTTCAACCTGTTTCCATTTTCTATATATACTAGATCTCCTGTGTTAAACCGATGATTCTTTCTATTTTTATTAAATATGTTTTTGTTATATTCGTGTGATTTTCTTGTTCTTTCCAGCGCTAGTTTTTTATTTTTTATCCAATTTTCTTTATCAGTCCTTTTCATTTCATCAGGTAAAATACTGGTATCTGTGCCCTCCAATAAATACTTAGGTGTAAAACCAGTTACTGTATGCTCTGTTCTATTATATTTATCAACACATTCTCTGGCGATCGTTGTCCAAGCTTTTTTCCTTTCCTTTTCATTCGTTCTACATCTTATCTTATTAACTAGAGTCTGATTCAATCTCTCGTTCAGACCGTTGGAGAAGGGCGCGTTAACGGCTGTAAAAATTAGTTTAACATCTTTTTCTGACAAGAATTCCTTGAATTCTCTTGAATTTATCCCCGGATATTGGTCTGTCAGTATCGTTCCTATTTTCTCCGTTTCTAGAACCTCATTTACCAACTTGATGAAGTCAGTTGCACTCTGATTTTTTGATGTTAAAATGAACGCATATCTTGTAAAATGGTCCACAAGTAAGTGGAGGTATTTTTTTGTTGATCTTTGTCCTCCGAAGCCTCCAATGGTGTCTATTGACATTATTTCGAAAGGTTCTGTTGCTGGACCTAATTGTGACATAATTCCATATTTTCTTTGTCCTCTTGATTTGTTTTTAATACATATTTTACAGTTTTTACACACTTTTTTTATATTTTCAGTTATATTCTTGGCTGTATAATAAGGGCATACTCTATTCATCATTTGTTTAATTCCTATATGGCACCATTCAGAATGTATTTCCTTTATTATTTCTAAACTTAATTTTTCGGATAAAATAATCTTTTCTTTATTTCTAACTTTTCTATATAATACTCCATCTTTTTCTATTAATTTTGTTTTGGTTTTCTGCAATGTTCTATTTTCTTTTTGATCTTCTTTTATCTCCTTTATTGTTATTAGATTAACTATTTTCAGCATTTCTTCCGTATTTTCGAGTGGCTCTAATACCGGATTTCTACTCAGACTGTCTGCTTCGGCGTTATCTTTTCCCGGAATATATTTAATTTCAAAGTCGTATTGTGATAAATAATAAGTCATCTCACCAAGTTCTTCATCCGTTCTAGCTTTTATGTTTATATTCTCTAACGGCTTATGATCTGAAAATACTGTAAACTTTCTTCCAATTAGCCAGTGTTGCCAATATTTTACCGCTTCCTTGATTGCCAGACATTCCAAGTAAATTGCTTTTTTTCTTTTTTGTGACTCATTTAGTTTTTTTGAAAAATATGCTACTGGCTTTTCTTCACCGTTATTTTGTATCTGTTTGAATATTGCACCAATACCTTCTAGTGATGCGTCAGTGTAAATTCTTATTGGTAAATTCTTATCAAATATTTCTAGTACTGGTTGAGAACATAGTAATTTTTTTATATCAGTAAAAGATTTTTCGCACTCTTCAGACCATATAAATTTCTCATTTTTTCGTAATAGTTTGTGCAAGGGGTCTAGCAGTATTGAGCTTTTCGGTATATATTCATGATAGAAGTTGATTTTCCCGAGAAACTGTCTAATATTTTTCTGAGTTTTCGGAGTAGGAAAATTTTGTATTGAGATTAAATTATCTTTCACTGGTCTCACTGTATTGTGTTCTATAATATGTCCGAGGTATTTTACTGATTCTGTCGCAAAATTACATTTTTTGAATTTTAATCTGAAGCCTTCATCTACTATTGCTTTTATTACTTTTTCTATATGTTCTATATGTTCATCGAATGATTCTGAAAAAATTAAGATGTCGTCTATGTAATTCTCCGAAAAGTCTTTTAAATCATGTTTCCTCAAGATATTTGATAGAATTCTCTGGAAAACAGCTGGTGCTGTCTTTAATCCAAATGGTAGACACGTCCATTGGAAGTGTCCATCTTGAGTAACGAATCCTGTTTTCTGTCTATCTTCAATGCGCAGTGGGATTGACCAAAACGCAGAGTTTATATCTAGCGTGGTGAAGTATTTACAATTTCTTGTTTTTATTATTAAATCATTTATTAATGGGAATGGTTGAGCTTGTGGTATGATTATTTTGTTCAATTCGCGAAAATCTATACACAATCTTGACCGTTTGTTCTCATCTTTCTTGAATGCCAATGTTACTGGTGCTGCGAACGGGCTGTAAGATTCCTCGATTAGCTTATTTTCAAGTAATTTTGCCACTTGCTTTTCTATTTCTTTTCTATCTTCTATACTACATCTATACGGCCTCTTACTACAGTATTTATCAACTAGTAAGTCTATACGAGCTTCGTAATCAGTAACAGTGCCTATATCATATTTATTTTTCGCAAATGCTGTGTTATACTTTTCTATAAGTTTTTCAATTTTCAATTTCTTTATGCCATTCAAGTGATCTAAATTTGTTCTGAACTCGTTTTCATTTACATATTCGTTAAAATTTACTTTAACCTCTTCTAATTCTTTATTCTTATTCAATGTATTTATTTTTTCCTCTATCTGTGTTTCTGTCTTTTGAAATATTTGTAAATTTTCATCTTGAATTAGTTTGAACTTCTTTATTATATCTAAACCAATGAGAAAATCTTCGAAGTCATCTCTTTCTACAATGAATACATCAATGTATTCTTCTTTCTCAAAAATTTTTACTCTTATGGTTACTAAACCTTTTGTTTGTGTCACACCATTGACTGTTTTCAAATATATTTTATTTACATCTTCTGTCTTTTTCTTTATCTTAACTAATTTTGAATTTATGAGAGAGATTTGGGAACCTGTATCATATGTTCCGTTTACCTCTATTTTTCCTTCTAATAGTATTTTAACTTTTATCAATGGTGTGATTATTCGTTTTTTTGTTCTGTATTCAGATCTACTTCTATCACTGAATTACTTCCAATTACTCTAGCTTCATTTTCATTTTTCTTTTTAAACCAGCATGAATCCTCTGGGTGATATCTAATACCTTTGCTTAGTTTTTCACAATTTTTACATGGCTTCTTCTCTTCAAATTTTTTCTTATTTTCTTGTCTTTCGTCTTTCTTCTTTGTAAAATTATTTTTATTTGCTAGATTTTCACATTTTCTAATTTCATGTAGTAGTCCAGTTGAGTTTTCACAATTTTCCTTATCTATTTTATTTCTAACAAACTCAGGTAATCCTGCTGCTATAAGCATTACTAGCGACTTTGTACCAATATTATTATCCATATCCAGCAATAGTTTTTCTTTTTTTATAGCATATTCCATTAGCGAACCTTCTTTATACTTGTAGAATATAGCATACATCCCTGTACTCCATCCTTTGTCTGCAAATGACTCCAAGAATTTCTTTTTCCATTCAGACCATCCGGCTTCTATTGTCAACGTTGTTAGTGTTGCTGAGTGCCAATCTAAACACGATTTGTCCAAAAATAATCTTAGTATCTCGATCTTCGTATCATCTTCTCTGATTTCAAATCTTCTACACTCTTTTTCAAATGTCTCCAACCACTGCTTTGCATTGGAGTATTTGCATACAAATTTTTCAATCATAAACCTCTCTACTATGTTTTTCAAATTTATTTGATTTTCTTTCTTCTGTGCGAATCTCTCTTCACTTGTTTCCACTATTTGTTCTAAGTATAGATCATTAAATTTTATATTATCATCTTCATCAAAATAAATCTTCTTCATTTCTTCTGTACAAGTAATCCATATTGTTCTTTCTTGACCTCTTTGGTTGAGACTTTTTCTAATTCTCTTATAGTTCTCCGTTTTTGTCAACTCATTGTGGTTATTGACAAACCTTTCAGCTTCTGGTAATACATACGTCTTATTATCCTCTGTTGTAATAGAAGTTATATAAATTACACTTGTCTTTTTGTCACTTGGTGATGCCACATATTTAAATGCAAATTGTAGTTTTTTTGCCATTATAAACAAGAATTGTCGTTTTATAAGACAAGTATTAGGTTAGGCGATAAAATAAACGAATTAAGTTTCTCTGTAAAAAACAGGTGGAGAAAATTTTATTTATTTTTTTAATTCAACAATAATTACGTTATATACACTATTTACAATCTTACCTGTAAAAAACAGGAAACGACAATTAGAGTTTATTATTATCACTTTTCTATTTATATAAGTAATTTTTAAATAATAAATTATACTTAAACTCTATTAAAAATTATAATAAAATGATTCTTCAATTCTCCTACTCAATCTGTCATCCTTCTTCCTGTCGGTAATTAAGATTATGTCGGCGCGCGGATCATGAGAAGCGCGGCAAATTCAAAACTAATGGAAGTATACTTTCATTACATATATATATATATATATATATATATATATATATATAAATTTTAGTGAATATTATTATTCGGTTCTAGGGGCCTCAAAACAAATTTCTGCCAGTCCCGGGCTTAAGTCGTGTTACGGATAACACCGTAATAGCTGAATTTCCAGAATTCTTTCTGGAAATTCGCTAAAAGACACTTGCGTGGTAAAGAACGCATAGCAGTTGCGAAGGAACTTTAGAATAATGCTGCTTATAACTGGTGACGGAAACAAGCAAATTTAAAAATGAAATTTGGCGATTTAGAACCGGCAAACCTATATAAAGATGATGTCCTGCGAAAAGCAAAACAACAAACTAAAGATAAAGAGCTAGGGCTAGTAAAAGTTACAGATCCCCTAGCTTCCATTGTTAAATTAAAATATAATGCAGAATTTACAGGATTTATTAGAGAAATTGCAACTGATAAAATTTACATTTTTTATTGGAATGCCGAACAATTGTATTTATATAAACAATGGATCAATTCCACAGACAGAAAGGAAGTGACTTTATCTATCGATGCAACGGGATCTGTAATTAATCGTATTCGTAAACATGATGGCACCAGTAATGCTATTTATCTTTACCAAGCTGTGGTACCTTTTCATGGCAAGATTCTACCTGTGTTTCAAATGGTTTCCGAGAAACATGATACTAATATTATAACGTATTGGTTAAGAGAATGGCTGCGCTCTGCTGCCCCGTGCCCTCCTGAAATTGTCACAGATTATTCTTTATCTATATTAAATGCAGTTTCGTTAGCCTTTAATAATATGAATATTAAGGAATATGTGGATAATTACCTGAAAATAACTCAATCAAACTGTAACCAGATTACTTTTCATTGTATAGTACGTATCGACATAGTACACATGATCAAATTAGTTTGTCGCTGGAAATGTTTTCAAAATCGACATCCATGCGTCAAGGATTTTTTTGTAAGATGTGTAGCAATTTTAACGAAGTGCTACGGTATAAAGTTTTCAGGCAGTGTTTCGTGATATTTTAACAGTGGCATTGTCAGAAACAGAATCAAAAGACAAATCGAATTTTTGTGCCGCAGCTTATGATAGATTTTCCAAAGCTATAACAGAAACTGCAAGTTGCTATAATGACCCAACTGAAATAAATGATAAAGATATTTCTCCTGAATATGATATTAATAATTATTATGTATGTATCCCAAACTTTATTCAAAATACCGTCGATGCTTGTAAGCTTTTGTTATCCGAGGGTGAAAGACCAAATCCCTATTACTGTAAGGACTTTGCAGAAAACCTTATTAGAATAGGTGCACACTTTCCCCTTTGGACGGCTGTATTAACTCACGACGAGATGTCTACAGCAACCTCTTCCCGCAGTGAAGAATATTTCCGTGAATTAAAAAATATAATATTTAAAAATAATATACCCACACGTAATGACAAATTTTTAGTAACTCATATGAGATCCATTGATGGCACAACAAAAATATTACATGCTTTGAATGAAGTAATAAAGAAAATGATCAGAATTGTCTAAATTTACATGGAAATGGTAATAATGAAATTGATGAAACGGAATGTGTAAAGAAATCACCGCAATTAAAAATATCCATTTCATTTACATAGGCAGATGCAAATAATAAACGGGGACATGACGTGAAAGTTATTCCCGAGAGCGAAATAGAAAATAACCTGAAACTCGACCAAGCGAAAACACTACCACTAAAAAAACGAAAAATTGAAATTGTTTTTGAAAGCAGTTTGGAACTTGATAATAAAGAAGATATTAAATTTTCGCCGCTTTCTACCAAAAATTTAATTAAATCGACGCCAATATTCAAACAAAGTAGTGACAAAGTTTATGGTCACGAGTACCTCAACGACACTGAAAAATGGAAAAAAAATCCAAAAAGCGAGGTAAATACCTCAGGCCTTGTCCCGATTTCGGAATTCGCCAGAACGGACCGAAAGTAATAAATGTAGTACCACTCTTAAAAAATGGAACAATTGTAAGTTGTGTAAAACTATTTAAAAAAAAATTCAATTAATAAACACGTGTAATTTGATTCAGTTGCTCAATCGTTTCTGGTCGGTTATCGTGACTGTATCCATTACCAAGATTATATTAAATCTGTTAGCAGTAGTTTTTTAAATTTTATTATTAAGTAAATTTGGTACTACTGCTAAAATATATAAAGAAAGAGCTTTAATTATGAGTTCAATAAAGCCAGTTGTAAAAGGCATCTTAGATTGCAGTTTTAATGTAGGTAATCTCATAAAAAATCATTTATTAGCTGGTACCTCATCTTATGTAGTTACTAAAAATTGTAATTCCTGTGACAAGAGTACGTCAGATGATGTAATTGTTATAGAGTTAGATGTAAATTTATTTTATCAAAAGAGCATTAGTTGTTTAGAAGAAGCTTGCAATAGTAAGTTACAACAAAAAACCCTTTGTTCTAACTGTAAAACAGAAATGAGGTGCAATATTCTTCTCGGACATCATATAATCATCGACATGGAGGCGTTACAACAAATTTCACTAGCCAGAAACCTTGGTGACCCCGACTGGAATAGACTGTTTACAATCGGTGATTTACCAACCAAAATTTTACTGAAAGATAAATATTATAGAATTATTGCAGTCATTGAGTACATACCTCCACACTTCTGCGAGGATGATATACAGAAAAATAGTTCAATAGGTCATTATATTTCACATATTCATCGTATAAATGGCAGATGGGAAACCCATAATGACCTAAGTAGTGATGGAAAACCATTAACCCTAACTTCCAGACTTTTTCATGAAAAGAGAAGACTCAGCATATTAATATTTATTGCGGAATAAACCCAAAGCTTAGCTACAAAAAAAAAATTTTAAATATGTCAACGCCCAACTAAAAGCTCAGCAAAATTAAAAGATTTTTTTGAAACAATTTTCAATACAAAATTTACAACAAATAATCGTTGGTTTGTTTTGTACATACAAATTACAGAAATTTTACACTATTATTAATTTAATTTAAGGGAGGCAATGTGAATAAAAAATTTATTTAATTAAACAAATTAAAAAGAAATGTGTATATAGTAAATTTTAAAATTACATTAGTATTTTTACATTTCTATAATTATTTCTATAATTCTTCATTTTTACAATTACATTGTTAAATAGTTCTTAAGTTAATTGTTGTGAGCTTTACTTTGTGGAAATTCATTTTAATTAAATGAAAACAACTTATTTTGCATAAATTCCACTATATTTATTCCACTAAATCAATATTCGTATATTCCCGCTTCCATCAACTAAATTTACAAATTCATACTAACACAATTAACTAATACTAACTCCGCAGAATTTTCCAAAATTTTACTAACCGTATTAACATACTAACTAAATTAATATTTTCCTTATCCCTAACCATTCATCAGTTTTTGTTTCTACATCTCTTTTTAGTAATACATACTATTCGGAAAATATTTAATATTTAAAATACAATTATCTATATAATTTAAAGTAAAATTTTTTTGATTTACTACATTTAAAATTATAATTCTAGTATTAGTAGTATATTTACTATAGTAGCTTATGTCTGTATGGTATTTTGTATAAATTATTTCGCGTCTAAGGATAAATTTAATGAATGTTAAAGTTTAATATAGTAAATTTTACTTAACTTACTTTATAATATAGGTTTCTTTAAGTATAAATATATATACATTTAGTATTGTATTTTTATTTAAATATATTTTAATTTTTTGGAAACCTTCATAGGTTAGCATTCTATTTTAATGTCTGTTTCGTGTTATCTTCGATAACATTGTGAGTTCACAGGACGATAATAAATCGGAGCCTTTAGTATATTTGGATGCTAATCATCCAATTACATCATCATCTAAGCCAAATACACCTAGTATGGACATAGCAGCAGTATTGCATGACCGAACTTCACAAATGGTTGACAACACCATACTTGTTTCGTCTGTAGCTGATCAATTAGCCGCACAGCAGAATTTATTGAAAGAGATAGTACATGAGTCTGCTGACATCAGAGCCAATAAGGATAGAGTTTCAAATCAGTCACCGGACATCTCGATATTGAACGTTCAGTATCCAGAATCAATCCTTAATTGTATAATAGCAGTGAATCAATTGGTGAGATTAAATCTTTTTAGTGAATCTTACATTTTAACATTTTTAACAGTTAAGGTTCGGTTACCACAAGAAACCTATGGACTCAATTAGTCGCTTCAAATGCGCTGTAGTCATCTACACGGCAATATTTAATATCTTTAATTTCGCTTACACAACGACAGTTGCTCGTTGACCGCTTTGTCCTTCGAAAACAAGGACAAAACGAATCATTTTTCAATTTTGTAAATTCCATTAAAAGCTCTGTTGATATTTTGGAACCAAAGTGGCCTGAAACTATTGTTATTAACTTATGCACATATAAATTTTACTACTTTTGAATTGGTTAAATTTGCTCAAGTTCCATCAAATTTTATAGAGCTGGACAAAAAAATTGCTCGAGTTCAAGAAATTATTTCTCGAACCCGTCTTTATCAACCAGCAACACATTTTAATACCATTAAATAATTAACTGTTTAAGTTGGATTTTGTAATTGAACATTTTCATTCAGTTTCTCATCATGGCCTTACTAAATGTTATAGAGCAATTGAGGAGCGTTTTCTCAAAGCAATACAACAAACAAAAAATTCAATTTCATTTTTTTGCTGTTTCGTACACTCTTTCTATAGCTAAACACGGTGGTACTAACGAATTTTCTGAAAGCAATACATAAACCAATCAAATAGTATTGCAAAATTTCTTAGTTTTTTCAAAGTGATACATCTACGAAGAACAAATTTTCTCAAAATGATACATCAAACGTAACTAGATTCTTATTATATTATTGTTATCCTTTTTATCAAAATCGCGTGCTTATTGCATCAGTATTTACATTAATTTAACTGATTGCGTAACGAAGAAAGCACGCATGCCAGCAAAATCAACCTCTTCCAAAATTAAGTGTTGGAGAGGTATTTTACTCTCGTCAAACCTGGCTGTATAATTTTTGTGTAATGCAACATAAAACTAAAACTAAACAAACCAAGGACGACATAGAGTTTTATATTTGGTTAGAAAATCTTTAGTTAGCATTATAGTTAATTTAATTTTCATTATTATAATTATTAATTAATATAAGTAATAATGGAAGTGCAAAGACAAAAAAGAAAAAGCTTGCCCGTACAAGTGAAATTAAACATAATAAGTGAGTTAGAGAATGGTGCATCACTTCGCACACTGGCACAAAAATATAATATTTCTGTCGGTAGTGTGCAATATATTCAAAAAAATAAGGACAAAATTAAGCAGTTCGGTAAAACTTACCATAAAAAGTTTGTTGCCAATCGGCGACGAAAATCTATACCACCAGCCGAAGAATTGGAACGTGCCTTGTTTCAATGGTTTCAGCAAATGAGAAGTTTAAATAACATAGTAACTTCATTAATGCTACGTGCAAAGGCGATCGAATTTAATGAAAAGTTGGGTGGGCCTTCTAATTTCGTAGCAAGCAATGGGTGGATTCGAAATTTTAAGAGACGTTATGGTTTACGGGATCTAAGTGTAAAAGGTGAAAAACTTTCGTCAGATGAAAATGCTGCTGCCGACTTTAAAAATACTATCTTCCAAACAATTCTGAACGAAGGCTACAACCTAGAAGACATCTACAATGCGGATGAAAGTGGTGTTTTTTGGAAAATATTGCCGAAAAAAACGATTGTACTGCCGACTGAAACAAAAGCACCAGGATCAAAATTACCGAAGGATAGAGTTATGAATATTTTTTTGTGCCAATGCTTCTGGTAATCATAAATTACCCCTTTTTATTATTGGGAAAAGTAAACAGTCACGCGATTTTAATAAAATTATTTCGTTACCCGTTAGCTACACTGAGCAAAAGAGTGGATGGATGGATGGCACTTTATTCCGAGAATGGTTTGAAGATGTTTTTATTACGGAAGTCCTGGCATATAAGGCAAAAAATAACTACAAAAACAGTTTTACTTGTTGATAACTGCCCTGCCCACCTTAACGAAAATATTTTAAATAATATTCATGAAGATTTTAAAGTAGTTTTTTTTTTCCACCGAATGTAACTGCCTTAATCCAACCCACGGATCAAGCGATTATATCAACGTTTAAAAACCTTCATAAAAAATATTTATTAGAAAATTTAATTTCGGAGGTAGAAAATACAAGCACAGATCTATTTTTTAAAGAAAATGCGCTTATCCGATGCTTGTTTTCATTTTGTAAAAGCTTGGGATGAAATTAAGAATTACACGTTGCGACGAGCTTGGAAAATCTGCTTCCTGACAACGAAGCTTCCACAAGCACTGAGTCGACTGATACCACTATACATTTTAACATTGAGCAAATTAGAAAAATCCCAAAATATGAAAACATTCAAGACTTTAATTTAACTGAGTGGTTGAAATGTAACGAAAAAGAAACGGGGTACGCAATTTTATTAGACGACGAGATAATTGAATCTATTCGCAACAATAGTCAAGAAAAAAAAACAGAAGAAGAGGATACAGACAAAGAATGCGAAAACGAGGATACAGATGGCGATATTTCAAAAGAAAGGGCACATGAATCGTTCATGACATTTTTTAACTGGGCGAAATAACAAAACGAAACAGATTATGAAATGTTAAATATTCTGTATAAACTAAAAAACACATATTTTAAAAAATAAGAAAAATAATACATATTATTTATACTTATTGTAATAAATACAATTCATAAAATTTCATCACAATATTTAATAACGTTAAAATACACACATGTTTGCTCAAAAACTTGATAATGTTTACAGTAAAAATAAAATAAAATTAAAAGAATGTTTCTAAAAATGAAAAAAGGTTTGTTAACCCTTTTGTATTTTTTTAATGCGTAGCGATACATAAAATGAACGTTTAAAGATACAGTAGATGGTCTGATATTAGATACACCAACAGACGTGGCTCTCTCTCTGTGTATTTTATATCAAGCACTAGTATACAGGGTGTGACCAATGGAATATAACATAAGATTTTCAAAAATTATGTTAAGAGATAAATTTATTTCTACATATTAAATACAAAACTTGCCAAAAAAACAAATAAAACCGCAATATAAAAAATATTTTAAGGGGGGAGTAGGGGCTAACGCTAAAAAAAAAACACTTTTTTTGTGAATTTTTTACAGAAATATGGCTTAAGCTACTTTAATAAAAATAAATACATGCTGTTAAACATCATTTAAACAATATTTAAAAAATTTTTCATTAGGAAATATTAAAAAATAAGCCCGTGACAGAGGTTTTCCAAAAACATGTTTTTCGAGAGGTGCTGTGCGGTGCCATTCGCCATTCATCGTAAAATCATCTGAAATCAAAAAAGTCGAATTTTTTAGTTAAAGTATGACAAAAGGCTCCCCCCCCCCCCAGAGACAGAATTTTTTTTTTTTCTTGTTTTGGCATCAAAAAAACGTAAAAATTGCTTTTTTCGCGAAAAATTTCGCCATTTTTTAAAGTGAAAAACTACCTTAAAAAAAAAATAAAAAAAGTAATCCTGGGGGGGGGGAGGTTTTTTTGATTTTGAAAACGTGTGCCAAGTTTAAAAAGAATCGGTTAAATAGTCTTGAAGTTATGAGTGGCACCGACTTTTAAGAATTCATTTTGAGAAAAACGCGTTTGAAAAAATGACTCTAAAAAAATGATGAAAAAAATTTTTTTTCGTACCTTAAACGGAATCATCGATTCCAGCTCCATAAAGGACATTTCCTGAAGCAATATCATTGTCCTCTATTTCTTTTTTTTTCAATCTTCGTTGAATTCGAGCGTCTTTTGAGTTTTGTTCAGCTTCTCTCTCTGCCCTGGCAATGCGCTCGCAGTCTTGTGCTCGAGCGTACTCGTGAGCGCTTGGTCCAACACGGACTCCAAGATCATTTAAAAACTTTAATAATGCACCAGTACCTTCATTGAAAGTACTGGCAGCAATGTAGGCTGCAAACTCTACCATATTTTTGCTTCCTGATAGCTTTTTCGGTGCGATACGCCAAATGAGTTGATTCAAGCTTTCATTGGCGTTTTGTGTGTACCCTCCGACACACCTTTGCAAAAGTTCATCTTTGGATAAATCCTCGTATATTGGCTTGATCGCTTGAATTACATCGTCTGGGAGAGGATTATAGTCGTGTTTGTAATCTTGAATTGTACCTGATGCTAAAGCCTTCTGATATGAGCACCACGAGTTTTTGCCGGTCATGCACTTGTCGTGCTGCGGTTTTTCGTCGGTCGATTGCTGGTGATAAAATGTCGCCCAGATGGCAGTTTTCATTTTTTCTACGGATTCGCAATTGTTTCGAATTGCAGAACCGTAGTAGCGACTTAAATTGTCTATCATTTTTCCAGTCAATCGACCTTTTCCACCTAATATCTTGCTTCTTCGTTTTTGACCAGCAGTTTTTCCAGACTTTACGACCTTTTCTTCTACGGTGTTTTTCACTAAATCTCGCAGACGGGCACCCATTCTTTTTTGTACGTGGCCAACACACTCTTTCTTTTCAATAGTAAAATTTTCACCGTAAGGCTTTGCTTTAACTAAATTCCCAAAGGTCTTGGAATCGCCGTCTCCGACGTAGTTACCGATTCTCGCACCGTATTTTTCTTCGGAGCGGCGAAACATTTCGATCACAGCACCTACTTCCATATTCCCGGAAGGTCCTGAATGATTAGCTTGGCATTCCCCTTGTTCTACGTGCGCTTCATGCCACTCTTTAAATTCTTCTGTGTTCAATTTTGACTCCCAAGTTTTGCACAAATGACAGTATAAACTGCTCGTAAAAATGTCAATTACTTTACCTGTCTCGTAACCGATTAAACTTGTAACACCGAACAATGAAGAATACCCTTGCTTCATCCACGTGCCGTCTCCAGAAGCTGTTAAAACATCGGTTTTACTATTTTTTAAAGTTATCTTTTTTTCTTCTGCAGCAGCGGCTAAAAGATATCGTTCGCCAGTAACTTGGGCGGACGTACAAATTTTTCTCATATTGTCAATATAACTGGTTTTGCTTAGAAAATTGCCGGTCAAATCCATTAATCCGCAGAACTTTCTACAACCGTCGTAACCCAAGCCTAGCATGCGCATAACAGAAATAAATCTCGTGTTTACTTCGTAGGAACGACCGATTGTCTCGCTTGATGGTACGTAACGCGGTTCACAATTAGCACATTTTACTTGAACTTGAAATCCAAGGCCTTCTTTCTTACAACACTTAAAATCCAGTTCTCCGTCACACGTAACACATTTAACTAATGTTGAAATCGATTTAAAAACGAGTAGGAAATCAACAATTCGATAATGTTTTTCAATATCTTCTGGTACACTTCTAACAGTATTTACTTTGATTTTTTTAGCCGATGCACTACTTATATCCAAAACGTCTTCTTTTTTCTTAAATGGACTTGCTCTTGGTTTTGATTTGTATAAACGACTTTTATTAATTTTTCGATCAACTCGAGAAACTTTCGAAACTCGTGTCATGATTTTAAAATTCACAAAATCACTCAAAACAAAATAGCGGCACAGCAACTGCTCAGTTTAACGTACGACAACGAACTGACGCTTCTTTTTCTCTCTCGAATATATACGTTAACTGTGCGTGCTATGCTACAGATATTTGTTTTGAATATAACAGGAACCTTCTAGAAATATAACAATGAATCGAAAAGATTGGCTATAACTTCTAGAGTTTTGCTCCGATTGACTTGAAAATTTGACACAACATTCTTGAAATGATTTACTATAAGATGAGTGAATACAAAAAATTTCGATTTTTAGCCCCTACTCCCCCCTTAAGCAAAATAGGGGTTGAATAAGTTGAAAAATGATTGCGCATCGATATATATATTGCGTACTATGTCTGCAGTTTTCATACACACTATGTATTATGCATTTATGTTTAATTTTACGTTCTCACAGTTCGACACATCATGTCAAATTACATCATCGGTAAACGCACTCTTGATACATCCATGTTGTCTCTTAATATTAAATAAACATTGCAAGTTTAATAAAATAATAAATAAATCACATCTCATATCATGTTTATGTTACTAGTAATAAAAATCATACTGTACAATAAATATGTCAAATTTTTCGAATAAAAAGAATAAGAATGCTATTTTTTTTATCTCTTTTCCGCAACGCGGTGTATTTTATGTTAAGCGTATCTTATGTTAGACTTTACCTGTATTTTTTATATTCGGGTTTACTGATAACAGTGATGAAAGGAACAATTGATATTTATAAGTGATTGTGTTAAAATGTGTTATGAATATGTGAAATAAAGTGAATGAACATTTAAAAATATATTTTATTGGTATGTAGAAATTAATCTCATTTTTAATATTATTTTTAAGATCACATATTTTTATATTTGATACGTCACACCCTGTATACTACTGTTTGATATTAAATACACACAGAGACAGAGAGAGAGAGAGAGCCACGTTTGTTTATGTACCATATATCAGATCACACGTGTAAGTGAAAAAAATGAAAGAAGTGGGTTCGTCTAGAAATTCGAAATATTTATACACAATACTGAATACAGATAGACGCGGTATACGGACTTCCGTAAACGTTGAAAATTCTCAACTTTGAAATAAACTGAAATAAAGTGGGTGACAATAATATTTTCAAACTTGTCATTCCTGAACATCCTTGTCATTGGAACGAAACAAAGCCCATCGCAAAACAGTATAAAAACGGCCGATACCTAAAACTAAAACATGAGGAATGGTCCAACGTCCTCGCTACAAAAATATGGGAACAGACAAAAATTTCTTGGGCGTTTTCTTTCAAAAATGCAACCGTTTTTCCAAGTCTTAACGCCAAATGTTTCGTAAAATTTAACGCATTATGTAAAAAAAAAATGTAAAGCAACATTAAGCGGTAAATTATTTAAAAAACCACACAATTATCGACTTCAAAGCCACTTTTAATACTCAGCTCATTTTTTATTTTTAAATTTTTTTTTTTTGTTTCTGGAATCTCAAGACATGTAAAAACAATGTTGTATACGTATATTTAGTTTTTTAAAAAAATATTTATTTGTATAAAAAAAGAAAAATAATAAAAAGGTCGATTTTTGATGTTTTTTTTTTTTGGCGAATATCCCCTTAAATAAGAATTGATATAACAAGGGCAAAAATGATAAAAAAAAGAATAAAATCAGAAGACTTTGGCAAAAAATAATGCAACAAGAGATAAAACGTCAACTAAACCAAATGTCCTACAAAATTTATTATAAGCTCGATAAATGAGCCGTTTATTTTGAAAGTGGGGCAAGTCCATTTTTGAAAAAAATGAAGATAATGGTAGTTGTAGATAAGACTTACTATGATCTTTTTATCTGTCAATAATTTATAGTCAAAAAAATTCAAAAGCCTAATATATGGAAGGTTGAAGTTTTAGCTCTCAACAGTATTGTAAATATGTTTATTTTGATAGTGGTGCAAGTCCACCTTACAAGTAAAGTTCCCGAGACCGGACCTACCGATTTTGATAAAACTTAGACATATTGTAGAACACTAAAAGATAAGTAACACGTATTTTTTTTACCTCCGGAAAAGCGGTTTGAAGGGGTAAAATTTTCCTTCAGAAACTGGGGTAAAAATTTAATTTTTCAAATATCTCGAAAACGGTAAGAGATAGAGTGAAAGCTTAAATTGGTGATCTTGCTCTTTCTTAAAAAGCTATCTATTGATATGTAATTTGTTTAAATTACACCAACAGGGGTAGTTGGGGGCTAAGATTTGGGAGTTAATTTTGCGAAAAGGGGTAAAAATAAAATATAATAAAGTTTTATTTACAGATTTCAAGTATACGTAAAAAATCTAATCGACCTGTTTTACTCAATTTCCTAATACTAAATCCAGGGGTAGTTAGCTACGGGGGTGACTGTGTCGACATAATCGTACTATTTGAGTAATTAAAAACTTTTTCAAAGAAAATAGTTTAAAATAATTAGAATAAATTTTCAAAATTCATTTTAAGCAACACTGCAGAGGGGGTGAGTCGCCCTTTTAAAGAATATACTAATTTTCGTGCTTCTGACGTTGAACTGTCGTATGAAAGGTTTTTTATTATGTTTATTTTTAAATTATACAACTGAAATATTATCAATTTACATTAACGATTACAATAATTCATTAATTTTGAAAGTGAGGCAAGTCCATTTAGTTATATTAAAATCACTATTTTTTTTTAGCCAGCACTATAAACACTATTGGGTTATAAACTTACATTATCTAATACCACAAAATACAAAAAATATGACTATTAATACTTACCAATTTATTGAAACGCAAACCCTTAAATATCTCACAATAACAAAATATGGACTTGCCCCACTTTCAAAATAAACGGCTCAAATATAGAATTTGGTCTAATTAGAGATGCTCATCATACAATACATAACCATTTATTTAAAATAAAATAAAAACAGAATTATCTAATACCAAACATATATTCTAGAACTTAGCAAGGGTGATTCGCAAATGTGGAATGCAACTAGGAAAATACTTCAGTCGAAAACTAACATACCACCTCCTAAAGAAAATGGGCAGTTATACATCACAGATATCGAAAAAGTTGAAATAATGGCTAATTATTTCGCAACGGTATTTACAACTGAAGATAATGGCAACAGTAAACTATCTTCTGACCAAACAACTAATAAACATGATATTGAAGAAATCGAGTTAACCAGCCCCAATGAAACTAGCAACATTACTCAATCATTTCCTAACACAAAAGCTCCCGGTCCTGACGAAATAATCAATTACTTGCTAAAATATCTTCCCGTAAAAGGACTAAGTCGCTAACACATTCGATACTTGTTTAACGTTTGAATATTTCCCTAAAACGTGAAAACTGGGTAATGTAATTCTGGTTCATAAGCCCAATAAAGTCGCCGTTAAGTGTTACCGTTAACTTTATTAAACACATTATCCAAAGTACTTGAAAAGATTATACAGAAAAAATTGCCGAAAACCAATTTGATTTTCAAAAAAATCTTTCCACAAATCATTAACTACTAAAAATGATAAAAAGTATCGAAAAAGGATATGAAAATAAACAATACACTATCGCAACCTTTCTTGACATTGAGAAAGCCTTCAATCGCCTGTGACAAAAAAGTCTGTTCCACAAACAACAAGCCACATGAACACCTAAATACATATAAAATATCCTAATTTAATTCCCCATCAACAGAAAATTTTCAGTGACCCTAAATGGCACTAAATCCACTATCAAAGAGATGCAAGTCGGCGTCGCACAAGGCTCAATCCTTGGCGACGCCGACGCCGACTATATATATATATATATATATATATATATATATATATATATATATATATATATATATATATATATATATATATATATATATATAGTTATGGATTCGATTTATTAAGAATTAAATAAATTTAATAGATCCTATTTCATTTTCTATATTTTATGTAAAATCAATATTCAGCATTTTCTCATTAAACTATTGTACATCATCATATTTTCACACCAAATAAAGAAATCTTATAGATAATTCTGCTGAATTGGACAAACGAAAAAAACACGTGCATCCTTTCAAAATTGTATAAATACGATCGACTTATTCGTTTGTTCAAGACTTTTCGTTTAGAATTCGTTTGTATTTTGTAATAACGATATTTGTAAAGGAGATCATTAAAATAAAGTTTTATTTTTTAATTACATTTTTTGAATCAAAACATATTTGGCGCAGTCGGTAGGATTTTGTTAGCATTGTTGAAGAAAATTGTGCTATTGCGAATTGTATTTTGACGGGTTATCAAGACAACAATTCGGTCTTGACGGTTTCTCAAGAAGAGTGATACAAATCTGAACAGTGCGTGGATTTTCAATCTTTTAACAAAACAAAGAACCTACACGGAGATTAAAATATCAACCGGTCGTTTCATAAAAAAATTGTGAAATTGTGAACTAATTATTGGCGGTTTACCAGTAACGAGTTCAATCCAGGCGGCTTACTTGGGCCAGTGGTTTCACAACTATTGGACAACGGTCAATTGGATCAACACACAATCCAGCAACAACATATCACTGGCGATGAAAGGTGTAATATTGTGCATGTAAGTACATTATTTACATTCTTTCTCTTTCTGCAAGTGCTTAATGTCCAAAAAATTTTCTCCTTACCACAAACGAGAGTCTTCCAACACACCCGGCGCAGTAAACACAAGTGTTGAAAACACTTTCTCTTCGCTGTATACGATTGAAGAAGTTCAGTTTAGTTTAGTTAATATTAATTTAGAACCAATTAATCTAAATATCGAAACAAATACTGAAAATATTAATAATTGTTCAGATTTAGAAATAAATAATACAGGTAATACAATGACGCGAAACGAAACTAGTGGATATTTAGAAGCTCTAAGATTACCCGATACTATTAAAGATTTAACTCCTTTTGACGGTAACTCACGTCAATTATTTGATTTTCTTAGTAACGTAGAAGAAATATTAGCATCAGTACCCGGAATTAATGGGACACCCCAAGGTAAACTATGGTTACGGGCAATTAGAAATAACAGGTGGAGCTAGTGAAGTACTAAACATGTACGGAACTAGTATAGATTGGGGTGAAATTAAAAGTAATCTTATTTCCCATTACGCAGACAAGCGAAACGAGAGTAGTATAATACGCGATTTACATAATTTACGACAAACAAACCAAACCATTGAACAATTTTACGGTTCAATTATCGAAACATTTTCCGCCATGGCAAATTTTATAAAGTTACACGAAACAGACCAGATAATAGTTAGGGCAAAAATTAAGTTGCATTCAGATTTATGTAAGGATGTATTCTTAATAGGACTTAAAGAACCAATAGGTAGTGCCATTAGGGCTCGCCAACCCAAAACCCTTCACGAAGCATTTTCAATGTGCATTCAGGAACAAAATATTTATTACGCTAGAAGTAATTATATTCAAAAACAACAAATTGCTGTCAAATCAAAACCCAAACCAATTAATTATCCAATTTAATTTTATCATCAACCTGCTAGGCATAACAATTATAATTTCCCTAAAACTACATATCAACCACCTAAACCAGTGCAAAAGCAGCTACCACCGCCCCAACCTCAACAGAATAATTTCATGCAAAGACCTGGACCATCTCACTACACTCCAACACCGAAGGACATTGGAAGTAACAGGATGTCAATTAGAAATCCACAACAAAATCAACCAAAACTAATGGGACACTCCTTCTTCAGACAACAAAGTAAACCAACTTTCACCAGTCAAGAAATTCATCACACAGAAGGAGCAAAACATCAACTGGACGAATACGTGAATGAAAATATTCCTCAAAACGCCAGTTGGGAACAACCTGTAACCGGATATCAAACTGAATATCAGGAAACGAACGACTATGGAAACTATGACTACCCATACGAAATCGAAGCTGAAATTGACGATGAAAATTTTCAATCGACCTGCCCGAGCAACGAGGATTCATAGATTAAAATTTGCATGGATCAGAACTCCCATATATTCATATCCTACATTCTTCCGGAAAACAAAGTTCCTTATTGACACAGGATCATCAAACTCCTTTATAAACCCCGAATACGTGCACCCCGATGACTTACAAACAACCCAGACTGTTGGAATTAAAACAATTCTAACGACACATAAACTTAATAAACGAGTAATATTACCAATCTTTGACGAATTCAAAACACAAGGACAACTAGACTTTATTGTATTTAAATTTCACAACTATTTTGATTGTTTACTTGGGCTTGACATTTTAAGTAAATTAAAAATACAGATAGATACATTTCACAAATGCTTATACACACCTCACACGACAATTAAACTACTATACAAACCAAACTTTATGAGCGGACAACACAAAATTCCACCTAATAACAAAATTATCACTAAACTACCCGTAGATATCCAAAATGGTGACGTAATTCTTCCTGACACATATATAAATGAAAACTTCCTTATCCCTCCCGGTATCTACTTAGCAAAAGATTGGCATATAATTGCTCCTACTATAAATCTTTCTAATTCTCAACAAACCTTCTTCGTCGAACAACCACTAAAAGTTGAGCTACTCCATCATGAAATAATTGAATTTAACACTCACCAAATAACCCAAGAATACAGCGAATTACCTCCAGTTGAATCTCTAATTAGAGTAAGCCATCTCAATTCAGAAGAACGACGAAGTATCATATCATTGTGTCGTGAATTTGAAGACATATTTGACAAAGAAGGACAACAACTTACCTTCACCAATCAAATAAAATACCGGATAATACCAAAGGATGATTTGCCAGTTTATACCAAATCATACAGGTACCCACAAATCCATAAAGAAGAAGTCAAACAACAACTGGACAAAATGCTTAAACAGGGAACCATCCGACCGAGCTTTTCACCATGGTCATCGCCGATTTGGATAGCTCCAAAAAAAATCGACGCTTCTGGAAAACAGAAATGGCGACTAGTCGTCGATTACAGGAAAATCAACAAGAAGACCATTGATGATCGTTACCCAATCCCGAACATCACCGACATTCTCGATAAGCTTGGAAAATGCATGTATTTTACGACATTGGACTTAGCAAGTGGGTTCCATCAAATCGAGATAGATCCAAAAGATATTCCGAAAACAGCTTTTTCAATCGAAAATGGCCATTATGAGTACGTGGGAATGCCTTTTGGATTGAAAAATGCGCTGTCTACATTCCAACGGGTGATGGATAATGTCCTCCGGGAATTACAAGGCACTATCTGCCTTGTCTATATGGACGACATCATTATTTTCTCAATATCGTTGCAAGGACATAAGAAAATATTCCAACGCCTAAAATCGGCAAATTTGAAAGTTCAACTCGATAAATCAGAGTTCCTACATCGATAAATTGCTTTCCTTGGTCACATAGTGACAAGTGCAAATGTCAAACCGAACCCTGACAAAATTAGAGCAATTACCAACTATCCCTTACCTAAAACCCAAAAAGAGATAAAAGGTTTCCTTGGTCTTTTTGGTTACTACCGTAAATTCATAAGGGACTTTGCCAAAATCACAAAACCGATGACAAAGTACTTAAAAAAGGGACAAGAAATCAAAATTACACCAGAATATCTACAGTGTTTTGAAACTTATAAAAAATTATTAACAACAGATCCCAAATTGGCCTATCCTGATTTCTCTAAATCTTTCAACCTCACTAACGACCCGAGCAACTATGCGATCGGAGCAATCCTTTCACAAGGGCCAATAGGCCAGGACAAGCCCATCTGCTTCGCATCAAGAACGCTAACATCCACCGAGGAGAAATATTCTACAATTGAAAAAGAACTTTTGGCAATTGTTTGGGCAACGAAATATTTTCGGCCGTACCTCTTCGGAAGAAAGTTCAAAATCATTGCCGACCACAAACCTTTAACGTAGCTCATGTCGTTAAAGGAGCCAAATTCAAAATTGGTTCGCTGGAGATTGAAGCTGGAAGAATTATGAGATCATCCACAAATCCGGCAAATACAATACAAATGCTGACGCTCTATCAAGAATTAAACCCGAAATAAACATCAACGAAGAACACAACGAAATAAGTTGCATCGAAAATGAAGCACCTTCAAGCGACGCTCAGACTCAGCATAGTGGACAAGAAGATGAAACCGATTACATTCGTATATCTGAAAATCCACTCAACAATTTTAACGAATAATTAGTTTTGACTATCAGTAGGAATCGTCCGAATAGAATTATCTCAGTCACTTTCAAAAAACGAAGACAAACCTTCCAATTTCCCCAATATACCAATCAAATCCTTGTTAATATATTTAAGTGCTACCTTGCCCCTAAAAAACTAACAGCAATTTATTGTAAAGACGAGGAAACATTCCTTAGACTACAAGATATTTATTCTCAATATTTTAGCCGATCAAAACAATTCAGATTAATTCGTTGCACAAAAATTATAATCGATATAGAGAACGAAGACGAACAAGATAGAATTATTCAGGAATACAATTAGAAAAGTAATCACCGCGGAATGCAAGAAACGTTTTTACATTTAAGACGCGAATACTATTTTCCCTCATTAAAATCAAAAATTTCATTTCATATAAATAACTGTAATATTTGTAATTCCGTAAAATATGACAGACGGCCACCGAAAATAAAATATTCATTAACACAAACACCCAAAAAACCTTTAGAAATAATTCACATTGATATATTTTACCTAAATAATGAACATATGTTAACTTTAGTTGAGAAATTTTCCAAGTTTGCTCAGGCATATACCTTAGAGTCTAGAAATACGATTCACATAATTTCCCAAATTAGGAAATTTATTGCAAATTACGGTCCACCAAAATTACTGGTTGCCGACTCCGAAAAATCATTTAATTCTATCACATTCAGACAATTCCTTAACCAAGCAAATATTGAACTACATGTTACATCAATTCGGATTTCAAATTCAAATTCACTTGTAGAACGCTTTCATTCTACCTTGTTAGAAATTTATAGAATAGTTCATAAAGAAAATCCAGAAATGAACCACGAAGATAAATTATCAATGTCAATAGCCACCTATAATAATTCAATTCATTCGGTAGCTAAATTTACACCATTCGAGTTATTTTTTGGTAGGAAATATGATGCTCACCTAGAACCTAACCCAGAAGCAATGCAAACTCATAAGGAACAACTCTATGAAAAAGTAAATAATAGGGTAGAACAAAACAAAATTATACTCATAGATAAACTTAATAGAGACAGGAAAGATCCAATAGCTTTGAACCCAGGTGATAAAATATTTGAAATACATGAAAAGTGCAACAACAAATTAACACCAAAATTTAAACAAACAAAAGTTAAAGAAGACCATGGAAAAACATTAATCGACGTAAACAATAGAAAACTACACAAACAGAAACTAAAAAGACGTTTAAAATTGCAGGTTAACAATAATAACGACAACAACTCCAACCTTATTCACATTATTAACTTAGATAATTATAAAGAAAATATCGAAAAAGTAAATTCTAATGTTAAGCTTATTCATAATGATATAAAATTTAAGGATTTAAAAGCTACAACTGAAATTTAATGAACTCCAAAATAATTTTAAAATGATTTATCCAAGAAAAATTAAATGGAACAGGCGCGGTCTCATCAATGGGCTCGGATCAGCCATAAAATACATAACAGGAAACATGGACGGTAATGACGCCATAAAAATAAACAATTACATTGAAATTCTAAAAAATAATCAGGATAATATAGCAACATAATTAAATAAGCAAGTAAAAATTAACACTCAAATGATTAATAGATTTAATAAAATAACTGAACACATAAATCAACAACAAGATGTAATTAATGCATACTTAAATCATTTTTCCGGTAATTTAGCAAATGAAGTTAGAAGGGAGGAACATTTAATTAAATATTCTCAGTATTTGACACAAATAATTTACAATATCGAATACCTAAACTCTCATATCAAAGATGTAATGCAAACAATTAACATGGCTAAACTGAACATTATGCCGAAAAATGTTCTAATACCTGACGAACTGGACTATACTTTAAAATTATTAACCGAACAAAATATTCCTATCAATTCTTTGGAAGAAGTTTATGAATTTCTTAACGTCCAAGCATACTATAACAATACCAACATAATTTTCAACGTTCAAATCTCAGTATTTCATAAATTACCCTTTCGACTCGACTACGTCGAATCAATTCCTAATATCTATCAAAAAACTATCAAACTTAATAAAAATTACGCACTCTTAAACGGGAAATGTTTGTGCTTAATTGAAAAAGCATGTCGAAAAATTTGCAACATCTTCATCTGCAATAACGATCTCACAACATTGACGAAAACCCAGGAAAACCAATATCTTGGAAACATTCTACTTAACAACGAAGGACACTGTGTCTACACCGAATATCTCAAACAAGAACAACTTAAATTCCTGTTCAAAGAGTACTTACTCTTAATCAATTTCCCAAGTATCTTATTATATACGACATGTGGTATCAAGGAACGTGAAATCAGTGGGACAATATTAATAAAATTCCACCAGTGTACCGTTACCATAAATGGCATTATGTACGAAAATAGAGAACAACTATTCCAAAGCAACCTTAGAATCCTACCGCTTCATAACTTATCCATAAACGAAACGAAGTTTGAAAACCGCTCAACATGGAAAAATTAAAAAATTATCATATTGAAAACAGAGAAGAAATTCAACTACTGAAAACGCACGGAATCATCCACATTTCTAGCACCTAGATCATACTTGGACTTATTATAATCGCTATAGCCGTCATCACATTTGGTTACTTAACGAAGTCAGGAAAACACGAAATTCCAGTCTTGGCCACTACAACCACTACGACCGAGCATCCACAAGCACCGTCAGGCGAAGTAAAACTTCTATGGCCGACGCTTCACTAAGAGGGGAGGAGTTATGGGTTCGATTTATTAAGAATTAAATAAATTTAATAGATCCTATTTCACTTTCTATATTTTATGTAAAGTCAATATTCAGCATTTTCTCATCAAAGTATTGTACATCAAAAAGTATAATATTCATTTCCTGTAATTTCATCTAATTGTAAAATCAGATATTTTCACACAAAATAAAGAAATCTTATAGATAATTCTGCTGAATTGTACAAACGAATAAAGCACGTGCATCCTTTCAAAATTGCATAAATACGATCGACTTATTCGTTTGTTCAAGACTTTTCGTTTAGAATTCGTTTGTATTTTGTAATAACGATATTTGTAAAGGAGATCGTTAAAATAAAGTTTATTTTTTAATTACATTTTTTGAATCAAAACATATATATATATATATATATATATATATATATATATATATATATATATATATATATATATATATATGCAGTTTTTAAATCTGCACTTCGTATAGTCTCGTATAGCCTGCGTACATATGGACCTTGCGATTGGGAGAGATGGGAATATCATACACACACACACACACATAGACACACACACACACACACACACACATATATATATATATATACATATATATATATATATATATATATATATATATATATATATATATATATATATATATATATATATATTTTAACAATTTTAAACCTAAGTTCCCAAATAATTTGAATTATTCATTTATCCAAGGAGATGTAGGATTGGAAATAATACTCCAGACTATCTTCCATAGAATAAAATGTTTCTTTATTTGTCCAGAAATCTTTCGGTATATTTTATACCTTCTTCAGTGGCTACAAAAATATTTACAATGTAATAATATTTATATGTCTAATATTGTAGTAACAATAATATTTACAAAAATTTTTTTTGACATTTGTCAGTTTTGGTTTGTTGGAATATATGATAATTTCATTTATAAAAACAGAGAGAAAACATTTTCAATTAAAATTATGTTGTAGTGACAAGAGGAATGTAAAATAATTTAATTTAAGTAAGGAAAAGTTATTTTTAATAATTATAAATTCAAAGAACAAGTCAAAAATAAGAAAAGAACTTGTAATAAAAATATAAAAATTGTAAAAAATTGAGACTGGACAACCGACATTCAATTTATAATGTGACTAAAAACAATGTAGGTACTTACCAAAAAACTTTTTCTTCCCTTTACATAGTAATTTGTTAAAAAATTTTTTTGGTAACAACCAGAGCATATGTTTTTTGTAAAATAATCTCTAACACAACCGAGATCATTATGTCGAGAAAATGCATTTCATAAGAAATTTGTCTATATAAATTAAAAACCGATTCTTAATTTAAAAATTAAGTTCGTCCCGTTTTATTTTTTATTTAATGTTTTCAAATAGATATATTTTAGTTTTAAATTAAACTGGTTGCATAGTACCACAAAACTATTTAGTATGACATTTTTATATCAACTAATTTAAATTCTTTTTTTATGTTTTCAGGTAAATATATCGAAATTTCCAGATTGTCGAATGTGTCCCCTCTCAATTCTTCTATTTTAAGTAAATAAATAAGTAATTAATTAAGTAAACAAACAATTTTATTTATTCTCAGTTACAATGTGTTATATAATCAAGTGAATATGTATTGTTTCAATTCTATTTTAATTTTTTAATAATTGTCCATATTATATTAAAAAAAATTTAGTTCATAATTTAATACATAGAGCAGTACATTTAAGTAATGTAGTTTGCAGAAAACAAGCTATTAAAAATGCGGTGTCCATTCTTTTGAAAAATAATTACCCGATTAGATTAATAAACAAAATTAAAGAAAAAATAGTACATTCAGCATACAACACAATAAAAACGTATAATGAAAAAACTGAGGATAATCAAAAACAAAGAATAAGTCTTCCTTATAATTATCTAACAAAAAAACTAAAACCAATAATAGAAAACAGTACAGATAATAAAATAACATTTAAGTTTAATAATAAAGTATCAAATTTATATACCAAAAAAAGAGAAAAAACAGAAACTAAACAATGTTACAATGTAGTTTACAAAATAGATTGTCAAAATTGCAATTTGAGCTATTACGGACAAACATCTCAGATTCTTAAAAATAGAATATCACAACATAAATATGACGTTAAAAGAGGTAAAGAAACCACCGGTTTAGCAGAACACTCAATAAATAACGATCATAGATTCAATTTTGAACAGGTCCAGGTATTAGACCAGGAAAATAAATATCGTCATAGACTATTAAGTGAAGGTTTCTATATAAATCTAAATAAATTGGAAAATTGCAATAAACAGATTGAATCGCTAGCATTAGATAATACATATGTACCAATTATTAAAAAATTAAAATAGATTTGAAACAATACATATTCACTTGATTATATAACACATTGTAACTGACAATAAATAAAATTGTTTGTTTACTTAATTAATTACTTATTTATTTACTTAAAATAGAAGAATTGAGAGGGGACACATTCGACAATCTGGAAATTTCGATATATTTACCTGAAAACATAAAAAAAGAATTTAAATTAGTTGACATAAAAATGTCATACTAAATAGTTTTGTGGTACTATGCAACCAGTTTAATTTAAAACTAAAATATATATATTTGAAAACATTAAATAAAAAATAAAACGGGACGAACTTAATTTTTAAATTAAGAATCGGTTTTTAATTTATATAGACAAATTTCTTATGAAATGCATTTTCTCGACATAATGATCTCGGTTGTGTTAGAGATTATTTTACAAAAAACATATGCTCTGGTTGTTACCAAAAAAATTTTTAACAAATTACTATGTAAAGGGAAGGAAAAGTTTTTTGGTAAGTACCTACATTGTTTTTAGTCACATTATAAATTGAATGCCGGTTGTCCAGTCTCAATTTTTTACAATTTTTATATTTTTATTACAAGTTCTTTTCTTATTTTTGACTTGTTCTTTGAATTTATAATTATTATAAATTACTTTTCCTTACTTAAATTAAATTATTTTACATTCCTCTTGTCACTACAACATAATTTTAATTGAAAATGTTTTCTCTCTGTTTTTATAAATGAAATTATCATATATTCCAACAAACCAAAACTGAAAAATGTCAAAAAAATTTTTTGTAAATATTATTGTTACTACAATATTAGACATATAAATATTATTACATTGTAAATATTTTTGTAGCCACTGAAGAAGGTATAAAATATACCGAAAGATTTCTGGACAAATAAAGAAACATTTTATTCTATGGAAGATAGTCTGGAGTATTATTTCCAATCCTACATCTCCTTGGATAAATGAATAATTCAAATTATTTGGGAACTTAGGTTTAAAATTGTTAAAATAATTACATATATCCCAAAAAAAACCATATTATATATATATATATATATATATATATATATATATATATATATATATATATATATATATATATATATATATATATATGTATATATATATATATGTATGTGTGTGTGTGTGTGTGTGTGTGTATGTGTGTGTGTATGTGTGTGTGTATGTGTGTGTGTGTATGATATTCCCAAAAGTCTTTTGAATTATTAAAGAAAAAACTTTGTGGAGAACCAGTGCTACAATTTCCTGATTTTCCTGAAGGATATGCTTTAGGCGCCATATTTGGGCAGAATATTAATGAGAATGAACGTGCAATTGCTTATACGAGCCGACAGTTGGATCGGGTTGTACAGAATTATAAAACTATTGAGCGTAAATGTTTAGCGTTAATGTAGGGAGTAAAACACTTTAGGTGTTATTTGTATAGAAGAAAATTCAAAGTGGTCACGGATCATCGGTCACTGCGTTAGTTACAATCAATTAAAGATCCTTATCACCGATTGGCTCGATGGACTTGGCGAGCATGATTTCGAGATTTAAGCGAGACCGGGACGCTTACATGAAAATGCGGATGCATTGTCGAGGTGAACCAGAATATGTGCCATGGTATGATCCAGCAAATAGTAAAGTAAACCAGAGACAAGATGGAAGTTTGAAAGGGCTGCTTTTGTTGCCCAGAGGAGAGACCAGAAAACGGCTCCTAATAGTGGTACATAGTAAAAATAACTAAAACTTTATCAAAAGCTTGCCTTCGAGAAAGTTCGGTGTTCACAACTATTGATTTAGTCAGTGCCTACTACCAACTGCCAGCGCACCCTGACTTTTTTTTTTGTAAAATGTAATGTTGTGATTTATGCATAAGTTTAAAAATAGTTAAATGTATTATATTATTGGAACGAGCAGGTGTTACGGTACATGGATTTGTGAGTGTTGGTACATCAACAAATCCAAGTTGTTAGACTCATTTAGGAGCTAACGGCAAAAAAGTGAATTTGAGAATTTATTTCATACTACCGAGTTAACTTTATCAAAAAATATATATTTTTCGGACCCTCCCCATCTTATCAAAATGTCAGAAATCGCTTATTTAATAATGGATCTCTACATAAACGTATCATCATGTATCTAAGATTACTGAGAAATTATTCAATATCTACTTCAAATTTTATTTTTTTAGTCATATAGCCTGATCCAAAAGAATAATTGATCAAATGGGAAGATTTTCAAATTTTATTTGATACCGATGGAAAAATTCTTGGATCTTTTAGGGTGTGTCTGAAGCTAACAAAACATCATTTGAATTTAAATTCTTCTTTAAAAATGAGGGTTAAACTTGCAGTGCAGGTAAACTCTTTTTTACTTTCGCTGATATCTCATATTGGTATTTATATACTAACAAGGAATGTTACGGAAGTGTCCCCTTGCGATTCAGTTCATTTAAACATATATTGTAGTACTAAAAAAGTAATAAAGATATTACAGTTATACGTGATCAATCGCATGTTTAGGGGGTAAACCACACTTTCAAAAATTTGTCGAAAAATCATATTTTGGTCTTCTCATACTAATCCTTAAGCGATTTTGATGAAAAGTAGTGAAAGGATTTAGACTGAGGTTACGTTGCTCTACAATTTTTTTCATTAGGGTTACATTATTTTTAAGGAGTTAAATACTCTTCAGAATGGATTTGCTAAATTTTTTTAAGAAATCATAGCTCAAAACCCTTATAATTCTGTAAAAAAGCTACACATCATTAATTAGTAAATAATACGTGTTATCTACTGCAATCGGGCGGCGGAACTGGAGGGTTATGGAGGGTTATATATGAGGACGAAATTTTTAAAAAGTAAATATTTTGGACATTTCCAATTATAAAAGTTATAAAACAGAAAAAAAGTCAATTGGTGGTTCCTTGACTTTGCTGTGTCCCATCTGGGTTCAATTATTGTATAGCGGTAATTTTTTTAAGTTTTCGATAAAGACGGTTCGTTCCAATAATTACTGTTAGGAGAATGTTGTGAAATAGCAAGAGGCAAATAAATAATTACTCGTGGATATTTTCAAAACACAAACGTTTATTAATTCTTTTCCCCGTTGATAAATTTTATTAATGATAGAGATAGATTAACAATAATATAGATTAACAGATTATTACAATATTAACAATTTTCAACTTTTTTCAACAATACAATAATTTATTTTTTCTTTATAGTGATGCAATGTTAATGTATAATTTTTATTAATATATACGAGACACATATTCATTTATTTTGTGTGTTATCTATACAAGTTCTTGTCTGTGTCTGCTGTTTTCGTATATCACATATACACCACGAGTGGTGTTCGAACCCCACTTCACTCAATTTCATATAGCTATGTCTTCATGTGCTTGCTAGGTTAGTCTATCAGACGATCGCGTTTTTGAATCTATTTACATATACTAAATTTTAAATGCTTTACAATACAGTGACGGTTTGCTGTATTTGGCCAGTGGCGTATCCCCACAACTTGAAATATATAGTTTTGAAAAGCTGAGTGAGCTTTATGAAAAAATAAAAATTTAAAATGTTTTGATATCGAGAAGGTGAAAATTTATTATCGATCTTTCAGGTAGTACCTTTAGGTATTATCGTGACTTTGCCGGTAGGAGTCAATTCATTGATGGTACTCGGACAAGGCCCACTCCAAGAAAGGACACTACGAAAAAGCAAGGCTTTTTCTTATCGGCATTTGGAAAAAGCCTCTTTTATACAAATCTTGAGATCTGTAAGCGATACAAAAAAGAATTAAATATTTTATTGATAATCATTTTTGAAAAATTTTGTTTGCAAAAAATTTACCGGAATGTAATATTTACTTTAAACAAATTGTTTTTAACGCGTGGACCAAATGCTTTGTTTAAATTCTGAAGTACCATAAACATCGGTGGCAATAAACCAACGTTGGCAGGTATGGTCGGTTCTATTCGGTAGCTGTAATCATGTAACGATTTTATTTTGATCGTAACTATTATTTTATTTTTACTTACTTCATTTCAATTTCGAATAATATAATAATAGTATCGAATATCCAATTCGATACTATTATCCATCGTGAACGGACGTGTTTTTGTTAAATAATTACACTGCGTGACACGATTTCGGTACCCGGAAAACTGATTGCTAGTATAGTTTTCTGTTAGCTAGGGTATATTGGCAGTGCTTGTCTTTTGTTTCTATCACGTCTTATTTTTAAGGTACACATCGATAACTTTTTTTGAACTATCCTTATTGCGTCCATATTAGTACATTACTGCTTCGATTGAGAGAAAGAAAAATGCGTATGTATTGGTCACACGGATAGATAATCACAGAGCCAAAAACGCAGAACTCTTAGACTGCCTGTACACGGTCAGTAATATTGTCAGTATTTACTGACAAAAATAATGATTCATTATTTTTATTGTATAAATTCTATATACGAATACTTCAGTAATATCAATACACGATCAGTAATAATGTCAGTATCGAAAAGTGTTATTGTTTTGTCGAAACGCCCCCCCCCCCACCATCACCCCCTTAAAGGTTGGGTCGGATCAAAAATTTGCTCAAAATTTGACCCACTTTGATAGTATTGTTGTGCATCGCAAATGAGCCCCACTTACCAAATTTCAGTTCCTCCCGTCCATAAGGGGCCCCTACACATGTCAAAAGGTAGCGAGAATATATATATATATATATATATATATATATATATATATATATATATATATATATATACATATATACATATATACATATATATATATATATGTATATATATATATATATATATATATATATATATATATATATATATATATATATATATATATATATATATATGGGTCAAATGCAGAACTCGGACATACGCTGTAACTTCGATGTCTGCCGGAAAAAAGAAACAAATGAGGCTGAGAATTTTTGTACTTAAAGAGTTAAAGCGCGGTCACATATTTTTTTTAAAAATAATTGCGTTTTATTATTAATTATTACATTTTTAAAGTTACTCACATTTTTGATACAACAATTAATTTAACAAAATTACTTGCATTATTTATTATTATTTAATATTAAAAAACCGTAAAAATACTGAATCGTGACAAAAAATAGATACAAACACCAAAATTGTAATAAAAGTTGAAAATAAAATTTTTTTAAAATAATTTTAACCTTTTTATTTTAAAACGTATGACGACATTTAAGTAACAAATACGTATTGTCCATAGAGGATATATTCCATATACTCATCACATGTGTGAAATGTGTTTTGTATGGTTTTATGGTATAGGTGATTTTTATATTTTCATACACGCAGAGCGCCGTTATGAAAACGACGCGGGCGTCATACAAGTTACGGCGCGAAGCGCCGTTTTCAGCAGGACGCTACGCGTCCTTAAAATTACGGCGCGGGGCGCCGTTATGGCAACGACCCGGGCGTCATACAAATTACGACGCGAAGCGCCGTTCTCAGCAGGACGCTACGCGTCCTACAAATTACGACTCGGGTATCATACAAATTACGGCGCGAAGCGCCGTTCTCAGCAGGACGCTACGCGTCCTACAAATTACGACGTGGGCGTCATACAAATTACGGCGCGAAGCGCCGTTAGTAGCTGGACGCTACACGTCCTACAAATTACGACGCAGGCGTCATACAAATTACGGCGCGAAGCGCCGTTAGTAGCATGACGCGGCGCTCCCAACAAATTAGGGCCCGAGGCACGGCACTGAGATGACCTTTTCTAGTAATTACAATTTTCCTTTATTTTTTATACATAATTTATAAATAAAAAACAGCATATAAATATACAGTTTACAGAGTGTGTAAATAGATCGGTTTCATTTATGTGAATTCGGGGCGTCGGTGGGTGGCCGCCACCTAACGACGCCTCCCACCGACGCCCCAAATTTACATAAATGAAACCGATCTATTTACACACTCTGTAAACTGTATATTTATATGCTGTTTTTTATTTATAAATTATGTATAAAAATTTTTCGACTGTACTTAAAATAAATAATTTTATAAACACATCTTTTAATTTTTTTCAAGTTATGCACTTTTCAAAAAACGGTACTCGGTTATATATACGAAATAAATTCCAGGTATCGATGTATTTGTATTAGTGTATTGTACTACAAACACGCTTAGCTTACACCCTTAAAATTACTTATTAACACAAAATAAAATTTTATGACACATCATAAAATTATATATTTATCTTTGTAAAATGCTACTTTTTTTATAAAATAAAATGTTCATATACCTCATTTTATATTTTGCCTTTGGTAAAAAAACATTCATTTGTTATTCGCAACAATGGAGCCAACAAATTATATTGAACATTTAAAACTAACGGAAAATGTTAGAGATATTGTTAATTTCCTACAAAAAAAGGAGATTTTTCCTAAGGAAAAAATATGCGATAAATGCAATTCAAAAATGAAAATCATTTACGTGTAAGTATTTTTAAATTATTTTAAAGTAATATTATTTCAGTACAGTCATGTTAATTACTTCCGTTTCTTATTCCAGAAATGATAATCCAAAATGGTTTTGTTATAATAAAATTTCAAAATCCAAAAAAAAAAAAAAAAAAAAAACGAAAAATATGTGGAAACAAAGTTTCAGTTCGTAAAGGTACATGGTTTGGTCAGAGTGGGTTGTCTTTACGTGTTATAATACTTTTGACGTATTCAATAGTTTGTAAATTGGGTAACATGTCCAGAATCGCCAAAGAACTCAGTTTAAGCACACACACGGTTTCGGACTGGCTAAATTTTGTTCGGGAGGTACGAAATTTTACATTTTTTTAAATTTGCTAATTCATTTATTACTTTATTAACTAATAATTTTTATTTACTTTCCCTTCTAGGCGATTCTGGAATGGTACATCAAACATGCTGAACAAATTGGCGGTGAAGGTAAAATTGTTGAAATCGACGAGTCGAAATTTGGAAAAAGGAAATATAATAGAGGTAAACATATAGAGGGACAGTGGATTTTTGGAGGTATCGAAAGACAGTCCGGTCGGGTGTTTATGGTTCCAGGGATCCATAGATCCAGGGATGAAAATACCCTCGTTAATTTAATTAAACAATGGATTCTACCTGGAACCACCATCATTTCGGATGGTTGGAAAGGATATTTAAACATCCAAAATGAAGGGTATAAACACCTCACCGTGAACCATAGTCTATGTTTTAAGGATCCCGTAACGGGAGCGCATACAAATAATGTGGAGGCATTGTGGCGTGCAGCTAAATCCGCAATGCCTTCCAGTGCTAGACGAAAACATTTGTATGCGTCATACTTAGCGCATTATATATTTGACAAACACTGCAGAATGACAAAAAAAATGAAATAGACCTATTTTGGGATATTGTAAAAAACATAAAATACATAGTAAAAACTGACAAAAATACAACTACAGAACCGACCCCATCCACTTCAAAACAATAGAAATTTATCAATCTAATGCGCTAAGTATATCCTTGAATGTACCTTCCAAAAACCCACTATCTTACAATTTACCCCCTTTTTAGTTTTTCCAAATTTCCACTCCTCTGATTCAACAATTTTACCTTCAGTACTTTATTATTAATATTTTAAGCATTTTTGTATTCATCTGTATATACTGATATTTTTTTATTTTTCTTTAAATTTCATATTGTATAAGTACATTTATCTTTTTTGTGTTTGTTTTCATGTTGTCTTTGTCTTTTATGTATGTTGTATATATACTATTTCTCTTATTTGTCTATGTATAAAACCTATTTCGAAATTTATATGTATATATCTTCTCTATGGTGTTAATACCTAACAAATATGTCACAATTAAAATAAAATTTTTTTTTGTTTTTTTTTTTAAATTTCTAGTTTCATTTTTTTCCCTAGTTATATGTACTTGTGTTTTGCTTTTTTCGGTTATTTTTATTGTTTTCTATAAATAAATTATACAATAATTTCTTTCAAAAAACGTGTGATATCATATAGTTGTCATTATAAAAAAATTGTGAAAAATATTAATAAAATTGAGTTTTCCAAAATAAAAATATGCTTCCGCGCTTTAACTTTTCATAATTTAAAATTTTCACCACTATTGCTTCGTTTTATCGGTTAAAAAAAAAAATCGTGTATGTCCGAGTTCTGCAAATTTCCCATATATATATATATATATATATATATATATATATATATATATATATATATATATATATATATATATCAGACATTTTTTTCTTCAGAATCGTGTTCTACGGGTCCGAAAAGGGATAGCGTCACTACTCTCGCCTCGTCCCGTTCTTATCGTATAGGCTGTATAAGTTTAATTTTTGCAAGGAAAAATTCGACTAAAAAGATATTGGGTGAAAACGCTACTTTTAAACAGATCTCTTTTTGATATAGAAAATAATTTACTAACCGAATTGTTAACAATAGATAGTAATTTTAAAAATTTCGCACGACTACCCTATGCAAAATTTTTAAAACTCCATGAGAAGGTTCGTATATAATACTCTTAATATTTTTAAATTAGGAAAAACAGCTAATCCCTATAAAATTTTCAGGTTGTACATTTGATTACTAAGCAGAAAACTCATATGAGAAGTCCTATAAATTCTAAAGTCCACCTGGCAGTTACTCTGTGTTATGTAGCCAGTGAAAATTCGTACAAATGTCTGGAATTTCTAAACAGAATATCACAAATCACAATAGGGAACTTTGTACCAGAAGTATGTAATGCAATTGTGACTCTTTTAAGGGATGAATATTTAAAGGTTTGTATTTTTATGATTAATAAGTAAAAAAAAATGTTATTAAACGTTTAATGAAACATTATTCTTTTGACATACAAAAGTAATATGTAAGCAATAAATACAACCAAGATGCAAAAAAAGAAAAACGTGTAACAAAAAATTGTTGTTTTAATTAAAAACATTGTGAAGTGCTATACTGGTAAGGTCTGATACCGTAAGACTGCGAATCTTATATAGAGCAACTAGAAGAAGGACGAGAAGTTGTAGTCGATTTTGTTCGATAAACAGCTAACAGTTTTTTTTTTTTATTAACGATCTCGCTTATCTCAGCCTGTAATTGCAAGGTATCAGACATTGGAATGCTCCTTAATTGTGAAGCAATCAAATTCTCGAGATGGTTAGAAATATCTTGGTCTGTCATACTGCATATTTTATTTAAAGCAACATCTTTACACTCACCGAAATTTCTATAAAACCACCTTAAAAAATAATATTGAATTTATTAGTCTTTAATTGTCCATAACCTTGAATAACTAGCGCTGATTATAAATTTGTGTGAGTTTGTTTGAACGAGTTTGTGTTCTAAGTTTGTGTACATTAATACTGAAAAAGACGTAATACACATGCGAAATCTCTATAAAGCCACTATGATTGTTTTTGAATTTTATGTTAAACAGTATTATCGAAACTTGTATAAAGAACGTGTACGCACTATTTTTTGTCTCTGTATTTATACACTGTTGTTCACTTTATTTTTCTCAAAATGCCAAGAGGAAAATTATTAACAAATGAAGAAGGGCAGCCATTTGATACATATAGGGAAATGGGTTGTTCTAATCAAACAATTGCGAAAAAAAAAATTAAGAGATCACGCACAGTTATAAACAATTACGTAAAATTGGGTAACAATTACGGTAAAAATCATTCGACAGGTGGAAATAAAAAAATTGCTAAGAGGCAATATTCATTATTAATGTAGTCTGTGGCAAAAGAACGGAAGAGTGCAGCGCAGCTCCGATCCGAATTAAAGCTACTCGCGACCACGAGGCGTGTGCAACAAATTTTAAGAAGTTCTGGATTTCGATGGAAAAAAATGCTCCAAACACCGGCGGTCAAAGAAAGCCATAAAAAAGCTCGCCTTGAGTTTGCCCAAATCTATATGTCATGGACAAAACAGTGGGAATGTGTTATCTTTTCTGATGAGAAGAAGTTCAATTTAGATGGGCCTGATGGTTTTAAATGTTATTGGCACAGTTTAAAAAAAGAATCTAACGTTGCAATGAGTCATACTTTGGTGGTGGTCCATTAATGATTTGGGCTGCGTTCAAAGCTGATTCCAAAACTCCAATATGTCGAATCTCACTTAGAATGAATTCCGAAAAATGCACTGAGTTACTAGAGACCGTTTTAATTCAATTTGTAGAAGAGATTGAAGACGATAACTTTATTTACCAACATTATAACGCTTCTTCCCATAGTTCAATACATACCAGACAGTGGTTACCACAAAAAATATAAGGGTTTTCGAATGGCCAGCCTACTCACCGGCTTTAAATCCGATTGAAAATCTTTGGGCAACAATTGCAAGAAATGTTTATGGTAACTTTAGACAGTATTACTTTGTTTCGGAATTATGGAAGACGATTAATGCTGTGTGGGCATTGAAGTAGAAACACTTCGAAATTTAATACTGTCAATGCCTAGACGTATTTTTGAAATTATAAAAAATAATGGAAATTACACTAAATATTAATTTAATAAAGAATTTTTATTTAATTTTATTTAATCAAAAAATATGTGGCATTATAGAAATTTCGCATTTGATTTTTGATTATACACATGTTTTTTTAATTTTTGTGTTAATAAATATTGAAATCACTTTGTGTATAGTTTTCTTTTATTGATACTAAAATACTATTGTTCACTAATTTGTGATTAGTAAAACAAATAATAAAATTCGAACGAAAATATGGGTGGCTTTATGGAAATTTCGGTGCGTATACATTTACTGCTTGGGTCATTAATCTTCCTTTTTTTGACTGGTGTTACTTTGAATGTAATTTTTTGGGGGTGATTTCTTTTTAGGTTCAGAATACATATTTATTAGAGTATTTTCTGTGTCATGTTCATGCTCCTTACAAACAGATTTTAAATTATTTTCACGATATTGTACGATGTTGTCATTTTCAGGCTCAGAATCGATGTTTATAGTAATATTTTCTTTGTTATGTTGATATTCCTCACTTTCTTCACTTTCTTCATCCTGTAATAATATAAAATAATAAAAGGGTAAAAAATAACAGTAATAATAATTTTAAATGTGTTAATTATTTTTTAGGTTCCACATATTAAAGAGGAATAGGAAAAAAATTTATGAACAACCCATACATCTCAAAAAATTTCATCTGAATTTCAAAAAAAGGGCATTTCTCACATGCTACTGGAACACTAGATATAAAACTCTTTACTATCCAGGCACCTCCAAATGAAGGCTCATACTATTATAATTACAAGGGCTTTCATAGCATTGTTCTTTTAGCTCTGGTAGATGCAAATTACAATTTTATTTATGTCGACTGTGGGTGCAACGATAGAATTTCTGATAGTGGACTATATAGAAACAGTTCTCTATACAAAGCCATTAATACTAATAATTCATTAAATATTCCTACACCTAAACCACTGACAGGATGTACAAAAAATATTCCCTACTGTATTATTGGTGATGATGCTTTTGCATTAAGTCGTAATTTAATAAAACCGTATCCACGGCCGTTGAATTTATCGACGAAACAGAAAACTTTTAATTATCGACTCTGCAGAACATGTAGGGTTGTTGAAAATGCCTTCGGTATTCTATGTAGTCGATTTTGGATATTTACGCGACCAATGAACACAAAAATAAAAACTACAAAATGTATAATAATGTGCTGTTGTGTATTACATAATTTTTTGTGTCCAGAATCTTTCGTAAATTCTGAAAATGAAACAATCCACTGCCAAATGTTGGCCACGAAGGAGGGAATTTTTAACCTAACCTGGCTCGATAGATTCGAGAAAAATTTGCAGATTATTTTATTAGTCAAAATAATGTTAATTATCATTGGGCGAAAATTTAATGCATAAATACCAACATTCTATTTGATTTTTAATAATTAAAAGTACCTAGGATTTTCGTTTTATGAGAACTATTAAATTTTATTTTCTGTTTCTTAACTCCTTTCTTAAAAATTTAAAATATGTTGACAAGCAAAAAAAAATTTTATTAATCCAATATAGTTTGCAATTATTATAAATGTATAATTTAAATAGATTAATTTATTTTTCAGAGTTATTTTTAGTGTGGTGACGTGGTCGCTTCGGGGGCTGTGCGTGAGGTTGGTTGGGGTGCGTTCAAAAATAAGTCTTGCATTTTGGTCAATAACATATTTATTTTAATAGCTAACTAACAATTAAAGAGAAATAATAAAATAAAAGAAAATTAATAAAACAACAGAAGAGAAAAAAAAGACAAAAAGAACAGACTCACCCAAATCCTCCACGTAGTCACTTACACTACCTTAATTGTTAAATCCCGAATTCACCATTATTACTCAGACTGTGTAACCCTCCCGAAATCTAAAGAAAGACTGTCCATTAATTTTTCTGTTAAAAAAATAGGTACGCTTATCAAAACCTTCCGTATCCGTGAGTTAGGTGAGTCTGCCCTTGGTATCCCTATCCTTAATAATCCTTATCCTTAGAAGTTCTTATCATTATTACAATATTAACTTTCTAAATGCCATGTATAGACTTTAGGAAGTGACAATTGGTAACTATTGTTATTTCGCATAAGAAACGCAACATTAATCCACATAGTATTATTTTGTAGAAAAGGCGGTATTAGACTAATACCTCGAACATGAAAATTTTTTTTCTTAATTGTCAGTTTCTGAACTCCATGATATGCATTAATAAAACATTCTACAAAACCTAAAAAGAATAAAAACCCATTATCTACTATTTTTTTTTTAATTTAAACATTAAAATTATTTGTATGTATTTATGTATATATTTCCTCCGATAACGCATAATAGTATGCATTAGGTATCTTTCATCATAACTGATTGTGAGATACATATCTGTGATTGTGATTATTAATTTAGTACATACTACATAAATACATATTGTTCAACTCGTGAAAATATATTTTTTTTTGTTAACAATGATAATTTAACCTACCACATAAGTACACTATGAATTCAATTATAAACAATTTTTTTTTTTTGCGTATGTTTCTAAATATCTAGAAATGCTAAATTGGTCACAATATTATTTTTATTATTTCCCCTTTTTTTGCTTAAGTAAAATGTCAAAATTATTAGGGTCCGTCCACACGCTCAAGCTTTACCACCGACTTACCTGCGCAAACCAGGTTTGTGCAAGTAAGTCGCTACGTTTTTTCCCGTCCACACGTACATGTTTACTTGCACAAACCTGGTTTGCGCAAGTAAGTCGGTGGTAAAGCTTGAGCCGTGTGGACGGACCATTAGATTTAGAATGATAGTATTGTCTTTTGTGATCACACATACAGTGTTGCGATCACACTTTTCGATTAAACTTATGACACTACACCCTATTAATTTTCCTCTTAATTTCTAAAATTACAAAGTATAAAATTTTTCTTAAAGTTCTTTACATTGTCCAAAGAGTTTATTACTATTCACATCTCATTTAACTGGGGCACCACCTCACTGTAGGGGCTTTTTTGTTTTTGATCGGTTTTCAGTTTGCCCTTAATGTCACATTCGGTTTCTTTTTGCATGGTCACTACTTTACTGGCACAATTTACCTCACTCTTGTTTTCACTCTGTGTCTTAGTCTTATTATTTTCCCATACCTTCGCATGCAGGATCTTGTATGTAGCAGAGTAAATAAATATTTCTTTTCTTCACTTCAGTATTTTTATTTATTTTAATTTAATACACACAAGGCAAAAATAATTCTTACTTCTAGAAAAATCATACTTTTCTCTACTGTTTTTTTATACATGACAACAACAGTCTTTTTTATTATTTTTAATACCTACTTAGTTTTTTAAATGAAAAATAAATAAATCTCACTAGAAATTGAATTTCAAAGGTTTCTTTTATACATTACTTTTAACACAGGATAATGTTTGTTAGCGTTCCCCATAACGCACCAATAAGATGAAGTCCCAACCCAAATACCTTGTATAAGGATCATCCGTGTAGGATTGTGTCAATTATAAACTTAATTATACGATAGACAAACCATATACCCAGTATGCCTGTCATTGCCTCTCCAACCCATTGGAAGCAACCCCATAATTTATATGTGTACGTTTTGATCATGGCATCCAATGTATTTGTATCCGAGTTTGTATACTGCCGATTGTTAAATCTACCCCCCATTATTCAAATTAGTCCTGGTAGTTAAAGAAAGTGCGTTACACTGATTTTCGCGATGACCGGCTTGTTTACACCGCCGGCAAACAGTAATTCCTCTGCACTCATAGGCTCTATGTCCAAACTTGTAGCAGTTTAAGCACTGATCCCTTATTGCTTGATTTGAGTTATGAAAGTTTGCATTCGTAACGGATCGTGAGTTTTGTCTGTTCGGGAAGGAACGACGAGTACCCATTGCTCGCGATTCCGATTGGGAAGCGCTAATATGTAAGGTATGAGCGATACCGCGCCCTCCCTGGAGAATGGTATTATTCATTTCCTCTAACTCCGAGATTTTGACCGCTTTGTCGATTGTTAAGTTCGACTCCCTCATTAGTAAAACCCCGACATGTTTGGTAATTTCCCTATTTAGTCCAATTTTAAATTGCGATAACAATAAGTCTGAATGTCTGAACTTATTTTTCCTGCTCTTTGTTCCCTTGTCGCGCCCTCTAAATCTTCCTCTAAAATTTCTTGCCCCAATAATTTTAATCGCGTCGCGAATTGTCGGACGGTTTCACCATGTTTTTGATATGTTTTAGCTAATTGAAATTGTACGGCACCCGATATTTTTTGGGGGGAAAATCGTGTAGTTAGTTTTGTTTTCAGATTATCATATGTTGTAGAATCATCAATTAGTGATGCTTCACTACGGTAGTATTGGTAAGCTTCCCCGGTTAACCTACAGCGTACGACTTACAGTAATTGCTCCTGAGTGAGATTGTCTAAAGAAACTCTAGCCTCTAAGCGTTCAAAGTATTCTTTGGGGTTTTCTTTTCCGGAGAAGGGGTCAATAGAACTTGCAAAAACATCTAAATTTTGTTTTGGGAGTTCAACTGTAATTTTTTGTTTACTTTCTTGAACTTCTGGTTTACTATACCGGGGTCTTTCGATTTTCTGTTTAGGAGGTTGGGCTTCTTCCTTATCGTTAGTCATTTTGTTTTAATCAATTTAAATCCAATTAAGTATATCACTTTTTATTTAGTTTTATTTTACTTGCTGATTTATTTGTTTAAATATTATAATGATTTATTTATTTAATTATTTACTTTCCCAGGTCGCGTTATTTTTAATTTTATTATTAATTATTGTTCAGTTATTATTTAAGTGAATTAGTATCATTACCCTTTAAGTACATTATTTAGTTTAATATTGGTTAAAATTTGTATATTTAAATTTGTTTAAATTATTAAAGAAAACCATAAATTATAAAATTAACAAGAAACAGATACAACAATTCATAAAATAATAGAACATAATATATATAAAATAATGAGCTGAAATTAAAAGAAAATGAAAGGTAGTCAATAACAAATCGATAGCAAATCAATAAGAATAAACGGAAATTTTAAGTCCCCCTGTTTTAATGGTATTAAAATATTACCTTGAAATAATTATAATATGACAAATATGTAGCACATCAATGCAAAAAATAAATACACATCTTTAAAATTTAATATGGTTTAATTTTATATATGTATGCATTTTTTTTTAAAATGTGTATTAAAGTATACATTTCATATGTGAGTGTACATACGATGTATTTAAATGCACATTGACCATATGTAACCCGTGTAATACATAATTACATCCATTATACATAATTATGATTATTTACTAGTATTGTATTTCAACTAAACAAATCATTTTAAATATGTGTATTGTCTACTATCAAATTTTTGCCACGTGGCTTAAACTAAAGTACCTTTTACACTACACACATCGGCATGACAAATCAGTGTGCACACATATGAATGCGCATTCCAGTTTGTCACATTTTCATTTACACTAGAATTATGTTTTATCAAATTGGAATGACAATTTTGTAACGTCAACCGGATGTCAACTATTAAATATTACTAGTCTGTTCGAAGTGCTTGAATAAAAAATTGGAAGGAAATTATTATTTTCGGAGTAATATTGTGTAAAAAAAATGTTTCTCACTAACAATAAATGTAAAGCTTTAGCATTAGTAGTTATTTCTCATTATGGACACAAAAAAAGCGTAAGTGGGTTAAAGATTGGTTAAAAAATAGAGAGGAACTAAGTCACATGCGATTATTATCTCAATTACGAGAAAATGATCCTGACGATTTTATGAATTATTTACGTATGGACTCAAAGACATTTGATGAATTGTTAAATTTAGTTAAACCTCATATTACTGAAAAAGATACGAAGATAAGAAAGGCAATTAGTGTAGAAGAAAGGTTAATCGCTACATTGAGATACCTAGCAACAGGGCGTTCTTATCAAGATTTAAGATTTAGTACTGCAATTTCCACCGCTGCACTGAGGGTTTTAAAAGAAGAATATATAAAGGTAAATAAAAAAGAAAAAACAACATTTATTCGTCATCTTTTAATAAATTTCTCATTCCTTTGTACAAAATGTTACTAATTTTAAATTCGGATATTAAACGTTGGTCTGGCTCCATTTTCCGAATTTACAGGCCACGTTAAACCCAATGGTGTCAAACTTATCTTGAGGCTTTGATAATTCCTCGTATGCCTTTTGTAGTGCACTGTTTCCTACATCTCCTCTTTTCCGTTTTTTAATGGACGATGGCGTTCTTGATGCAGTTTCTGAATACTGTAATTCAGGTGCCGGTGACAAAGCTTCTGAAATTAGTTCTGAAAATGGCGTTGATACTATTTCACTCTCCTCCCCAATTATATCACCCTGAAAATAAAGTTTTTCATTAATTACTTACTTAATTATTTATCAAAATGTATATTGATTTTCAGTTTCCAAATACAAAAGAAGAATGGCAAATTATTGCAAAAGAATTCGAGAATTTGTGGAATTTTCCTAACTGTGGCGGCGCTCTCGATGGGAAACATGTTAATATTGTGCCACCACCAAACTCTGGATCATATTATTACAACTATAAGAAACAGTTTAGCGCTTGTTAATGCTGAATGTGAATTTATGATGGTTCACGTTGGAATTAACGGACGAATTTCAGACGCAAGTGCATTAGAGAAAACAGAATTTAATAGAATATTGGTAAATAATATGTTAAATACTCCAGATAATACAGAAACCGTGGCCGGCTTAAATCATGTTTTTATCGGCGATGGCATTTTCCCATTACGGAAAAATTTTTTAAAACCTTATGCAGGCGATAAATTAAATTACGAATCACGTATTTTCAACTATCGTTTCTCTCGAGCAGGAAGAGTTGTAGAAAATGCATTCGGTATTTTAAGTAACAGATTTCGAATTTTTCAAACAAACATAAATTAAAATTAGAGCATATTGATTATGTTGTATTAGCGTCATGCGTGTTACATAACTTTTTACGAAGGAAATCGAGAGCATCGTACATCTCTGCAAACATGTTAGACAGAGAAAATATACAGAATGGAGACATAATTCTAGGAGAATGGCGAAATGTACATCAGTCATTAGATAATTTGCAAATGGGGTTATCAAGAAATAGTACTAATGAAGCAAAAATGTCTCGGAAAGCCTATGTTCACTACTTTCTTAACGAAGACAAAGTACCATTTCAAAACAGAATGATTAATAATAACAAATAAAATTATTCAGTTAGTTTACAGTTGTTGAAATATTATTTGCGTACCTGTGTTGGTTCCAAAATAAACGTTTCTTGTATTTCAGGTTCGATATTTTCTGTCATTATCGTTGAAGTCCCAGTTCTTGAAACCTCTTGCTCTCTCGTAAATTCTAATAGTGGGAAGTACCACAAACTCGGTTTATAAATGGAATCCGTACTAGTTCCAATTCGCATAGATTCTTCAATTTTTTTAAATTCTTTTCTATAGAGAACCGGCCTGATCATGATAATTAGACACTAGTGTCAATGGTGACAAAAATTAGCATTTATTCTGTTAGACGTCAAAATGTCTGACGTTATTATTATTAAAAGTGGTTTTCAAAAAATTAATATTTTCGATTTACGCTTATCATCTGATAAAAAAGGTAAAAATTTATGTAAAAGTAAACATGTGAAAAATGTCGAAGAATGGAAATTTGAGCATACTAGTTTGATAAAAGCTAAAGTTATTCGTCAAACTAATATCACGAAACATTTTGATGTTACGATTGATGTAAGTTATTATTATTTATTCATATTTAATAAATAAATTATACATAATAAAGTTATAAAAATAATTTAGGTTGACATCAATCGAAATGTAGTTGATCGACTATGTAATTGCCCAGCTGGATTGGGAAAAAACTGCAAACACATTGCTGCTGTCATAAATTTCATTAATTTTGAAACGGCTGAATCTAAAACAAGTCAACGTTGTCAATGGAATATCCCTTCAGTAGCAAAGGATATTGAAGAATATTCTAAAGGACGTAAAGTTAGTGAATTAATTCCGAAAAAAAAATACAGTAAACAATATGAACCGTTGGATTTATGTGATTTAAATTTTTTGTGCCCGTTGAGTGATATGTTGAAATCTGTAAAACTTTCTGAATCAACTAAAGTAGCCAAGTGGATCATTGGAGAATTAATTAATTTTGCAACAGATACAGCCTGTGCTCAAAAGTATTTAAATTTATATGATAATTTTTATAGTTATACAAGTTTCAAAATATATTCTGGTGGTGTAATATTTAAAAAAATTTTCCATGAAATTTTCTATAATAATAATGTAAGTCATTCACAGGTTAAATTAGGTTATATTTGTATCAATACGCGAGGACAATCAGAGTGCAAACTATGGTATAATGAACGTGCAATAAGGGTCTCAGCTAGTACCGCTCACGCAATTAAAACTCGGAAATCTAAATTTGATGAATTAGCCAATTCTTTAATAATAGAAAAAAAAATGAAAGGAAAAGGACTCAAAAATGTATTACATGGTATTAAAAATGAAAACAAAGCTCGGGAATTTTATAAAAAAATAACTGGATATGATGTAGAAGAATGTGGTCTTGTTATTCATTCTAGTCAACCATGGTTATGTGCTAGTCCCGATGGAGTGGTTGTTGTAGATAGTACACCAATTAAAATTTTAGAAATAAAATGTCCTATTACTGTGCAAAATAAACCAACAGTTAATAACAAGGGACAACTGAAACATCCTTACTTGGAGTTTAATGACAATACAGTGTACTTAAAAAAATCGCATACTTATTACACGCAATGTCAAATATTGATGTATTGCACTGGTCTTCCTCAATGTGATTTTTTTATTTTTTTTCCAAATTCAGAATATATTTTAATTACAATACCACGGGATGAAGATTTTTTATCGCAATATATACCAAAATTGGAAGATTTTTACGTTAATAATTATATAGAAAAGTTAATTTTTAAATATGGCCTTTGAGTTGTTAAATTATTAGAAAATAAGAGAAATTTTAATAATAAAAGTAAATTTTATAACATGTCATGTATAAATTTTTATTTGATATAACGTAAAAACCCCTACACTCGAACGCGATTCAATACTCGAACAGTTTTGATATTTATCGATTTCTTTCAGAAATAACTTCATTAATATACAAAATATCAAAACTGTTCGAGTATTGAATCGTGTTCGAATATAGAGGCTTTTACTCAACCTATTACAAGATTTTAATAATAATAAAAAAAAAGTTACAATTATTTACTATCAATTTTACAATAATTTTTAAAATAATTTCATTTCTTTATCATTTGCTTAAAAATTGGTTTTTGTAAATTGACTAACACACAGCACATGTGAACTATATCGTCGATGTATGGTAAAAGATCAATGTTTATTTTATCCAGTATGCCATACACTTTGATTCTTGCAATACACCTTTCAACGTGGATCCTTACACTTGCGATATTATAAGTTTCATCTACTTCTTCTTCAGTTAAATGTCCATCATGTAAAAATGGAGGTGTAACAATTATAGCATTTGGTACATCGACAGATTTTTTGATTGCAGGAAAACCTTTATCTGCCATCACCTGATCACCTGGCTCCAGTAATTTTAAAAAATTACTGTCGTTAGTTATAAAAGGATCACTGGACCTCCCACAATAACAGTCGGATTTAAATGAGATCATTCCTGAAGGTGTTATTCCTAGTAAAAATTTTACTGTATACCCTGATTTGTAGTTAGAATACAGATGATTGCGTATTAGCACGAGACCAGGTTGTTCACATTTTATTTCCGTACAATCTATAATAACTCTACAATTTGGGTAATGAATTTTAAATGCTGATGGCATAGTTTCCTGTATATCTTCTTTACTAGGCCAGAAAATAAAGTTTTTTGTTTTTTGTGCTAGTATAGATAATACATTGTAAAAGATTCTAGAAATACGTGTTGCATCCACATCAAAAAATGTAGCGATTCCACTAAAAGATAAACCGGTCTTAATTTTGATTAAAAAAATTAATAACCTATTTTCAAGATTTATTTTTTTAAATTTGACTGGTGGGAGCATATCTAATAATAATTTGAAAACTTCTGGTCTTACTCCAGTCACGGATATAAGTTGTTTATCATTTTTTATAGACTTATATCCTTGAAATCCAGATAACCAAATTGGAGTATCAGGTCCACTGCCTTTATCTTTTGTGATTATATTGTCGTTTCTTAAATTATTATTTGATGATATTGTTGCCTGAGTTGAAACACTATTTGATTCACGATTAAAGTCACATGAAAAAGTAAAATGATCACTAATAGCTTCGAATGATACCACTTGCACCGATTTATTACATTTATTTCGTGTTCCATTTATATTTGTTGCAAACTGCATACCTTCACATAAATTATTTACAATTTCTTGCTCATCACTGACGACAAATGAAGGTTCAGATGTTAATTTTCTTTTTTTCCAACTATCAAAACAATCCAAATCAATATTTGAAGATTCTTTTCGTTTGTATTCAGCTGGAAAAATTGTTGGATTGTATGCTGGATGTCGAGGATCTTCGCTTTTGATGCCACCAACAAAATGATGACTACATATCCGCGAGCTGCTTGTAGGTTGCCATGCTGTACCATCTAAACTAAAGAAAAAATTAATATAATAATAAATAAAAATTAATTTTTAACACATGTCTAACTTACTTTACACGATTTACTGCTTTTGTCCATTCCAGTCGCCGTTCTAATAAATGTGGTTTTGATGGGAATGAATAAAATTTTGTGTCTGAATTAGTTTTTCCATAAGTGTTATGACAAAATACGACACAACATCCTGTGTTTCCAGATCTAAACTTCTTATTAAGAGCCAGGACACACGAACCACGCCACGACCACGCGACAGCGACAAAATAGTGGCTATTCTGTGGCCGGGTATGTATGCATGTACTTTTCTTATGGAAACACAAATTTCAAGACACACGAGCCACAGCCTGTCGTCGTAATCGGACACTGTCGCAATGTGTCGTCGTATTGTCGTTTTTAGTCGCTAAAACTTGCGACCAATGGACCACTTATAAGCGACAGATACGTACTACTAGTACTACAGTGTCTCTCGAACATTACAAGAAATCATTGAATAATACGACTCAAGCAGGTGTTTTGTAATTTTTGTTTTGTTTAGTTTTCTTAATTGTGTGTATTTTTATTTCTTTTGGTCTTTTTTCATCGTTTTGTTCTTTTGTTATTATTTTGTTTTTTTGTTTTTTTCTTGTTTTGTTTTTTCTTTTTTTTGGTCTTTTTTAATTTTTGTTTTTGTTTTTGTTTCTTTGTTTTTATTTTCTTGAAAAAATGGCAATGGTTAACGAAGATTCATTTGATACGGAATTATTTATTGAGGAAATCCGGAATTTACCCGCAATCTGGGATTACACATATTCGGGATATAGTAACCGGATGGAAAAAGTAAAGGCATGGGAACATCTTTGCTTCAAATTTTATGATAACTTTGAAAATAAAAAAAAGAAAGAAAAAAATTGAATATAAACCTTTTTATGACACATTTTATTTACAATAAAGGTACCGCTGTTATAAATGTATCCTGTATATATATTGTTTATTGATTTATTTTTGCAGAATTATTTATGTAATACAAAATAATTATTATAAAGGCAAATTGGTCAACAGAATTGAAACATTTTTATGGCATGGAAAAACCCTTCGGTTAAGAATAAAAGCATGTACTAGAAGCTCTCCTGCGGTTTGAACGTGGATTATTGACTATTATTAGATAAATAAGCTATATAATTATTTAAACCTTTTTAGTTTGATAATAATAGAAAAAAATTAAAAATTCAAAGAAATAAAGAGCTGAAAATTTTTGAATTGTTTCATCAAATAATTTTAAAAATTGAATCTGCAAAAATATGTAATACCAAAATACCGATATGTATTTTAAAAGAAATATTATTTAAAAGAAATATTATTTAAAAGAAATATTATTGTTTATTTTTATCCTAGCGTACCTACTTCACGCTGCAAAATTTTAAGTTCCTTAAATTTCAGTATTGATAAATCAATTATTGTATGAATACTTAACGCAGACACTGTATATAACAAACAGTATTAAGTGGCTTTGATGCCTCCTAGCAGTGACTGTACGTGCTGTACGTCATTCGGCCACTAAAAAGTGGCTCGCAAGTCGCCGTCTAAGACACACGAACGACAGTACAACCACACGACAACCACAAAAAAGTGGTCGTGGCGTGGTTCGTGTGTCTTGGCTCTAACACTGTTATCCATTATCATTTATCACTTAATTTTTACGGTGCTATTAATACTTTTTGATTAATAAACTTACTTTATTTAATATTTATATATTAAAAAAAGAAAGTTAATGAGTTTATGTTAAAACCTATGGTTACAAAAAAATTTGTGCTGACGTCACATTGCTGACGGGTCACACATGTACTTATAAAATTATTGAAAAAGGCGCCACTAGTCTTTAGGCAGCTTCTCTATACGCCGTTCTAATGGAATTAATTTTTTTATGACGAATTCCTTATCCGCCTTTGGGTGCTAGTGTTTACAAATTTCGATTAACTCTTCGTAGGCGACATATTTCATTTGTTTTTTGGTATAATCAGGGCTTTTTATTTTCCACAGACATGGATGCGCCTTATAACATTCGATAAATTCCTCCAAAATGTGTTTTGGCAAATACCGGCATTCACTGTTATTAAATGTTCCTTCCATCCTAAAAAGTTTTACAAAAATAAAAAAAATTAGAATGAAATTGTCAATAGCATTAATAAAACAATTTATCTGTGATTCATATTTGAAATTTTTATCAAAATTAATTTACATACTTACTTGATGTTATTTGATAATTATCGGTGTTTGCAAAATACGCCAAAATTTTTAAGTATTTAAAGTAATAACCTCAAATATATTATTTAAAGTATTTAAAGTAATAACCTCACCTACAGAATTAGTAGGTTCCAGTGGCAACCAACAGGTCATAATACACAAAAATGATTCGAAATATTTTCGTAGTGGAAAAACGATCCATATAGAAGGACGAACTGATAAAAGATTTGATTATTGCAGATTATAAATAATGTATTACCAGCATGTAAGAGAGAGGCAGAAAACAATTCATTGGAAGTTCCTATAAAAAAAAATTATTAAACGAACAAAAAATTACACCGGTGTATCATTTAGGACAATCTATAGAATTAATAATGCTGCAAAACAATCAAACAGTAAAATAATACACTCTCCTGAAAAAAAAAAAAAACATTCCCATCCCAGCCCAAGAAAAATTGAAATCGATGATTTTGATAAAAATGATATTAGGAGAACTATCGAAAACTTTTATGTTAATAAAAATAAAGTCCCAACTGTGGCTAAACTTTTACCGATTTTACGGGAGAAAATTAATTTTAACTGGTCAAAGTCCTTTTCAAGAAAAGTATTAATCGATATGGGCTTCCCGTGGAGAAATATTTTAAATAAAAGGTGCTTATTAATTGAAAGGCCAGATATTGTTAATTGGTGCGGTAATTATCTACGCAAAATTAAAAAAATGAGAGAAGACGGCAAAAATATTTATTATTTAGATAAAACTGCTATTGACTCAAATTTAACATTTAGTAAATGATGGCAACGAGATGATGTAGGGTAAGTGCGGGAGAGATGTCGCGTCGGGAGAGATGCCGCAGTAGCCATAGTTCGTCCGTTGATTGATAGCGCTATTAATGGATTATGTGTTTAAAATAAGTTACGTATTTAAGCTGTATATGGTAACATTTATGGTTAGTCCATCGGTTTAGTAATTATCCAACTTTTTATTATTAAAAAGTAAGCTTTTTAACATAATATTTTATCAAGCATTTAATTCATTAGAATTTAAGAATGTATATTTCATTATTTTAATGGAAATGAGTTTTGTTATTAATTTTATTTTAAAAGTACTGTATAAAATTTTAGGTTGGAATTTCGCACTCTGCTTGCTATGGCAACATGCGGCATCTATCCTGACAAAAAGGAGAGATGCCGCATTTAAAGTTGGTATAGATGCCGGATCATATTACATGTTAAAAACACAGACTTATATACCTTAATTATGCATTTTTTTTCTTGGACTGTAAATTATTCCACGTAAATATAAAAGATCCATTAATGGATCAGGAAGAGCCCTTATATTAGTGAAAATAACGAAAATAATGATGATTGCTTGTGTATTGAATGTTTTGAAAGGTACTCAGAAACAAAAAAAAAGTTGACTGGTTGAGATGTATAAAGTGCCAAAAATGGTTACATATGGCATGCGTCATGTATGGAGATGTGTGTAAAATACAAAATTTTTAATATGAACTATGCGGCGTCTCACCTTGTTTGATGCGGCATCTCTCCCATAGGTGTGGGAGAGACGCCGCTTTGCAGGATCTACAAAAATGTTAATTATGAATCCTTTATGACTCAAAATTTAAAATTATTTATAAATAATTTTAAAGAACAATGTTTACATTTATTGTGTACCAAATTTCAAGTCAATTAAATGCATACTTTAAGAATTATCAAGTGTTTTCAAAATGTGTGGCATCTCTCCCGCATTCACCCTATTGGGTATATTGAAAACCGTCAATGCTTTAAATAGACTAATAGTTGCACATATTGGCAACGAAAATGCTTTCTTACCAAACGCCCAATTAGTTTTTAAAGCTCGTTGCTCTTCAGGTGATTATCACGGCCAAATGAATTCAGTGAATTTTGAAAAATGGATGAATGAGAAAGTTTTGCCATTATTACCCGCCAGTTCCATAGTTGTAATGGATAATGCGCCATACCACGAAAAACAAGTGGAAAAAATTCCTACTAAATATTCCACCAAGAAAGAAATGACGGAATATTTAAATAAAAAAGGAATTGATTGCGATATGTCAATGAGGAAAGACATCTTATTAAGGCTTATAAATAGTTGTTCACCGAAAGAAAAAAGTTTCGAATTGATGAATTATTAAGTAGTCAGGGGAATAGTGTTATTCGTTTGCCGCCATATATGTGCGATTTAAATGCTATTGAATTAGCTTGGACTCAAATTAAAAGATATATGCGGCTTAAAAACACGACTGGAAATTTAACCTTGTCTAATTTACAAATACTTGCAGAAGAAGCAATAAAGTCTGTTAGCAGTGAAGACTGGAAAGGTTATTGTAAAAAAAGTTATAGAAGTAGAAAATTATTACTGGGAGAAAGACAATGTAATGGAAGATTGTATACATAGTTTCATTATAAACGTTCAGGGTAGTAGTTCAGAAGAAGAAAATGACAGCGACAATGACGAAATTTGTGATTCTTAGTTCGATCCCAGCTGCATTGAAAACGAATGTAAATGGATCACTAATAATATTGATGACAATATACAATTTTTTTTAAAATATCAATTTGTTTGTAATTGTACGATTTAATGTTACATATATTAAAAAAATGATTTTTATAACAACAAAAAAAAATATGTAAATATTATGTATATACTTGTACTTTTCATTCGTTTGTATCATTCGATCGATTTTAATTTTTAATTTTTAATATTTCATTTTAATTATACATCTATTTTTTCATAAAAAAATTTTAAAATTATGGATGAGTTAAAAAATATCTTTTACCTGATTTACCTGAAGATATACAAACTGAGAACGTATATAATAAGTTCAAAGCTAAACTAAAAAAGCATCTAAATAGTAAAGTTCCGTATGAAATAGCTGAATTATTGTAATTGAAAATATGTATTATACGTGTCATATTATATGTACTTAATACTTATTGTAATCCTTTGACGTTTTGTATACCTGAAAAGGTCTTTACACAAATAAGGGCCTTTTCAAAGTTTGCACAGTTGCCTGCACATGTAACCTTTCTATGCAAGTGTTGACTATGTAAGCATGCAACCCACGCAAGTGAAGTCAACAAAAAGATGCAAACTGGTAGAATGAACAACATGCGTAGCATATTATGAGCCAAGACACACGAACCACGCCACGACCACGCGACTGCGACAAAAAAGTGGCTCCTCTGTGGCCGGGTATGTATGCATGTAGTTTTCTTATGGAAACACAAATTTCAAGACACACGGGCCACAACTTGTCGTCGTAATCGGACACAGTCGCAATGTGTCGTCGTATTGTCGTTTTTAGTCGCTAAAACTTGCGACCAATGGACCACTTATAAGCGACAGATACATACTATTAGTACTACAGTGTCTCTCGAACATTACAACAAATCATTGAATAATACAACTCAAGCAGGTGTTTTGTAATTTTTGTTTTGTTTAGTTCTCTTAATACGGTACTTGACTGTATTCAAAATTTGTTTTAAATGTGAAATAATTTTATGTATTACCCTTAAATATATTCAATTTTAGCAGTGACAAATAAAAATATTCTTTAGTTATTTAAAAATTCTATTTTGAAAATTACGAATTTTTAGTCTTCATTTAAATGACTAAAAACGCGGTGGTATTTGAAAATGACGTCATTTTTTGTAGTAAATATTATTACCGTAGTTACAAATTGCATTTTCACATTGACATTTCACAATTCTAATTGACCAAGTGGAGTTGTTTTCTTTGTAATTTATTTTGAATTTTTTGTTTTGTAATTAATTTTGCACTCAAATTATATTCATGGAAGAAATACACCGTCACTTAATATGTTTATCAACTTGTTGTAAATATTATGTTAAAATGCTTTTATTTTTGCTACAATTTTAAAGTTACGTAAGACTGTTTTCTTAAAGTGCAATACTTGTAGGGCTTCAAGAAAATCTTACGGTGATGATGCTATTGATTACATCCCAGTGAAACCAGAGGGGATCATCTTTACTGTTAAGTGTAAAATTTTGCTTGAAGATAAAATAAAAATTCAGAACATATTCTGTTACATTAGCTGTAAATGAAGAAGATAACAAAGTAGAAAGTTATAAATACCAGTAAAACTAAGCATGAATGTTGCTGAATATTGTGTACAAATTTAAAACCGTGTTGACATGAATGATAGCGACATCTGTTTGATTCAGATCGTGAAGTCATTGCATACGTCACTACGACGAGTCGTTTTTCGCGCCAATTTGTTTATTTAAAATTGAACGGTGGTTTTTTCAAGATTTTTAAAAAATTTAATAAAAATTAACTAATTTGTACGTAAGAACAAAGCATTTAGAATCATTTTTCAGTTGCAGTCAAGTACCCTATTGGGTATTTTTTTTTTATTTTTTGTTGGTCGTTTTTGATTGTTTTTTTTCTGTTTTTGTTTTCTTGAAAAAATGGCAATTGTTAATGAAGATTCGTTTGATACTGAATTATTCATTGAGGAAATCCGGAATTTACCTGCAATCTGGGATTACACATATTCGGGATATAGTAACCGCATAGAAAAAGTAAAGGCATGGGAATATCTTTGCTTCAGATTTTATGAAAACTTTGTGAACAAAAAAAAAAAAAAGAAAAATATATGTGGTAACTGAAATTTATTAAATAATTTAATACAATGTTATATATTTTTATACTGCCAGGTATATATATCGAAGTATATGTAGGTAACAGGATTTGTTTTGAATAAAGGTGCCGATTACTGCTCACCTTTTATTTAGGTAATAAAAAATAATTGTTATAAATGAATTTTGTTTAATAGAAACATTTTTATGGAATGGGAAAACCCGTCGGTTAAGAATAAAAGCACGCTGTCATGTACTAGAAGCTCTCCTGCTGTTTGAATGTTGATTATTGAGTGTTATTAGATAAATAAGCTATATAATTATTTAAACCTTTTTAGTTTTAGAATAATAGAAAATAATTAAAAATTCAAAGAAATGAAGGCTGAGGAATTTTGAAATGTTTTATCAAATAATTTTAAAAATTGAAACTGCAAAAATTTATAAGACCAAAATACCGATATTTTAAAAGAAATATTATTTATTAGAAGCATCAGCTCTTTGATTAATTTTGTTTATTTTTATCCTAGCGTACCTACTTTACGCTGCAAAATTTTAAGTTTCTTAAATTTCAGTATTGATAAATCAATTATTGTACGAATACTTAACGCAGACACTGTATATGACAAACAATATTAGTGGCTTTGGTGACGCCCAGCAGTGATTGTACGTCATTCGGCCACTAAAAAGTGGCTCGCAAGTCGCCGTCTAAGACACACGAACGACAGTACAACCACACGACAACCACAAAAAAGTGGTTGTCGCGTGGTTCGTGTGTCTTGGCTCTATATGTCATATACGTGATATACGTACCTCAATCATAAAGGTCATAGATAATCGTAGGTTCTTTATATTATCTATGGTTCTTTAGTTACCTTATATCTTATCTATGAGTTAACAAAAATGTCAAAATCTAAATATAGCGGGTATAGCGGTGTTTATTAACTTCATTAACTTTATTAATTTTATTATTGACATTTATTCATCTTGCTTAGTAAAAATGAATTCCTTTGTTGAAAACCAATTAATTTCTTTCTCAGCAAATCTTATTGTTGAAAATGTTACGCAAAAACCTATTTTTTGGAGTAAGAAATATATGTTGAAAAAGAAAATGAAAATTGTAATTTTACATAAATTATTAGTTAAAAAAAACGAAGAATACCAAAAAATAAAAATTTTTTTAATGTAATCGAAAAGTTCGATGCACATACTTTTGAAAGTCATTTCCGAATGAGTTGTCAATGTTTTTCTGTAAGTATACATAATAACTAATATAAACATAAAAAATTATAATAAAGTACCGTCTTTTTAGAAGTTATTGGAAGAAATTCAAATTTATTGGCCACCAAACCAAAAACAAAGTGTAATTTCAGCTAAAAAAGCTTTATGTGTCACATTGTGGTATTTAGCTAATAAGAACTCCTATAGAGAAATAAGTGACCGCTTCAATTTATCAATAGGATATGTACATAGTATTATTTTAAAAATGTGCAAAATTATTTCTAATTTAACCAAAAAATATGTTAAGTGGCCTACAGCCAATGATTTGGAAAAAGTAAAAAAATTTGATACGTTGCGTGGATCACATTCTTTTCCTAGTGTAATAGGCTGTTTAGACAGTAGTCATATAAGAATTTCTACACCAACAAAAGACGCTGCAAGTTACTATAATAGAAAAGGATTTTACTCACTTATATTACAAGTAGGTATAGTTTATAAAAATAAACAGAAAATTTATTACATTTTTACTTTCTATAATTTTTTTGTAGGCTGTATGTGACGCAGATTTGTTGTTCACAGATGTATTTTTCGGTTGGCCTGGAAGTTGCCATGATGCTTTTGTATTTAAAAAAAGTCCTTTATACTTGGCTTTATTAGAAAAAAATGTTCAGTTGTTTGGAGACAGACATCTTGTGGCCGATTCGGCTTACCCTTTGATGTCATTTTTAATGACACCATATCGTGACACCGGGTTTTTATCAAAAGAGCAAAAGAAATATAATGAAATACACAGTTCAACAAGAATTTTGATTGAGCAAGCATTTGGCTTGTTGAAGGGAAAATTTAAAATTTTAGAGTACTTACAAATACGAAACTTCAAAAGGGCAAAATTTGTGGTTATGAGTTGTATAGTGCTCCATAATTTCATTCGTATACATCGCAGTTCTGAAAATTTACAGTTTTTAGATTTAAATGATTCATCAAGTAATCAAAACCCTTTACAAGCAGAAGAACCTACACCGTATAATGCGATTGTAAAAAGAGAAACAATCACTGAATGGCTCAATCATATATAAAGATCACAGTAAGTCAGAATGAATATATTTTATTTGTTAAAAGACACAAATTGGCTACAAGGAAACCCAGTGGGGTCCAATAATACAAATACCTTTGTTTAGACATTTTTTGAACTGTTATAAAGTTGTATTGGGTCCCACTGAGTTCCCTTGTTACCTACAAAGTAATATGATATTTGTTTTTGTGAGAAATTTAAGTGAATCGATCGTACATGTGATTGGATATTTTCTAGAACAAATCGTCAGATTGTTAAAAGCAATACGTTTAGTTGATGTTTGAAGAAGTTATTAATATGTTGAATTCTTGTAAAAGGTACAAGTGATTAAAAAAAAGTATTAGGAAATAATTACTACGACATTAGATTTATGTACAATAACGAAAACGATGTCGCTGAAAATAGGAAATAAGAAAAAACAAGATTATAAATTTAAGTTTGGTACATTTTATTAATTTCATCTTTAATTATTAACAACAGTTTTCTTTATTTTTTATACTCTCATTTATACATATTGCTCATTTGCGAGAAGCGTGACATAACTCAAAAATCACCCTTATTGAGTCAAGGGTACAGGCGGTCACGGAAAATGTCATTTTTGTTATTAACAAAACGACATCACGCTAGACTAGATACATAAATGAGAGAACGAGAGAGGTTATGACTTTATACTCTATCGCACTTTTTCAATTGACTGCCATAAGTACTCTTATTTTTAAAATTTTAAACTATCGTACTGAAAAACACCTCTTTTTGAGTTATGTCAAGCTCCTCGCAAATGAGCGATATTTTAATTATACACAAAATTATAAATTATTTTTAATAATAAATAACAAACTAAAAAGTGTTTATTCTTTATTTCTTAAATACCTATAATATATCCACTTAAACTTAGTGTAACAAATTCTGAAAATTTTATTGTTAAATCGTTTATTATTTAATAACAAAACTATTTTTTCTAGATAATTAAGAAATATTACAATAAAAATAACAAATTCTGAAAAATAATAAATTTTATTGTTAAATTATTTTTATTTAATTTTAACAAAACTATTTTTTCTAAATAACTACGGAATATTCCAATTCTTCAGTTTTTTAACTTCAAATTAAACTAATAAATTCTTTAAAAGAGTAATTTTTACATTGTTATTAAAGAATGTTTAGTAACGTTAAGAATTTTTTTTTATTAAAATAATGACGGTACTTTAATTATTCTTTATGCCTGCTCCATATTCTCGTGAAGTTGGCTGAGTATGAGAGTGTAGAGGGTCACTTCGTGTACTTCGGCAAAGAACTTCAACCGAAAATGTAGAGCAGGCATTAAAATTCACTAGAAGATGTTCAGTTATTTTTGTCTAGTATTAATTATATCTTTCAATAAATTTTGGAGATCTTTAATGGCTTCTAGTTTGGCTTTTTCTATTTCCAACTTTTTATTTTCCAAGTGAATATATTCACTGTGCCGTTCTTTTTCATCGGCTTCCATTTTAGTTAATAGTTCCAAAATATTGTCTTTCTTTTTTTTACGAGGTATGCAGTAGTTTTCCTCCTCCTCAGTATTACTTAAAGAAAAATCATCTTGCAAATTTGATGCTAAAATATCTTGAGGAGGAGTGACATTGTGTTTTTGTCCTAGTATTTCATCGAATACATTAAAATAAGGCCATGAAATTTTTTCAGTCCCTGATTTTGTCGAGCGATGTTTTGCTCGTTTGTAACTTGTGTATAAGTTGTAGTATTTGGATTTTATATCTTCCACTGAAAATGGAAAGTTCGAGTCTACACTTTTTATTTCCATTAAAATATCTCGCCATAATGCTGTTTTTTTTCTCGCTCCACTACTGAATTCTTTTTCTTTACCCAATCTTGTTTGAATTAACAATTTAATGCGGTTATGACTCCATTCTGTGGCCCATTCATTGTTGGATACACCGTTGTTTACATCGGTTTCATTTACGATTTCCATGCTATCACTATTTGTGTGTAAATACATCTATATATAAATACATTTATTTTAAAACTCTCTGAAAAGTAATGGTACTTACCGAAACTCTTCTTCTTCTGACATTTTGTAACAATCTTGAAAAACTCTTAATTTAAACAAAATCACGTAATACGTCTAATACGTTTTGAAAATTTTGAAATAATCCTAAATGTCAACTAGAATAACTGTCATAGTTCATAGAATTTACCCTAGTTATATCTTATCTATAATCTTAGTGTTACATATATATGTATGACTAGTTTCATAAAAATTTAAACAGGTTTAGTGGTTCATTTCGAAGTTTTTTAAAAATTTTATAAGAAATTGTAGAAAATTAAACTATGGTAAGAAATTTTTGTGGTAAATTTAATATTAATTTAGCTTTTAATCACCGTGAAAATATTAATTAAACTATCTTACTTAAAGTAGAAATTACACAATTTTAAAAAAGTGTTCCGATTTTTTTGAAGCATAAGCATTTCCCGCCCAATCGGCGTCCACAAAACCAACAAGATCTTTGGTATCTTTAGAAAAAGTTAAACACATATCTTTAGTTTTTTGCAAATATCTCAAAACAAGTTTTGCTTGTTCCCAGTGACTCTGATTAAAATTATTGTTAAACTGACTTAAAAAACTAACTGTATAACATAAATCAGGTCTAGTTAATACTACTGGTACGGCTTGTTGGTAAGGGTAGTCTATTGTATTAGTTTTGCAATTTTTAAAACTAGGATTGATTTCCATTGGAGTATTAGCTCCTTTACATTCCTTCATGTTAAATTTATTTAACAATTGATTGATATAACCTTTCTGGAATAATTTTATAATATCATTAGTCTTATCGCTAATTATTTCCATACCTAGACAATTTTTAACCTCTCCTAAATCTTTTATTTTAAACTCATTACTTAAAGATAATTTTAACTTATCAACTTCTTCACAGCTGTTATGAAATACAAAAAAATCGTTTACATATAAGGCTACTACAACTAAGGTGTTTTTTAATTTTTTACATATACACAAGGCTCATATTTCGACTGAACATAACCAAAATTTAACAAAAAATCATTTATTCTAATGTACCATGGTCTAGATGATTGTTTTAAGCCATATATATTTTAATTTAGAAATCTTTGAAGGGCTTTCGGTCGAGTAAAAACCTTCTGGCTGCCTTATGTACACAGGGCTATCCAGAAAACCATAACTATCAAAGATTTTCAGCTCCATCTATTGACAATTTTTTAAATTGACTACAGGGTTCGCTAGTATTCAGACTAGCACCGCCATCTAGTAGTGAAAAGTATACGAGCAGCGCCATTTATTAACAATTTTTCAAATTTACGCACAGAGTTCGCTAGTGTTCAGACTAGCAGCGCCATCTAGTAGTGAAAAGTATAATTCTTAGGTTCGCTTAGGTTCCGTTAGTTTAGGCGCGAGAACCCGCATAGAACAGCTGCATCCTGCCAAGGTCACTCAAAAAATCGGCAGGAGGGTAGGCGGCTTTGGAATCCCCAAAACCTACTACTTAATCTATTTATTGTGAATGCATGGATTCTTTATCAATATCAATTAATATCAATATGTCAAATGAAAAGTTTTTTTATTTTGTATAAAAAATTTTTTTTTTTAGTTTATATAAAATTTTATGTCATCTAAATGACGTATGTCAAAAATTTAAGAGATTCAATTTTAGAATGTATTCACCAAAAAACAAAGAATAAACTATTAATGTAAAAGGAAAATTACACATCATCTACAGTTTTAAATTAAATTTTGGAGGTAACAACAAATTTTTAAAAAAAAAAAAAAAAATTTATCATTTGATAGTTTAAATGTCAGTAACACATTTCATTTTACTTACATTATAAATAACATGGAATATTCAATAATCCATTAGTCAAAATTTATTCATTATAAAATAGTTAAACTAGAGAAAAAAATTTTAAAAATAATTTTTTATTCATAATTTTGAACCAATAATAATTGTATTAGGTATGTGCAAAATTTCTACCCGTTTTCTATAAAGTAAATTCAAAGTTAACAAAAAATTATTTAAGTAACAATAGGTGACTCCGTATTGCGCAATAATATTTTTTATGATGTAAGCTACCAACATCTACTGCATACGTGACTGCAAGTTATTTATCAATCGAACACCATAGAGTCAACGTGTCACTCAGTACTGAGCACATTAGACATTGTTTGTTAGTAGTTGTGTTATGAGGTTTGGAACACAGTCATTCACCTGTGGAGGTCATGACCCTGTGTTCTAAACCTCACATACTATTTAAGGAGAGGACACTAACCTAATACCTTGAGGAAGGTCAGTGACGCGATAATTTCAATTATTGAGGTAATTCAGGTAAAAATATTTTTGTTTAATCTAAATTCTTAATATTATTTTGTAAACAACTGTCTGGACGTTAATGATTGTGTTCGAACCATCATATATGGAAAAATCATTGATTTCTCTAGCCTAAATTGGGGCCACTTGGCAACGCAATGTAATTGCCTATATTCAGGGTAAGTAAAAAGCATTGCATATGTTGGATAGTTCAGAAAATATTTATTTGATACATTCAAAAAATTGTATATGGACCTAATTCTTGTAAATATCAAAAAATTATCAAGTGACCTTTTTAACCTTTTTTCTAAAATTAAAATTGTTATGATAGTAGTATACATACAAAATTAATGATTGTGTTCGAACCATCATATATGGAAAAATCATTGATTTCTCTACCCTAAATTGAGGCCACTTGGCAACGCAATGTAATTGCCTATATTCAGGGGCAAGTAAGAACATTGCATATGTTGGATAATTCAGAAAATATTTATTTGATATATTCAAAAATTGTATAAGATCCTAATTCTTGTGAATATCAAAAATTATTATCAAGTGACCTTTTTAAGCTTTTTTTCTAAAATTAAAATTGTTATGATAGTAACATACATACAAAATTAAAATATGTAAGATTTCAATTTTTGTGAATATTAAAATAACTTATCAGTCTTACCTGACCTTTTACCCCATTTTTTAAAATTTGGATAAATAAGGAAAAAAAATAAAAAAAACACTATACATTTTTTCTCTTGATTTTTATTGTTGAAACATAAACTTACACTTACACTGTCTGAACATCAACTAAATAAAATGATTTCAATACAAAGAATATATTTCGTATGTTTATCAATTGACTTTTTGACATTACTTGTTATTATCTCATTTTTGATAATAATATTTTCTTGTTAATTTATTAAAAATATTAAATTAAAACTTTTACATTACTGGTTAGTACCGAATATTCAACAATTCTCTCGTGAATTATAAGACAGTAGGCAATGGTTTTTTCTGCTGGCGCTTCTTTAAAACTAAATTCCAATCGTAAATCTACTGGACCCATTTTTAATGAATCATTTTGACGGCTAGCATCAAACACAATAATAGGAGCTCTCGTGCGATATTCATTGTAATTTAGCATTGGTTCAGATCGTCGTTGATAATATGCATTTTGAAAATTTGTATACATATCATAAAGTTGAGCGTATTTTAATCGATCAAAATCAGTTGCAATGTCATCATAAGGATATGCTTCGGAGTTTAAAAAAAGCTTCGCTTTAATGAGTTTGCAATGATCAAATATGGTGCTAGAACCTGTAGCAAGATCTTTACGATTTGTCTGAAATGCTAGTATTACAAATCTGGGTTTTTCTAGTTGGCTTGATGTCTTTACTGTCCATGAGTGATCTGTTGCTTTTGCTAAAGAGGGGTATTCATGCAGTTCCCAACAGCGAAATGGAACTGTAACCATCTTATTGGTATTAATAATTTTCATCAGATGTAATTTCTGTTTATCAGAAACTGTAATATGAGGCACCCTCCATTGAATTTTCAAAATTTTTATTTTAACATCTCTTCCACCTGTTTTTTTAGTAATACAATTTGTATCATCTCTTGAACGAATTAAAACTAGTTCATGTCTTGAATTTATTAAAACTTTTTTATAATCTTCACAAAACCCAAAAATCATTTTTAAAGGTATTGATATTTGAAAACTATAATTCCAATCTACTATTTGAAGTTCTTCACCCCCAGTCCATCCAGCAACAGCCAATGATTTGCTTTCATTTCTGTTGTATGAAATGTAATTTTTAATCGTTGTACTTATAACAGGATATCTACACTTACCTATTTCTGTAGCATTTATTTCATATCGTATTTCATCAAACAGAGCCACACCAAAGTTTCCACTAAGCACACAGTCTTTCCCTTCAGCTGCTTTAGTCTCATCCTCTTTTAAAACAACTTGCGCCTCAATATGAAGATAACTCTCTGATGGTAAAATATTGATATCTTGCTGGTGAATCGGTATTCGAATTTCGTCGCCATAATTGAATGAATTAACATACGGATTATATGTATGTATTTCATTACGTGTTACACTATCATCAAAAATCGGTTTTTCATCAATATTTAAAATATCCATTATTATGTTTTTTTAATTTTAAAACCTAGCGATTTCAAAAATTTTTTATTTGATTTACTAATCACACGTTTACTTCTTTTTCTTTTTGACTTCTTGCTAGGACTAACAGAATGTTGTTTTGAGTGATTCTTTTTATACAATTGTTTTGAATCTGTATTTAAAATTAGCATTTTTATTCTGTTTTTTTAATGTGAACTCTTAATGTAATTTCTTCACCATTAAAATCTACTAGATTATCGTTTTGGTCAGTGATAGTCACAATTATGTCATCAATAAACCGTCTATTTATAGGAAAATATATTATGTTTTTTGGAATTTCAATAATTTTGTAGCCAATTCTCACATTAGGATAGAAACAGTATAAATGATGCGTTGTATTATTATTTAGATAAGCTCCTTTTACTAAATTACAATTCACAAATACTGCGTTAGTTGCTTGAATGTGAACAATTTCATCAGAAATGTATTTTTTATTCGCATCTAAGATCTTTGTTTTCGTAAAACCAAGCAATCTTCCAAATGATTCATTTCCAAATGTAATTTTCTCTGAACAAAGAATTTCACTTTTTAACGTTGACGTGTTCACCTTTAAACTGAAGACTGGTTTCGGTTTTGCTGGTTTTTTATCCCCTTTTTTAGGCGCTGGTGGTGGAGGAAAAAGTTTGTTGAATTGCTTTAAAATTTCGCTTTCAATTTCGACAATTTCATAACTTCCAGTTGGTAACGTAATAGCTTTATTACCGATGTTTATTTTATTATTACGTGGGTGGATATTTGGTATTGAGTTGTATGAGAAAAATTCAACAAGACCAATTTCATAATTCGCATTTGTACAATCTATTGGTGGAAAAAACTGAGCCTCTAATTTCGATTTTGTTCCACTTAATGTTATGGTATATGACATTTTTTATTTAAGTACTTTTCACAACAATAACAGAGAAATATTAAACACAGATGACCACAGTTTACTTCATTGTTTCTTTGATGAATGTAATAATTGTATAGAATGTTTTTATTGAGATATTGTAGAAGCTCCTTTGGAGGGGGTAGTCCAAAAGAATCATAGTATAATTTCAAGTTTCCCTTTTTAAAATATGTTACCCAATGAGAACCAGGGAAATTAGATGTTTGCAGATTAATAATACCACTTTCAATATTCCAAGGGTTTTGTGGTAATTCATCCCTCATAAATATGCCTCTAAAATATGGAATATTCTTTGTATAGTAAATCAAATCAATATTTGTCAATGCTCTTTTAGGTAAAATATTTAGAAAATGTTTTTATGTTTATTTAAAAATGAATTAAAATCTTGTTTTATTGATAGTCAATATATATTTTTTTTATTATTCGTTTGTATGTCTGGATTTAAGTATAGACCAAAGCCTTTTTTATATGGTTTAAAAATGATGGATTTCCCTTGTTTTAGATTCAATTCAACTTCTTTGTTGTGTCGCTTATTTTCTTCCAAGAATTCTCTGGCTTTTTTAGCATCACTAATGGTTTTGGCTATGCTACTAACACCACCAGCCAGACTACCAACAGCAGAAAGACCAGCAAGAAGAGGTATTAAAAACGGTAGTGCCCCACCAATTTTTTTAGGAACTGGTAACACTCTTGGTATTGAAATATTTCTTTTCCCATATTTGTTTACACTTCTTTTAGCCGCTAATAAAGCGTTTCTTATTCCTTGATTAACATTTTTGACGTCTTTTTGTCGTAGTGCTTTTCGAGCTGATTGAATTATTCTGCTCAGTGGAACCTTTTTCTTCGTTTTCACTTTTAGTTTTCCACCCACCTTTGTTTTAGCCTTCATAATATTAGTCACAAACCAAGCTGCTGATTTTTCACCTAAGCTTGCGTCCTTCGATTTAACACGTTCCCAAGCTTTTTCAATTAGTCGTTTATCTGCTTCTCTTCTTTCAAGCGAATTAGATGTTTGAGAATAAGCAATGTCGTGTTCAAGACAGGCTTTGTCTAATTGGTTTATTGGAATATCTCCTCGACGTAAACGTTTTTGTAATTTTGTTCCTGGACCACAAAACTTATAAAATGGTAAATGAAATTCCACTGGTAATTTATCAATTAGTGTATTGAGTAAACCTTTTCCTTGAATTTCTCTTAATCGACTGAGTCTTCTGCGTTTTTGATGGTGCATTTTTTATAAATAAATTTTTTATTTCTGATTTTTACAAATGTGACAATTCTTTTTTAATGGAATTGGACCATCATTATGATCTCCCCACGTTATCAAATTATAATGATCAGAGCAACGATTCTCTTCCATACGTGGTTTCTTCTTTAATAAATAGTAAAACACTTGAAGACACATTGTATACAAAATGTATTGTTGCAAGTGTACAGGTATATAAATAGAGAGATACAATTACTCTGAATCAGTTTATTGCAAACATGAAATTTATAAAGCAACCCGTGTCATTATCGGTAAATAATCACGACAAAAAGCTTCATGTAATTAATAAAAATTATCAACGTCATAGTAAACTATTCCCTAATACAGTAAGATGTATTATTGCTGCACCATCTGGCGGTGGAAAAACTAATTTAATTTTAACATTGTTAGAAAATAAAAATGGATTATCATTTGAAAATTTATATATATATTCAAAAACTTTACATCAACCAAAATATATGTGGTTAGCTGAAGTTATAAGGAATATAGATGGAATTGGCTTTTATACATTTACAGAAAATGATGAAGTGATTAAACCAAATCAAGTTAAGCCTAATTCAATTATTATATTTGATGATATTTCGTGTTCTGATCAAAGTAATGTGAGACTATTTTTTTCTTATTCCCGCCATTTTCTAACAGATGTTATTTATGCTTGTCAAAGCTATTCGGCAGCTGCCAAACACCTTTTGCGAGATAATGCAAATGTTATAATATTATTTAAATCTGATTACCGAAACACTTTTAATGCTTATAGAGATCATGCTTTTTCTGATATGAGTTTTGAAAAATTTTCTGAAATTTGCAATAAGATTTGGGAAAATAATCCTTATGGATTCTTGTCAATATTTAAAGAGTCTGGTATTAACAATGGTCGATATCGTCGGGGATTAGACGAATATATAATAATGTAAATTTTGTGTTATTAATTCAAATAGTGAATAAGTCTTCCAGAGTACGTTTTAAGAAAAACATGGATAAAGAAACAGCAGAAATTAAAAGAAAAATTATTGAAACCGGTAATGCTATCCGTAATAAATATTTAAACATAAAACGAGGTCGTTTGGATATGGAAAAAAATCTTAAAGATTCGTACAAACCGCTTACAGAAGATTTAAAAAATATTTCTGGTGTTAGAAAAACGGATATTGAAAATGTCTCACAAAAAACAAACAATGAAAAGATTAAAACAAGTAAAAGCGAAGATGAAGCAGACAGTACGTTTAATGAATCTTTTGTTACGCCAAGAAAAGATTTGAGTGATAAGGATTCATTTTTATTAACACCTTAAACTTCACAACAAGATTATGAGTCATCTTTAAGTGAAAATTATGGAAAATTGTCTAAAAAATATATGAATAGTCTTTTATCAAGAAAAGATTTCGATAAAGCAGACTTAGGAATTAGACTTGAACAAAATGAATGGAAAATTGGAGAGGAAAATGTTGTTTTTCATCCTGATGATAATTTAACCATTAATGATAAAGTATATGAAGGAACACCGGGTTTATACGAACTATTATTTAAGAAAGTACCTAGGAAATATTCCCAAGATGATCTACAAAATTACAAACAAATTCTTCAAGATACAAAGGCAACAGACAATTTGAATACAAGAACATATAAATATAAAAACATATACAAAAAGTTATTTTCTACAGAAAAAGAAGGAGATGGTATTGATTTAGGCTTTAAACGTTTAAATAAAACAGATTTCGTTTATTATGACAGTGTTAATGATCTCTGTGAGCGATTACGTTTATTGGTTGCAGCACAAAGTCAAGGAAACACCGGAGTTTCGAACCAAATTGTTGAGATTGTACAACAATTGAAAAAATTAGGTGTAATTGAATAAATTCTACTTTTTTTGGAAAATATTTTTTATTAAGAATGGATTGCAAAGAATACAAACCTAATAAAGAAAAAGTGTGTATTATTGTTGTAAGTGGTGTAATTTTGTTTTCTCTAATAAGTGTGTATCTAATGAATTGGGAATGTCAAGACTCATTAAATGAGTTAAAAATTAATAAAACTATAAATGAAACTTTCTTTTTAAAACAAATTGAAAGTAATTTCAATCAAACTGTTTTATTTTTATTAAAAACCTTTCAAAATGACAATGTTGATTACGTCATATCTAAAATGTTATTCATGGAAACTAAAATTCAGAATTTTACAAATTTTACAATGAAACATGTCAATGAAAAGACAAATTATTTAGTAGAATTAATTCATAATAATACAAAACATCTAAATTTAAAAATTGATGAAGAAAGAAGGCATATTATAAATTTACTACGTTCAAATATTAATTATTTAAAACAAGAAATTAAAAATTTACACAATGAGCAAACAACAAGTCGTCAATGAATTACATAAAGGTGTAAGAAGAAAATTTAATCGACGTAAAGTTAGAATAGTTGGTATTGATGAACAATGGCAAGCTGATCTTTGTGATATGCAACAATTTGCAAAAGATAACAATCAATATAAGTATATTTTAACTGTCATCGATATCTTTTCAAAATATGCGTGGGCAGTACTTGGTCGAAAACCATTGCTATTGGTAACTTGGTCGAAAACCATTGCTATTGCATACTGATAATGGCACTGGTTTTTCAACCCTTGTTTTAAACAGCTGATGGAGAAATATGGCATTAAACATTTTACAACTTATTCATCTTTAAAGGCGAGTATCGTCGAAAGATTTAACAGAACTTTGAAAAATTTAATTTGGAAACAATTTAGCCTTCAGTCCTCTCATAAGTGGATTCAAATGCTTGATGATTTGGTAAAAAAATATAATAACACAATACATTCTACAATCAAAATGAAACCAAGTGAAGTTAATTCAAAAATAATTGAAGAGAAATTACGTCATACAGTTTATAATTATAATCAGTTTCAAAATAAGAAAAAGCCTCGATATAAGAAAAATGATCATGTGCGAATTAGTAAGTTTAAAACCACTTTTGAAAAGGGATATACTTTTAACTGGACACCTGAAATTTTTAAAATTAATAAAGTACATAAGACGGATCCAGTCACTTACTCATTGATTGATTATGAAAATAAACCAATTCAAGGCAAGTTCTACGAATTTGAGATTCAAAAAACTAAACATCCTTCAGTGTATCTTATTTCCAAGATTCATAAAAGGAAAGGGGATAAATTACTGGTTGAATGGTTAGGATTCAAAGGTCAGAAATCGTGGATTCATAAAAATGATATTGTATAATTACTTTTTTATTAAAAAAATGTATGTACTTGTTAAGAAAAGGAAAATAAATATTAAAAAACTCTTATTTTGTTTAATTTTTTTATTTTAAAAATGAGTGAGACAATATTTTTTTTATATGAGTGAAACAATATTTTTTTATACAATTTAAACATTTTGCAAACTGTCTTTATGAAACCAGGCTAAAGTCGAAATACCATCATCTTGTATTATTCTTTTGTCATCATCAGCGGATAAAGTTTTCTTATTATTTTTCAGTGTAAAAATATGATGATATTTGGAATTAATTAAATACATTTCAGCATACATGTTTTTTTTGAAAAACAACGTATTTAAATAATCTTCGAAAGTTATTTGTGACAGACACGGTTTTGTAATTCCTTTAGCCCGTTTTTCTACAATTTTATCTAATGTAATGTATGAATACATTTTTGCCCTTAACCCACAATAAGTAGTTATTATTTTTCCTTTTAACTCATCTTTCATTAAACCCATTATACTTTTATTAACAGGTGTAATATTAAACGGATTATTTTCTGAATATCCTGATGTATCAAAATAATTTAAATTTTGTTGAATTATTTGATATGGATTAATATTTTCAAACCCAATTAATAATGAATCTGTATCTGAATATAATAATTTAACATTATTTCCAAAAATATTTTTAAAAACATCGTAGTAATAATAATACATATGATATTTGGATAATTCCAGAATGGCCCACCCTGCATATATTGGCCTGTTATAGTATATTTCATCTTTTACATTTTCAACCATAATTAAATTTTCACACAAATAAGTAAATTTTTTACATAATGCACTGGCAATTTTTTTGCAAGGCCCATTTCTACCATCCCAACTGCAACATAATTTGATGTCACATCTTTTACGGAGTGATTCAATACATTTACCAAATATACTATTTACATTTCCTTTAAAATAATTTGACTCAAATTTTGTTTTAGCTTCACCTCTTAACTTCCCATTAAAATCAACGTATGGTTTTAACCAACAGGAATGTTTGAATTTTAAAACTTTGTGTATTTTTCTGAGAACTAAGCCATGTTTTAAGCATTGTTTTAAATTTTTAATGTGTAATATATAATTTTTTTTAGGTCTAAAGGATCCTATAAGTTTTGGAACTCGAGAATTTGATTTAGGTGGGATAAAATTTTCTGGACAAAATGGAAAATCGTTATGAAGATCATGAATATTTTCTGGATAGTCTAAATCAACTTCTAAAGCATACCCTATGTCGGGATCATTTTCGTTAGTGTTTTCTAAATCAAAATCGTTTACATTTATAAATTCAAAACCGCCATATGGTAAAGGAAAATGTGACATTATGAATCCATAAAGACTGTTAGCATCAAAATACCTAATATATCTATCGTTTTCATTTTTGTTATAAAATTCATTCATGTATACATTATTGGCTTGGAAAAATCTAGTAGGAACAAAACAGTTTCCTCCTCTAATGGAAGTTTCAAAAAAATTTAATATGTCAATATCTGTAATAAGTTCAAGTTCAGCCCCTGTATATTTTAACATCGCTTCGAACGAAAGACCAGGCATGCTAAAAAAGTGGGAAGCATCTAATTTATATATTTTATGGCATAGTTCTCGGAAATTTTCAAATACATCAGCCATAAGTAAAATATCTGTTTTCAAGTACAATTCACTATAATCACCCAAAGTTTCTATTTTAAAATGATTCCAAACCATTTGAGCATGTTCATAATCATTATCAGAAATATCTTCATTTTTTATATTATTAAAAAAATAATCTTTAGGTGGTAGTTGTGTTTCTTTTAATTTTTCATAAGAGTCAACGTAAGAATAAGGAAATACTCCTTTTCTAATTAGTAAAGTAAAATCACTTTCTAAAGGAAAATGTTGTTTTAAAATTTTAAATTGATGTGGTTCCAAATTTTTTGACAGCTCATCTAAAGAAGAATTTAAAAATCTGCATGAATCTAAAAAGCGTATATAAACCGATCCAATTTTTTTCTGAATACAAATATAGTTTTGAGTGTTTAAAGGAATGGCATAAATGTTCTCCTCCGAGAATCCTAATTCTCTCAAAAACAAATGAAAATCGTAACCACTTCCATTATGAAAGAAAACTGGTATATATCTATTAATTTGTAAATTTATATTACAGTCTTGATGTGCAGCACCCCTAAAATTTGAATTACCTGAATAATCTAGATGATTATGATCTCTAACCTTAATTTGTCCAGTCTCAAATGGTTTTTCACATATCCAACAAGTGTTTGCATTTTGAAAAGCAATTTCATCTTCAAAAGACATTACCATGGGTGCGTTTGTTTCAAAAAATCTTTCAGCACATTCAGCCAACTCAATAATTTTTTTAATAAAATACTTGGTTGCCATTGGACCTATGTAACTATAATAACAATTAAGATTTTCGTTAAAATAACAAACAACCTTCATTCCTATTGCATAAGGAACGTGATGTTCAATTCTTTCAACATATGGCTCATTTGGATTTGGTGCGCAACTATGAAATTTTTTAGTTAAAGACTCAAAATCACAAAAGGCTATTATTGGAACTTTTAATAAATGTTTAATTTTGGTAAATTTCATAATTTTGTTATTTTCCGATGGGAATGTTATTTTAACTGCCTTTACAAGTGAACATTTTTCCAAATGCTTGTTTAACAAATCTATATTTGTAAAATAATTTAAACATCTTTCACAAATATAATGTTTATTTTTATTGCGGGAAAGTTGAGAGCCACATAAACGAGATAAATTTTTTATATAACAATAATGATGTCTATTATTTTCATTATCAGAAATTAATAACAAATTAATATGAGTATTATTTTTATATTTGGTAAAGTGTAGAGGCCCGCAAATTTTTCCTAAATTATTTAATCCATATACATTGATTGAAATATTGTTTAATTTCTCGAATGTGTCTATATCTTTTAAACTAATTGGAAAGGTAATATTAGTTAAATTAAAAATTTCTCTAAAATTTTGTGGATACTTTGAAACTCTATTTGGATTACTTTCTTGTGGGTATAGAGCAGCTAAAATTGACCAAATAAAACAATAATTATCATGATTTTTTACATTAATTACAGAATTGGTTGTTAAAATATTTTTTGGTAATGGAATATAAGTACCACCTGAATTTAAAGGATCGTATTGAGCTAAACTTAACTCCAAATACAAAATTCGATTCAAAGTTTTTCCGCTTTCACCTCTTTCAAATGTATCCATTTTATCTAAAATATCTTCCATTTTTCTTTTATATATAGCACTAATTTCACTAGTACGGTCTAAGACAGATAATCTATTTTGAAAGTAAACATTATCGAAAACTTCCTTATCAAGTTTTTCAAATTTATATTCACAACAAAGACTGAAGCTTATTTTTAACAAAGTATATTTTTGTTGATATTCAGTTATTTTAGACTTTACTAAGTGGAAACACTTTTCGAAAAATTCACTTACTGATTTTATATTATCATTGTTTTTAATTCTACCCACAAAAATTCTGTTATTAAAACTATTTGTAACATTGGTCCAATGTAGATTACTAAATGAGTTTACCTTAGTGTGAACTCCTGAATTTAGATTAGCCCCTGATGATTGAAAATTTTCTTCAAAATTTGATGAAGTTGACGGTTGAATATTTTCTTCAAAATCTGTCGAGGTTGATGATTGAACATTTTCTTCAAAATCTGTCGAGGTTGATGGTTGAACATTTTCTTCAAAATCTGTTGAAGTTGATGGTTGAACATTTTCTTCAAAACGATTGGGAGTTGAAGGTTGAATATTTTTTTCTGCAACTGAAAATAAAAATATTAAAGCTTATATAGTAATAGAATGAAAAATATTTACTTACTTTCACCCTCGTATTTCCTTTTAATTGCCTTTTTCATTGCATTCGATTTAAATATTCATTAATATTGAAATCTGGTGAGTATCTTGATATCTGACTTGGTTGATCAAAAGCTATTGGATAATCTTCAGCTGATATGTGATTTACTCGAGACGGACCTGCTTCGTTTATGTTTGTATGGGTTGAAGGCAATTCTTCTCTGTCATTGCAATTTCCAGCTAATAATTCCAGTCGATAATTACCTCTGTTTGTTCTACTGTAATGTGAATTTTTTTTAATTTTTAAAATTTCAGGATCAGGACCAGTATTGGTATAATTTGGAAAATTTGTATTGTTTACTTGAGAAGAAGCTGCAGTGTCTTCCAAATTTGAAAATAACACTTGACTGCTATCAGAATTTAAAGGTGAAATTATGTCTTCTAAATTAGTTGGATAATTCGAACGATTGTTGGGAAATTCAAAATAGGTTCTATCAGAACTTACTATACTGTTTGTTGATTCAGTATCACTATTGCTCACTTCGGAAACTGATTCTTCAAAATCATTTCTAGGATTTAAATTAAAATTCATTGTAATTTTACATTTTCTGTTTTGAAGATGATTTGCTGTATGATGTGCTATTTCCGTATTTGGTACGTTATTTACGAAATTAAGTAGTAATCTAAAAATATCAGCAAAACATGATCGTTGATTATAATTACCATCTATTTCCTTATTTATATCTAGAAATTCAATTTCGATCTCAGATGAATCATTATCAATAATTTTTATATAGAAATCTTGTAAATCTTCAAACAAACAAAATAACGAAAGATTAATACCATCAGCTGAGGTGTATTTTAATTCCTCATAGTCATTCTTAAACAAATTTAGACAATAATAAAAATCTTCTTTTTCTTTTATGTATTTATTAGAGTATTTCGTTTTAGTAAATGTGAAAAATGAATAAATCTTAGAATCTTTTGAAACTCTGTACTTATAAAATAAATATTCATTAAAAATTTTAATTAATGCCTTTTTTCTGTCTTCGCAGTACAAGAAATTGGCTGCTATGCTTTCACCAACAATGTTTACTCGCCCTAGTAAATTATCTATTTCCATATTGTTCCACTCACCTTCCATTTTTTTTAAATTGATTGTTAAATAATATTTCACACACTTTTTTAAATATTGTCTCACTCACTTTTGTATTTTTTTTTAATTGATAATTAAAAAGAAACTAAAATTTTTTTAATTTTTTTACTTTTTTTATTTACAAAATATCCAAGACATCGCTCATCCAACCAAATAAAGTAGTAAAAAATAAAAATTTTCACTTTTTGATCAACATAAAAAATAGAAAACCTATTCCTATTAACATATTTTACAAATACAAGTAATATATTTTTTCCCTTAATATTAAACGAAGTATTAAAATATTTTCAAAATATTTTAAGTCCAAAAAAACTTTAATAAAATTAAAAAACGTTATATCAACACTTACCACCTTATTTGGTTGGATGAGCGAATTGTTTGAAAAAAACTATAGAATGATGTACGTGTTTTAATTGCTAAAATTTCTTCGTATTTATAGCAAACAACACAATCTAATCACAGAACTGAAAAAAACAATTTTTTTGGGGGCGCAACATTTTGAACCATGATTGATTATGGTGTCACTTGACATCACAATTTTTATTTACAAAAAGAAGAAAAATTTCCAAAAATTTTTTTTATTTTGATAAATATGAGCTATTAACTTTTTAAACTTTAAGAGATAAAATAATTCACTGAACAACATAAATAAAATCAAGGACTTTGAAAAAAAAACCTCGTGTTCAGTAACATAAATAATATCAAGGATATTAAAAAAATCATACGATCAACAAGAAAAATAAAATCAAGGTTATTAAAAAAATCATGTGAACATCTGCGTAAATAAAATCAAAGATTATTCAAAAATTATGGTGAGGGGAATAATTTGTATCGTAATTCAATAGAATGATTGTAAAAAAATAGTATTTTATCATGCAAAAAAATTCTTAATTATGGTGGGGAAATATATTTTAAATACAAAAAATTCACATAAAAAATAGCAAATGTAAGTTTGATTTCACAACTAATTAAATATAAAATTGAAACAAGTATGAGTGAAAAATATGTTAAACAGAGTGTTATGGAAAATGAGAAAGATAAGCCACTATCGGTTCCTACTCCAAACAAAATGAGCAAGCTTAAAGAAACACCGAAACGTTTCAAACTACTTTTGGCTACAACATATGCAATCAATGCCAGTGAAACTAAATTAATTGAAATTGGAACATTACCTTGTCAAGACTTCAAAATAGTTGTAAATTTATTCGCTCGTAGAGGATCTGAAAACATTTATTTGGTGAAACAACATCTAGACATAATTTTCGAAAATCGAGAAAATATATTGGATTACTTTCACGAAGACACCTGTCAAGATTTGTATCTCAATTTGGGTGATGATATATGTGTTAAAAGTGAAATTTTCCAAAAAGGTACTAAAACTATAAAAACAATTAAAATTTTTAAAAATACAACCTTTATTTATCTTGCTTTAACTTCATTTTCATTATTTTGTGATTTAAAATTTATAATTTACGGACAGATTGAAAAATTATCTAATATGAATCTTTTAAATTATTTTACCCATATCATGATACATATTAAAAATAACCAATGTAATTTTCATCCAATCAAAGTTGCAGAAAATTTTGCTCAGACAGAAACGAATCATTTTAAAATCCTTTTGTTAGAATTAATTTACTTTTATCCAATGTTATTTATAAATTCATATTATTAAGTTAATAAATAATTTTAAGAAAACCTCTTTTTTAATTAGAATTAATTTGTTTTTTATCCAAAATGTTGGTTGTAAAGTTATGTTATTCAATAATAAAAATATAAATATTCATCTTAAAATCCTTTTTGTTATTTTACTTTCTGTTTACCTAGAAAATCATGTTATTAGGTGACAAAAATTTTGAAAACATTCTTCAATTTTTGTATCTTTTTTAAGTAATGTGAAAAAAATAAGAGGAAAAAAAGACAATGTATATTACTTTAATATTTTATTTTCCAAAATATACAATACACTAAAAATATTGTTGTATTTTGAAAACTAAAAAAACTACATACCTTTTTTAATGTTTTTTCCTGAAAAATAAGTATGAAAAAAGGAAAAAAATAAAAAAAATTATGTCATTTTAATTTTTTTATTTTGTAAAAAAATTACAACTATTACTATTATCTATATACTATTATATGTATATAATACTACTATATGTACTTAATACTATTATATGTATATGTTAATCTGCAATAAAAAATACAAAATTGTTAACAATTATAAAAAAATATTTAAAGCTTATATTTTGTACTTACCCCCATATACCCAAATATTCAAAATATTGTTCTCTACGAAGTAGAGAACAACCATATTACCAATATTTAATCTCCTCATCCATGGAGGGGGTTGGAAAGGGGGTACCGCCTCCGTGGAAAACAGTAACATTGTTGGAATGTTCTAAAAAAAATTTTTGCAATAAAACAAATAGTAATTTACTTTCTACTAACTCACTCTTAGCTCGGGTGTCAGGTGCGCTCTCACTCTTCTGATAATTCTTTCTTCTCGTGTAACTGTAATAAAAAAATTAAATTATGTATATATTAAAAAGTAATAACAAAAATTTTTGGTGTTTTAGTACTTACTAGCCATTTCTCTTTTTTTAAATTTTGAAAAAAACTGTAAAATGTAAATTAAAAGAACGAAATTTTTGTCTTATATACTATTTTTATTTCAACAAACAACAATCTTTTAAGAAGTGTTAAAGGTCATCACTTACTTTAAAAATCATATTTTTCTAAACTTATAAACAAGTACACTAAGACCTCCACGAATTAGGTATTTTAAGAGAGTTTTTTTTTCACAATATACGAAATTTTTTCGAATACCCCACCACCAATTGTTTTCCACCAGGTATATAATTATAAAAGAAAATTACAATATTTATCATTTCACATATGAAAATCGGTGAAAACTTTTTAAAAAAATGGATGAAAATAGTGTTAAAAAATTTGTTAATGAAAAAATTAGAGAAACAAGAAGTTATTTTGAAAGGCTGATTAATTCACACATTAGTAACAGTTTAAGAGAGTATGAGAAAAGAAAAGATTTTGAAATAAATGATATATTTGAGAATAAGATAAAGCTTTTTGAAGATAAAATATCATCACTTCAAGTTGAAACCGCATCTCGAATTGAGGAGTATGAAAGAAGAATTATTGATTATACTAGAAACGAAATTATTAAAGCAAAAAATGATATACAAAATAATATTGAGAAAAATATTTCAAACATCAATAAGGAAATAATAAGATTAGAGACATTATGTGTTAGTGCAAATCATCGAGAAAAACTAGCTATCTCTTCACTTCCTTGGAATACACAAAAAGAATATGTAACGAAATATCTTGATGAAAAATTAGAGAACTTGAAAAAAGTCAATGAAGAAAATATTTCAAATTGGAGAAAAGAGTTCAATAGTCTACTTAAAGAACTGGAAAATGAGTTTTCCAGTTTTAAACACCATGTGCGCTTGATACTAACTGACATGACAACTGAATCACGTACAAATTATTTTCAAATGATTCAGGAAAATTTCGAAAATTGTCAAATTGAATTAAAAAAAAATTGATAAATTGAGGCAAGATTTATTTTTATTTAAAATCGCCAACAAAGAAGAGAAATAACATTCTGCATTCGAGACTTCAATTAATTCACATCATGTTACCAGACTACTTAAACAATCAACAAAATTCCAACAATGAATTGGGGAGAGAAACTGATTTAATATTGGCGCGAGAAAGTCTAAAAATACTGAATTATATTTTGGAATTCATGTTAAATTTTAAACAAGAAATTTCAGATAAAAAACGATATTTTATTGATGAAAACTTTGTTAAATTTGCAAGAGATTTTCAGAAGATTATTGAAAAAGAAAGTCAAGAATTGTTACTTGAAATACTTTCTGTAACAAAAGAAAATATTGAAAGACTAGGAAAATATGTTCACGAACAACTGAAGGAGTTTTAGAAAATTGTAAGAAAGGGAAAATGTATAAATACTTTCATTAATACACCAAACACAATTTAGTTTAAAAATAAGTTTCTTGGTGAATAGTTGATTTTTGTTACTTCAAGTGTTTTCCCAAAAAAAGATGTTCACTATTGTTGAAATATTTGGAATGCGCGGAATTGTTGGGGATTTTATCCCCAAAGAAGTTGCAATCATCCAGAATGATAAAATTGGACATTGGATTTTAAAACCACCATATGAATGGGAAGTTCTACCAAGAAAATACAAACGTGTAAATGAATATCTTACTAAATTTGTGCATAATCTAACATGGTCTGAGGACTCAACAGATTACTATAATGGAAAAGACGAAATAAAAAATTATTTACAATATTGTAACGAAATTTTCGTGATGGGAGAGCAAAAACGTAAATTGTTAAAGCTACATTTTAACATTGATTCAGTTAATATCGAAGATATTCGACCTGAAACATCAGTTTATTCACTAGAACATTCTTCGTCCTATACATGTCTATTTCATACCGAAAACTCAAAGAAATGTGCGCTCAGAGAAGCTTTAATTTACAAACAATATTTTAACTGAAAAAATTTTTTAAAACCTTTGTAAAACTAATAATTTTTAAACACAGTGTATTTTTTAGTATAAAAAAATGAGATAGCAAAATTAATATTTGAAAAAATAATATCTAATCAGTCTAATTAAATTTATGTGTGTAAAAAAAATTATTTACGCAAATTCGTTTAATCAGTTCAAATACATCATAATTTTTAATGTTGTAACTGTTTTTTGTAACATTCAGACCAATAAACACTGTTAATTGTTGACAATTGTTGAGTTTTTTTTGTTCATTAATTATTAACTAATAAAAATGTAAAAAGTGCTTTTTTATTTTTTCTTGTCATTTTTTTAAAAATTCGTGTGTGTAATTCTCTTGGGTAAGTACCTAAAAATAATTTTTTTAAATTTGTGTATTTTATTATTTGAAATAAGATTAGTTGATTCAAAAAATTTAATACACAAAAAATTACTAATTAGAATGCATTAAAGTTAGATTGAAAGGCTGTTACTATTGAATTTACATAAGAAAAATGGTCAAACTATTTTAAATGAATAATAATTACATCTGTTTTCACTGTATTAAACATACAAATCTGTGCATTTTATCAAATAAAAATTTCTATTTTTAATCGAATTAGGTTAAAAGGTCAGTCAACAGAGAGATTGTCTTGAATGTACTCTGTTCAATAAATATGTAATAGTCTGTATCAAAAAATGGGTTAAAAGGTCAATTAACAAATTGATAAATTTTTAATATGTTCTTATGTGTTTTAAAAATTCATAAACTTTGAAAATAATTTTTACCTGGAATTTTTTAAATAACCCTATGTGAAATTATCGCGTTGGTGATCATTCCTCAAGGTATTAGGTTAGTGTGCCCTCATCGCGTCATAGAGAAATCAATGATTTTTCCGTATATGATGGTTCGAACACAATCATTAACGTCCAGACAGTTGTTTACAAAATAATATTAAGAATTTAGATTAAACAAAAATATTTTTACCTGAATTACCTCAATACTTTAATTAATATTATCGCGTCACTGACCTTCCTCAAGGTATTAGGTTAGTGTCCTCTCCTTAAATAGTATGTGAGGTCTAGAACACAGGGTCATGACCTGTCTGGAGGTGAATGACTGTGTTCCAAACCTCATAACACAACTACTTTTGTTATATGAATTTGACAAAGGCAGCAGTGCGGCCGAAGCTTGTCGAAATATTTGCCAAGTTTACGGTAAGGGCACTATAGACGATAGCACATGTCGTCGTTGGTATAGAAAATTCACAGACGGAGATAAAAACTGTAAAGATAAACCACGTTCTGGGCGCCCGACCGAATTTTCTGATGAGGATCTCAATCGTATATTAAATGAACAAAGATTTACCGTTGAAGAATTATCAGCAAAGTTTTCTGTGGATAGAACGACAATAGAAAGACGGATACATGCCCTTGGGTTTATTACGAAATTGGAGAAATGGGTGCCACATGAACTGTCAGAACGAAATCGAACAGATAGGATAAATATCTGTGTTTCTTTGCTTGCACGACAGAGAAACGAATATTTTTTGGACAGATTACTGACAAGTGATGAAAAATGGGTGAGTTATAAAAACGTAAAACGTCGTAAACTTGTATCCAAGGTCGGAGAACCGAGTTCATCAGTTGCAAAACCAGATTTACACACACACAAAATTTTATCAAGTGCATGGTGGGATGTCAGAGGAATAATTCACTGGGAGTTACTTCCGCCTAATCAAACCATCACTGCTGAAGCGTACTGTTCGCAGTTAGAAAGGTTAAGAGAAAAACTGAAAATTAAGCGACCAGACTTAGTCAACCGTAAAGGTGTTATCTACCACCACGATAACGCCAGACCTCATACAGCATTATCTACTCAAAGAAAATTATTAAGTTTTGGATGGGAAGTCTTACCTCACCCTCCATATTCTCCCGATATCGCCCCAACGGACTACCATCTCTTTCGTTCCTTACGAAACAGTTTTGCACAGAAAAACTTGACTAATTTCGAACATGTGCGGTCAGCATTACAAGAATTTTTTGATTCTAAAACCGAGGAATTTTTTAAGAGAGGAATTTTTTTGTTACCAGAAAAATGGCAAAATAATAGATAATAATGGTGATTATGTAGACTAATAAAAGTATTTTTTCTCTGAAAATTGTTTATTTATTTATAACCTGTAAAAACGGGTAGAACTTTTGCACATACCTAATATTTGTACTTCATTATTGCGAATACATTTGGTTGAAGTCATTCATTTATGTAATGATGAAGAAACGTTGTGTAACTTCACTTAATTTGCATTATACTCCGTGACATACATACTTATGTATGAGAGGCCAATCCCATGTGTGTAGAAAAGAGCGGGCAAATTTAAATTATATATAATTCAAGGCAATTTTGTAAAACGACTTTTGTTTTAGTTACTCGGACAATTTGTTAAATAAGATATTGTATACCGGGTCAAAATACTTTCAGAGTCTGTCTGTCTATTGCAACTAATATTTTTATTTAAATTTATGTGATAATTTTCACTAATAATTCGTTTACGAAAATTACTTTCTTTATCGAGAATACGTATGTTTTCGGAATCAAACCTATGATTGTGCTCTATTACATGACCCGAAAGACCAGTACTATTTTTTTCTTTTTTAATGTCATAATTATGTTGATACATCCTCGCGGATAGTTTTTGTGTAGTTTGACCTACATAAAAAGCGTTACAAGATTTGCAATTCACGCCATAAACAACATCTGATTGGTCTCTCAAATCAACATTAGTTCTTTTTTTAGTATATAATTTTTCTAATTTATTATTGTATGAGAAGGCAATTCTGCCGTTATAAGATTCTATTGCATGTTTCATTTTTTCAGTGGTTTCATTATACGGTAAAGTAATGAGTTTTTTAGGGTCAAAAGAGGTGTTGACCTTCTTTTCTTCTAAGGTATTATATGCTTTATGTACAACTTTCTTTTTTATGGTGTCAATAAAATGTACGGGATAATTACTTTTTTTAAGTATCTTAACAGCCTCTTTAATTGCCTACCTATTATAAGCCAGGTAGGCTCCCCTACATCGGAATTGTCTAGGTTTTTTACTAAAATTTTGCTGAAGAAAGTAAATTTTCAATAAAAAATTCCTATGAATTTGTTAAAAGAAAAATTCTGGTGTACAGGAACGACTTCTTATATTTTTCTTCAAATGCATTCACATTCCTATTGGTACGGGAACAAACCTATTATCAACTAAGGTGAGTGTAATAGTTGACAATATAAGAAAATTTTTTTTTTAAAATAATGTTTACATGAAAAATATTAAAGTTGGACCCATTTGAAATTCATAAAATGAAATTAATATTATTTTTGGTGAAAAACACAACATTTCTTGCGTTACTTAGTTGTGCAATGTTTTTAAAGAAAATTTTAAAAATGGCGATCATGCTATACCTTTAGTTGACAAGCGATCTTTTTCCAAAATCCAGTAGTTGACATCAATAGAACCAAAAGTTGACAAGTCCGAATTAAAAAAAAAAAAGTTTATTAATTTAAAAACTATTAAACAAAAGTATGCAACTTATAATAATTCTTAAAATTAATACATTTCGGGGTAATAAGTTTTCATTTCCGGTACAGAGAAAGTTCCTCTTGAGTTTTTTTGAGAAGGCTGATTTATTATTTCAAGCACGTCACTTCTGTGGTACCACATAATATCCTCATAGTTAGGCCATTTCCAGTCCTTTATTCCGCTCCTTGTCATAGTTGAAACTTTATATTCATTCAGTTTCTTATTTGTTTCAATCACATTTCCTAAAAAATTAAATTTCGTAATGAATGTTTTACAACTTATTATATTTTTTAATTACCTGGATAATAGTCGTTCTCGTATCGGATGATTACAAAATCATTGGGGGATATGTCTTCCAAAATTTTATGCTTTTTATTAGAGATGGGCCGAGTAACACTTTTGCCGAGTAACGAGTACCGAGTTTTACTCGGCTTAATTTTTTTTTCAACCGAGTACTCGGCCGAGTAACTCGGTTCTATCAAATTCTTATCCATTTCGCGCGCGTAAGCAAGTACAAACAGGTTTGTGCCGGTCGAGAGGCCGGCTCGCGTTGATACACCCCTCACTCTCCGCCCGCACCTTTCAACTACTAGTCGCTTGATAGTTTGCAAACAAATACTTCACATTGCGCGTCATAATAGATAAATAATTGAAAAAGTTTTTAATTAACGATTGACTGTGTGTAGTACCTGATCAGTGATTGTTGACATAATGACTTCACGTAAAAGATCCCGTATTTGGGCGTTTTACGACGAGATTGTAGAAGATAAAACAAAAGTGAAATGTACTTTATGCAATTCTTTAATTTCGCGTAGTGGTGTTGGACGAAAGGCTTCTACGACGGCAATGTTAAACCATGTTAAAATAAAACATACAGAAGAGTTTAAAGATTTGGAAAATGAAACTTTGCGGGAAATATCTCAAAATCATGAGCCAGTAGCGTCAACTTCGTCGTCGCAATCGAATACAGTGAAAATACAGCAAACGCTTTTCGAGTCATTTACTACAAAATGGGACATAACTGATTCGCGTGCTAAAGAAATTCACAAAGCTGTAGCGGAGATGATCGCGGTAGATAACCAACCAATATCTATGTTGGAAAATAATGGGTTCCAAAGATTAATGAGTACCTTAAAACCCAAATACCAAATTCCTGGCAGAAAGTACATGAGCGAGGTTGTCATACCAGAAATTTACACCCAAGTAAAAAACGTAATAAGAGCGGAACTTACAAAAGCTAAAGCTATATCAGTAACTACTGATATTTGGACCTGCATGAATAACTTACTCGGATTTTTAAGCTTCACCGCTCACTGGCTAGACGAGGAGTTTGAGCTTCAGCACAGAGTGTTGCAGATGTCACATTTTAAAGGACCCCACACGGCGGACAATATTCGATCAGTGCTTTCAGATTTATCTGTGAACTGGGATATAGATACTCGCATTCATCTTATCTTGAGAGACAATGGACCCAATGTGGTGAAAGCAATAAATGATAGTCAATATGTTGGCAAAGGATGTTATATACATACGCTGCAATTAGCCATAAAAGCTTCGTTGAAAGAACAAAATGTAACCGACGTTATTGCCTCAGCTAGAAAAATTGTAGGCCACTTTAACCATTCTGCTGCGGCACAAGAAAAACTGACCCTGATACAAAAAGAACTAAAACTGCCAGAGCACAAACTCGTGCAAGATGTTACCACAAGATGGAACAGTACTTTTTACATGATAAACAGATTGTTAGAGCAAAAAAGGGCAATATCTCTCTACATCACAGACAACCCAAGTACAGCCAATCTGCAACAATTAACTGAACGTCAATGGGAGATCCTACGGGAGTGCATTACATTACTCAAACCGTTCGAAGAAATTACTAAAATTACCAGCTCCACATTAGCATCAATTTCTGAAGTAATACCCCACACCAATGCCTTATTAAAATATTTATCAAAACCTGAAGTCTCCCAAACTTGTCCAAATGTAGCAGATATGAAACAAAAGCTTGAAGGTGAAATTCAGAGCCGCTTTCAAGGGTTAGAAAAAGACAAATATTATAGTTTGGCAACTTTGCTAGACCCCAGATTCAGAATGCGATTTTTTCATCCAGAAAACTATGAACTGATAAGGAATACGCTATTCTTAGAATCGGTAAAAAGAAGTGACATTTCAGAGAGTGCTAGTAGTGAAGAAAACGAATCTGAACGATTACCACAGTCACAAGATCCTCATGCATCTTTTTGGAATTGCTTCGAAGAGTTAGCTTCCACCCAGCCGCTAGAGCGCGATGATCCTAAAAACCCTATTGCTTCAGAATTAGATTGCTATTTAAAAGAAAATTTGTTGGCAAAAAACAAAAGTCCTTTCGAGTGGTGGACAGGGCACCAAACAAGGTATCCAGAGCTGGCACGTTTAGCAAGAGTATTTCTATGTGCACCTGCAAGCACCGTGTATAGCGAGCGATTGTTTTCGGAGGCTGGTAACGTCTACGAAGAAAAAAGGAATAGGCTGTTCCCAGAACGTGCAGAGAGCCTTGTGTTCCTGCATCATAATTTACATTTATTAAATTTTAAATATTGATTATAATTTATAATAAATACTTTTTGATTAACACTGTTGTTTTAATTATATCTACCTAAATATACTGCTTTTCTAAACAAAGTATACTCGGCATTCAAACCGAGTTATTCGGCCGAGTACGAGTATCAAATAACCCGCCGAGTACGCCGAGTACCGAGTATCAACCGAGTACTCGGCCCATCTCTACTTTTTATGCTCCTGTTTTTTATCAACATGGACATCGGTTTCATTATCGGACTGCTGCCCCCAATCATCTCCTTCTCCTTCAGATTCAAGATTGATTTCAACTGAGGACTCTGAAGAAGAGACATCTTTTTTTGTATGAGGCTTCATCTTCTTTTTGGAGCTCACCTTATTTTCTTTTTCAATTTTTGCTAATTCTCTTTTTCTCTTACGTTCTTCTTTTCCTTGCTCTTTCCTTTGTTTCTCTAATTCTTTTTTCTTGTAATATTCTCGCCCCTGGTCAGACGTTGCTACCGACGGTATCTTCTCTTTCATTTTCCTTACAGATTTCTTAACAACCGGCTTTGGCCAAAAAAGTGCTGTTTTAAATGGGGATGGAATATATTCATCTTTGGAGGTGCTGGGAGTAGAGTCATTTATTGTATTGGACGTGTCTTTTGTTGGTGTAAGCTTAGTATTCTCTATTTCAGGTAGTTTATTTATTGGTTGATTTGGTGGAGTTAACTGTATATAACCATTCTATCGTTTTCATTCACTTCAATGCTTTGTTCTAAATCATTAGGATCATTTTGGAGGTCGTGTTCAAACTGGTAACGTAAATTGTTAATATTATTTGCTCTGGAAGAAGTTTCAACTTCTTCAGACAATGTTTTCCAAAGATTAAATAACGAAGTATCCTCTATTTTACCTCCCCAAACATCACCAGATTCTTTGAACTTAGCCATTTTATCAGCTCCTATTTTATACTCAAAAAAATTTAGTTCTTTCTTTGTCGTCTCATAAATATTTTTTTGTTGATTGATATTTTCAGAATGATTTTCGTTCTTAAAGAATTTAGTATAAGGAACACTATTTTGGTCAAAGGGAAATAAACCGCATGTCCTAAATCCATTTTTGATCATGCTAGATGTTATGGTTTGATCAAGAACTTTTTTAAGTAGAGGTCCAAAATTTTTCTTTTTTATTTTAGCACCATCATTGTCAATTTTGTACTGTTGCACACCAATTTTCCATCCATTTTTTAAAGGATGAAAAACCGATACATCCATTGGTTGGAGAATGTGAGTTGAATTTGGGAAGAGTGCTATGAGTTCTATCTTTTTTTCCACACAAAAGTCACTCAGCTGCAAAGTAAGGTGAGACATGTGTCCATCTACAAATAATGCGATTGGAAATTCAACGTTATTTTCAACAAGCCAAGGATGAAAGCAGTTCGTAATATATTCGTAAAAAGTTTGCCCAGTCATCCATCCAGATTCCGATTTGCCCATGCCCCATCCTTTAGGCATTAAACTTGATACCGATGCAGGAATTCTTTCGTAACTGAACATTATCATTGGTGGTAGAATAGTACCATTGGCACAAACTGTTATAAGGGAGGTTGTGCATTCTTTATCATCGTTACTGATAAAATTATAAGCTAGTTTTTCACCTTTCCGCATTAAACATTTAATACCTTTAGGAGCCATGAAAAAAGCTGTTTCATCAAGATTAAAAATTCTATTTGGATCTCTAAGAACGTCTTCAATATTTTTGGCTTTAAAATGGTTAATAACTTCATTAAACCAGTTACGGATTTTTTGTTCTGTAACTTCAGAACGAGCCTTAGTCAAATTTTGTGTCAATCGTTCTGAAATAATAGGATGCCGGCGTAAAAAGCAGTTATACCATTTTCTGCCTGGTCGGTTATTTGTAAATTTATTGGGCCTATTTAATTTTTTTATAAGCATTTGAACAGAATCTAAAAGCTGGAGTCTGGTTACAGGAAATCCGGCATCCGCCACTGAGCATATCCATCTTACTAAAACGTCCTCCTCGGCCTTAGTAAGTGTTGTTCCGGGTCCCATACGGCAATCGAGTTCATATTTTCCTTCTAATTTACATTTTATTGTGGTTCGAGGAACCTTAAATTTTTTACTAGCAGCATTTACTGATGAACCACGATTTACGGCTGCAATGGCTTTTTGCAAATCTTCTAAAGAATATAATTTCAATTTTTATTTTGTCGCGGCATAGTTCTAGAAGAGAGAATCGTAATAAGTAAAAAATATTATATCAATTGTTTCATTTAGTTTTTAATTAGTTGTACTTGGCGTTCCTGAAGTTGACATATTACATGTTCCTTTAGTTGACAGCTATGTCAGTTATTGGACCCGACTATCTTATATAGCTCATTTCTCAGTATGATATCTTACACCATTAATCAAATAGTTTTTTCATAAAAATAAGAAAGTTTAAGAAAAGTAATGGTGTTCCTTTAGTTGACACAGATGTCAAGTATAGGACCTTGTCTGGAAACAATAGTTCCAATTGTTGACAACCCCCTTACTCTAACCTTAAAACTATGATTTAGTTTATATTTCAATAAAAACATATATGTTGGTGCTTTTGAACTACCATTAAATAAAGGCCGTTATAAAAATAATCAAAATAACATAATTATAAACAATTTCTACGTGACAGAAAGCTAATTATAGAGAGCAATTTTACAGCAACATGTGCACTCGAAAACTAAAAGCGCGGGAACTGTACCTATCATCACCGATGTTGCCAACTGATATATTTTTCATGGAAGTATATGCTTTAAAGAACCAAGTGAGGCCAGATACGCTAACCTGTCTTAAATATCACCGTTAGTATAAGTTCTATAAAAAAAATTGTCAACTGTTGGATCGCTGTCAACATTTGGTACACTCACCTTAACTTTTTTTTTTAATTTCAACTGGAATTATTAATGGAAACTTTTAATTTGGTTCTTTAAGTATGTGGGTGTGGGCTAAATGCTAAACAGACCAACAACAAAAATTTTTTCCTTTCCAAAAGTAGAGGTAATGGCTAATATCTGAAAACGCATAATTATGTAACATGCTTACTGATTGCTTTACTCGAAATTCCTACATATGCAATGCAGTAATCATTTTTGAAGGAGTGAAGAATTAGATGATAATAAAAAAAATTGTGCTAGTTTTTGACGAAACCTCAATTCAGCGATGTTTACAGTTTAAAGCCGGGGATACACATGCCAGCAAATTGGCAAAGTAGCTTGCGTACCAGTTTCTGCCTTATGCCAGAAACTGGTAGACTGAAGATACATTTTCAAGTAATTGGCATGCAAGTAGCTTGTATGGCTGTTTGTGGCAAGGCCTGAAAAGGCAAACGTGGATACACATGCCAGTCACTGACTATCTACATATGTTGTAAAAAGTCAGTTTGTTTAAACATTTTTGAATGTTTGAGGCTAACTTATGGAAAGCATTCGAAAGGAATTAAATAGTATAGTATTACTACTTGCAACAGAATATGTTGGAAAGTTAATGCGACCCAAATCGAACTCAAAAAAAAGAAAAATTTGGATGAGAGATTGGATTAGCATACGGGAAAATTATGAAGCAAGTACTTGCTTGCTTAGAGAAATGAAACAGGAAGGTAGAGGAGGTTATAGAAATCATTTAAAAATGCTTCCTGAAAAATTTTATGAATTGTTTGTAAAAAGTGAGAACAACATTAAAAAGAAAGATACTCATATGCGAGATGCGATCCCAGCCAGAACTAAATTCGAAATAAGTCTAAGATTTTTGTCTTTGGCTACAGTTCTTGTAAAATTAACATTAAGCGTGCTGTCTTTAAGTAGCTGTCGCGTGCGTTCACACACGCATGCGGAACTGTCCACGCATGTGCACTGCATTACTCACCACTATACTGGCACAAAAAATCAAATGTTGTGCACTCTACTTGCAAGCCAGGTACAAACATGCCAGTTAATGTATACACATGCCATTTTGGACACAGTAGCTGGCACGTGCTAGGTATTGGTATGCCAGTGTGCAAGATACTGGTATGTGTATCCCCGGCTTAATTCTAAGAAAGATGAAGTAGAAGACGTAGAGGACACAGGTGTTGAAAGTAGGGATGGTGGTTTTTCAAAAATAACCGGTTTTCGATTATTTCGGTTTATTTTATACTCAGTTTAACTGGACGGTTAAAACCGCTCAAAAGAACCGGTTTTTGAAATAACCGGTTTTCGGTTTTTTCTAGGAAAAACGACACAAATTTTTATTTTTTATTTATTTTTAAACGAATTTAATACCGTTAATACAAACAAAAACTAAAAATCAAGCAATTTAACAAAAAGTATAACTATCAATTAACAAAAATGCAAAAGCGAAGTATTGCCTTTAGGCAACAAAGAACTTATTGTCAGTGTACTACGGTAAGATAAACTAACAGGTAAACTCATATAATTCGTATACTTATTATTATGTAATTACTAAATATTCGATAGCGATAAACGAAAATTTTATTCATTTTTCTAAATTTCTCATGATCTAGAAGTTTTCAAAAATTCTAGTAAATTACTAATTAATAAGCCATTTTGAAAGTTAACTGAAATTTTGATAACAATATCTGGTAAATTGGCTTGTTGCTTTCCTCTTTGTTTTATTTATCTAGATGTTGGTATTGGTCTGTTAGGTTGGACTGAGGTAATAGATTTTATTATTAGGTACACTCCGTTCAATAACTATAGCACACTTGTAAAAATAAGTGATAATGCGGGGAAAAAATATTTAAACCTCTTTAATTGTAAAGTATTTATTAATGTAAAAATATAATTATGTATATTTAATTTAAAAAAAAATAATTAACCATTATAAAATATAAAATTAGTGCTTTTCGTAATTTAACTTGTTCAATAACTATAGCACATTAACATATTTTCGTATTAATTTAATTTGTAATTTAAAATTTAATAATTAATTGAGTTCCCCTGTTTTCGAATCACTTCGTATATTATATCTTTCATCGATAGCACTAATTTTTGAAGCAAATTTATGTCCAACTTGTGCCACTCTGAACTAATTGTGTTCGTTAATTCTTTCACCGTATTAAACTGCCGCCCATTTCTATATACGGCTCGTGATAATTGAGCCCACACGTTTTCCATTGGATTTAGGTCAGGGCTGCGAGAAGGCCACATCAGCAGCTCAATATTATTGGCAGAAAACCAATCCTTCATGGCCTTGGAACAATGGACAGAAGCATTATCTTGTTGATATATCCATTCGGGGCCAGCAAATATTTCCGCAAATGGTAAAAGATACCTTTCTAAGACATCTTGGTATACTAATGAATTAATTTTTTCAGTTACAAAAGCTATGTCAGTTTGTCCATTAAATGACATAGCTCCCCATACCATTATTCCGCCACCACCAGACTGGCGTTTAGAGAAAATTTCTTCTTCTTTACGAAGATCGTGCCAATAATACGAATAGCCATCGGGACCATCTAAACAGAATCTCTTCTCGTCTGAGAAAATTACCGAAAGCCATTTGTCGCCAAAATCCATGTATTTCCTTTCAAAATTTAAAGGATCTATTTTATGCTGTTTAGATAATGGTGGCCTACGCAATTTTTTCTTATGTACTATATGTTGTGAACGTTTCACAGCATTCCATATTGTAGTTTTTGAAACATTCAACTTTAATTTAGCTTTTACTTGCGCGAGAGATAAATTTTCCCGTGTTATCAAGCGACAAATTTGTCGTTCTTCTCGCTGCGAAAGAATTTTTTTGGGTCCTCCAGTACGTTTAGTCCCGTAAGTCTCGATATTTTTAAAAAAATTAGTAATCACCTTCCTCGATCTTCCAATTCTTCTTGCTATTTCGCTAACAGACTTATTTTCTTCTTGAAAAGCGATTATTTGTCCTTTCTCAATTTCCGTTAAATATTTTCCGTGAGGCATTTTTTAAACAGAATAAAAATCAACTTACGCTACCCAATGCTTTTTTAAAAATGTACGATAAAACAAAATTAAAATGTAATTAAGTATTCATTTAAGTATTTGCTGCAAGATAAGTAAATTGGAGTTTATTTTATAATCAGTTATGTATACTGTGCTATAGTTATTGAACATGTAATTTATGTGTTTTCATATTTTTGTTTAGTTTATGCAGTGTGACATTTTTCTAGGGTATAAAAATTATGTTCTATTTATTATACACATTATAGTTAATAACTACATTTTATAGAATAGGAACAAGTAAGTTTCTATTTTATAAAAAAGCGGTTTTGTAAAGTGTGCTATAGTTATTGAACGGAGTGTATTGAAACAAATAAAAAATAAATATTGAAAATAAAACATGATTTCATTATTTTCAATACCTTAATAACCATAATTAATTAAATATATTAGAATTTTAAAGAAATTAATTAAGTAATTAATTTTTGTTCTAATAAAAACAAATCGCCGGCCGCAAAATAATGACTTAAATTTTTTGAAATAATTTGTCCGGTTTTTTCTTCGGTTATTGATTCAAAAAAAAAAAAAAAAAAACACTGGTAATAACCGAGCCAATAAAATAACCGAAATAAAGTGATTAGCCCAAACAGAAAAACCGGTTTTCGGTTATAACTAGTCGATTTTTCCCATCCCTTGTTGAAAGGAAACTAGTTCTTGGAAAACCTATTATGTTATTTGTAATATTTAAATTACTTTGTTTCGGAAAAATCTTTCAAAAACATCAAAAAAATATTGCACAAAAATATAAGCGATTTAGGAAACAATACAGGTACAAACTGTAATTTGCAATTAAGGTGCAAGTAAGAGAAAAATTTATAAACATCTTAGTACTTACTTTCAGTGTAATTCTAAACGCATTTATTTTGTGCTTTGTTTGATGTTTATCATCTCATTAAATCAGTAAGAAACTTTTTGTTGCAACCAGATTTTAAAACATCAGATGGTGTTGTATTTTGAGGCCCACTAAGAGAACTACAGTTAAACCAAATAACAGTACAAAAATTTGTTCCAAAATAACTGCTAAACATATGTCTCATAACAATTTCCCAAAAATGAGCGTAAAATTAGCAATCAAAGTGTTTAGTAAACGTGTCGTGACAGTAATTAGAACTATTCTAAAACTTAACAAATTTTCAGAATTTGTATCAAAAAAAGCTAGTTCTACTGTAATTTTCTTTGAAAAATTAGATCGTCTTTTCATTTCCTATCAACTCTAAAACTTTATACTACCCAAATTCGTATAGTCTTAAAAACGCACTTACTAGAAATGAAATTTTATTTTCAAAATATTACGTTCTTACATTTTGCAGCGAATTTAAAAAAAAAATTATTAATTCTTATTTTATAAATTAAAAAAAAATTTTTGTGTGAATTACATAATGTCAATGACTTGGTCACACAGTGCAGTTGAACACGCTGTATGTGCATATTCACGATACTCAGTGGTATTAATTGTTTTTTTTGGAGTTGGCAATGCTGGCCACCACCTCTGTCACTTATTTTACCGCCAATTCATTGGTATATAAGGATGTGCTGGCGGAGGGTACTTTGTTTTTCAATTCTTATCTTTAATTAATCTGGTTCTTTTGGCGTACAGGTAAATGAAAAAATTATATTATTGCTGTGTTTAAATTTGGCCGTCTTGGTTATGAATTTGGTTTAATTATTGAACAATAGTAGAAAGGCAATGCCGTTTCGAGCACAAATGGGTTTATTGACCCCAACCCACTGACCCACATTGTCCCGCTAATCTATATTGACCTAGTCCGATTCGTCACACCACAAGTTTACCCAGTTTTTTGACACCCAATTTTTGCATTTTAATGAAAGCGAAACTTTTTAATTTGCATACACTGATTAATTTTGAATTTGAAAGAAAGTGAAATTTTTTTGTAGATGAATGAATTTGTTGTTTATAAAAATGAATAAACTTTTTTTCTGTAACGGCCTTGTGTAGGTTGAACGAACGAATGAATAAACTTTTTGTGTGTGAGTGAAACTGGTTTTTTGTATTTATTCAACTCTTTTTATACAACAGTGCGTACCTAAAGAATGTGTTGTAACACATAACTGTTTGTCTCGTTTTGGATACCTGAAATTGAATAGGACAAGAAAAAATAAAAAAAAAAGATGCTTATAGTAAATAAATGATTTATTTACAATACTTATTCTTACATAATTAGATACTTAATTCTAAACTAAAATAATATAAAAAATACATTAAAATAATAATTTGAAAAAAGTGCACATTTTTCTTTCTATATTATGTTTCTTATTCACTAAAATTAACATTAAATGGACAAACATATTCCAACTAATGAAGGCAATGCACAGTACGCTCAAGTAGTGGCTGGTGCAGAAACTATGGAAAAGCATATTGTTGAAAGGCAAGCAATAGAAACCAAGCAATAGAAGATCCAAGATGTACGGAAAATAAGCCGAATGAAAATGACGGTTTTAAGACTGTCACGTATAAGAAAAAGAAAAGGAATTTTATTCGAGGAAAGGACACAACTAGTGATGATTTTCAATGTATTGACTCTAAAGTGTGGATTTACATAGGTCGCTGCTCTAAAGAAACGACTGTGGAAAAAATTAATAATCACCTAAAGAAAAAATATCCTGAACGTAATTTTGTAATCGAGGATTTGCAAAGTAAAGGAGTTTATAAAAGTTATCCAGTAGGAGGTGACAGTGACTTGAAAGAGCAACTGTACAATGGAAACAATTGGCCTTTGGGTGCGCTGGTAAAAAGATTTATTTTTCGTCGGCAACCAGCCAGTTTCAGTTAGTAACTCAAATACAGAGTGTAACCAAATTAAGATACTGCATCAAAATGTACAATCAATATGTAACAAAATCTCTGAGCTTGAAGTGATATTAGCTAATCTTAATACTGACATCCTTCTATTGTCTGAACATTGGTGTTCAAATTTAAATTTGAAAAATATGAATATTGAAGAATACTTGTTAAGTGCACAATTTTGTCGAAAAGACTATAAACATGGTGGTGTAGGTATTTGGATTAAAAAGGAATTAAAACAATATTGTGATATTGTATGTCTCTCAAACATGTGTAAAGAAAAAGTATTTGAATGTGCTGTTGTCAAACTTAAATTAAGCGGTTTTAAATGTTATATATGTGTAATTTATAGATCCCCGGATAGTGATGTGGAGGCATTTTTGAACTATTTTAATGACTTCTTAAGTTTCTTAAAACCAGAAAGTAATAAAATAATTATCATGGGTGATTTTAATATTAACTGTTTAAACAATAATAGTACTAAATTTAAATTATACGATGTAATAGAATCATACAATTGCATCAACATTGTAAACCAGGCTACTCGTATTACTAATACGTCATCAACTGGAATAGATTATACTATAATTAATAGAGATTTTATATTCAGTGATTTTGAAATATTACATACGCTATTATCAGACCACACTGGTCAGTTAATATCGTTTGATACTAATAATGAAAAAGTAATTAAACGAATTAATAATAATTATAAAAGAAATTATAGCAAGTTAAATTTAGATTTCATGTTATATATGGTAAACAATATAGATGAGTCAGTTTATGTAAATGCTGATGTCGATACTCATTTTGAAATATTTTATTCAACTGTTCAATATTGTTTTAATACTAGTTTTCCGTTAATGTTGTCTCGTATTCATTATAGTAAATCTAAAAAATAGGTTACTAAGCAAATTATTGATGACGGTAATTTATTAAGAGATATATTTAAAATAAAACATTTTAACGCTGAATTAGAAAATTTATATAAACAATTGAAAACAAAAAGGATATTGCCATAGCAAAACGTTACCATGTTTTTAATAATATTAATTTGTCTTTATGTACCCCAAAAGACATTTGGACCGGTATAAATAAAATTTTAGGTAAAAATAATATAGCAAAGGAAACAATTGAGATAATTTATAATAGCAAATTGTGTGATAATCCACATGAGATATCGGATATATTTCTTAACCATTATGCAGACTCGGTAATTGAAAAATTATCCTGTCATTTTGGTGATACTATATCAAAAGAATGTACGACTACTGAGATTGCAAATGGTAAAAGTATATTTATGTACCCATCTAGTACGTCTGAAATAGAGAATATAATAATGGATTTACCAAATAAGCAATCTTCAGGAGCAGATAGAGTGCCTGCTCTTGTACTTAAATATTGTGCCCACTCTATTTCTAACTTATTGTGTCCTATTTTCAATAAAGTTTTAGGAACTGGTATTTTTCCCAGTTCTTTAAAGATAACAAAAATAAAACCATTATATACAAAAGGCGATAGCAAGGATGTCAAAAACTGTAGGCCAATATCACTATTGTCTGTTTTTTCTAAAATATTGGAAAAAATAATATACATAAGAATTAATAATTTTTTGGAGACAAATCGAATATTATATCCTGCCCAACATGGTTTTAGAACAAATTGTTCTACATTTTGACAAGCGAAAATAATACAAGTAAAATGTCAGAAGAAAAAGTAAGAAATACAAATTAATCTTTTATAGTATTCTTTAGCATTATTCATTTTTGATGTTTCATGTTTTCCCAAGAAAATGTTCAATACCCAAAATCAATATTTTGCATTATTGCTACCGAATTTTGTGAACGCTTCTCATTTTGTGGATTAAGAAGTAAGTTTACCTATGTTAAACATACCTATATTTATGTAGGTTTATAGATACATATTATATTACAACTCTAAGAAAAAAGTAAACGTAATAAAATTTTACAAGTTGGATTTACACTATAGCAAAAAATGAAATAAATTATTTTCAGTACGAAACTGCCCTGTTGCAGCAACATTCATAAAAATATTACTTTTCCACTGCTATTTTTGATTTTTATGATCATCTGAGCAGATCCTTGGATAACGGTGAAAATGTTATTGGACTGTTTTTTGACCTTAGTTCAGCTTTTGACACAGTGAATCATGAGTTTCTACTCAAAAAACTTGAAAAACAGGGAATTAGAGGTACTGCTAATAATCTTATTAGATCGTACCTAACTAATAGGGAATTTTATGTTGAGATAAATGGCCATAATTCGAAGTGTAAAGGTATCAGTGTAGGTGTACCACAAGGTAGCACACTTGGACCACTGCTGTTTAACTGTTATGTAAACGATTTATTAGAAAATGTTACGGTAGGAAAAGTAATAATGTATGCTGATGACGTTACATTCTTAATTAGTGCAAGTAATTCTGATGAAGTTAATTTATTGGCGAGTCAGACATTACAAACATTTCAATCCTGGTGTTATAAGAATCAATTAATTATAAATCTAGAAAAAACTAATTTAATTTGTTTTAAACTGCATCCAGACCATACTATAATTTCTCTAGAAACTAATATTACTAAAAATATTTTATTGTCAGTGACAGAAACAAAATTCTTAGGTGTTATGATAGATTGTAACTTAAAATTTAATGAACAGATAAATAATATCTGTAAAAAATTAAATAAAATTTGTTTCCAAATTAGAATTTTAAGACAGTATTTAGACAAGGAGTTTTACTACGCTCATGTCTACTCCACTATTAAGTATGGAATACTTATGTGGGGAAGAAGCTATGAAGCAAATATAATCTTTATTCTACAAAAGAAAATAATAAGGACCATATTTAAAGTAAATAGCAGAAGTTCCTGTAAAAGTTTATTCAAAAACAACAAAATATTAACATACTGGGGAATTTATACATTAGAATTAGTCGTATATATGAAACAAAAAGAATTTTTCACTTGTCAAACGGATAAAATCCATTATACAAGATTGGATATGCTGTATAATTTTACACACAGAACAAGTTTCTATGAAAGAACTCCGGTATACACTGGTTATAAAATAATGTTTAAATTACCAAATGAACTACAAAATATAAATAATTTAGTAAAGTTCAAAAAAATGTTAAAGGAATATTTAATAAATTGTACACCATATGATATTAATGAATTAATCTGATAATCAGATGGAAAGATATTATATATAATTCTTAGATATGTATATTCTTTGTTATGTTATAGTCTATTTGATATGACACTTTCGTAAACTTTTTGTAAAAAGTCAAATACAAATAAACATTTATTATTATTATTTTTTTTTTTTTTTTTTATTAAAATTGGGACACGACTGCCGGTGGATGGCGCGGTCAGCAGTGTCCGGCGGCATCGCCAACTAAGGGCATGCGCCGCCATACACAGTAAAAATAAAAACATACACAAAACAGACAGGAACACATAAATGCATTAGACAACGGACAAACATACACAGATAAAAATCCAACGATGGGCCCTGCCATCCCAGGGCTTAAAAGGAGCGGACAGTCCTTGGTGACGGTACGATAAGTACTAGACAGAGCGTCCAGTCACCAAGGCCTGAAGACCATCGCTGCGACTCCCCCCGAGGCGTAAAGGGCCTCGGGGTGGAGGAACCTGACTAGAAAACAAATATATCACAAAGCTATCACAGTAATAATCACAGACAGGACTTATTGCGTCACTGGGAGGCCACAGGCCGACCAGTGAAGCAATAAGGAGTTAAAACAATACCGCTGAGGAGCCATAACAACAGGCACACAGCGGCATAACAAAATATCACAGATAAAAACAACAAATGATGTACCACCTCGGGTGTAAAGAGCCCTCGGTGGTACATCGTTAAAAAGAAATAACAAGAACAAAACAACACGTATAAATAACAACAGTACCACTAAGGGTGTAAAAGGCCCTTAGTGGCATAACGACAATACTAAAAGTACCCTGCCAGACCAGCTGGAACAGGGTATAGGTAATAAATAAGACAACACAAGAAATTTCGAAAAACATATAAATTAAAAACAACACTGTAAATAAAAATATAACTGTCGGGGGAGAGTCAAGAGACGACTTGAATAAAATTCAGAGATGTAAAGCCCCTACAGTCTCTGAAGAAGATGGGAATTTCTGAGAAATTCAATCATCTTTCTTTCAGAGACAGCATCATAAGATAACGCTTCGGCTACATTATTCGGGAGCTGCAACCTCTGGCGCAATGGCGCAAAGGTTACACATTCCTCAACTATATGCCTCACGGTCAGCGCCGTCCCGCAGGCGGCGCACCTTGACTGATCCTCACCGGCGAGAAGATGACGATGTGTTAACGCCGTGTGGCCCAAGCGTAAACGCGTCAGGGCCACACTCTCTCGCCGGCTCAGATTTACAGGTGCCGGAGTTCTTCGGACCTCAGGTTTCACCTGTCTGAGCTTGGCCGTGAGGTTGTTCCACTCACGTTGCCATTTCTGATCGATCGCGGATCTAATGCACACTCTCAGATCCTCTGGGCGAATGGCAATGTCCTGTGGCTCACCGACTTCGGCTGCATGACGTGCTGCCTGGTCGGCGAGTTCATTGCCAGGTATCCCCACATGTCCGGGAATCCAAAAGAAGGTGATAGACTTTTGGCGGAGCATGTAGAGATACGTTCGGATGTTCTGCACCAGTGGATCGATGGTATGAGAGTGGCGGATCGCTTGCAACGCGCTCGACGAGTCGGAACAAATGAGGAATGCGCTGTCTTCGGATGTTTGACAGAATCGCAGGGCTTGCAAAATAGCAAATAGTTCTGCAGTATACACAGTGGCCTGGGGAGGAAGTGACCAAGCGTGAGGGTCGTCACGAATGACGATGGCACTTCCCACACCCGTAGCTGTTTTGGAACCATCTGTGTATATGCAGAGAGAGTCAAGTTCGCTAATGATCTCATAAAAGCGGGATCGATATTCGAATGAACTGGTCTCCTCCTTGTTGAGACCAGTCAGGTCGAAACGACACCTTACGTTAGGGATCAGCCAAGGGGGTACTTCCATAGGACGTTTGGGAAGTACCTTGGCGAACTGTAAGTTGAGACTCTCTAATAACTCCTGCGTTCGAACGGCCACTGGTCGACTTATGGTGGGACGTCGACCATAGAGCCCCTGTAAACGGTATCTGAATAGAGTCGGGTGGTTTATATGTGAAGGTGTTGCATATATCCCCGCTGCATAATTGAGCAAGAGACGCTCACGTCTCAGTCGCAGCGGAGGAAGACCCGACTCTACGCAGAGGCTCATAGAAGGACTCGTTCGAAATGCTCCCGTAGCCAGTCGTATGCCTGAATGGTAAACAGGATCTAGGAGTAGAAGCGCAGACGCCCGGGCGGAGGAGTAAGCAATGCTGCCCTAGTCAATCCTAGTCAGAACTAGCGATTGATACAGGCGAAGCAACGACTCCCGGCCCGCACCCCACGATGCACCAGCCAAGCACTTAAGCATGTTGATTGTCCTGCGACAACTCGCAGCTAAGGCTTGGAGGTGTGGGCGCCACGTAAGTTGTTTATCAAATATGAGTCCTAGAAACCTGACGCTATCAACGCACTGAAGGTTGGATCCCTTTAAAGTGAGGATAGGATCCGGATGTGCGTTGCGCTTTCTGCAGAAGTGTACCACCGATGTCTTTTGAGGTGAAAATCGAAAACCAAGAGCTTCTGCAGAAGTCACCACTTCGTTGATGCCTTGTTGCAGCCGTTGTTGAATATCCTCGATAGAGTCGGCTGCATAAAAAATGGTGAGGTCATCAACGTACAAGCAACGACGAATTGGGGCTGAAGCTGCAATATGACTGACTGCGATGGAAAACAAGGTGACACTAATAGTGGAGCCTTGAGGAACACCATTCTCCTGGGAGTGGGCCTCAGACTCAGTGTCACCTACCCGGACACGAAAAGAATGGTCAGTCAGAAAACTTTTTACGAACTGAGGGAGGTTACCTCTTAAACCCCAGTCGTGCAGCTTCTTGAGAATGCCATACCTCCAGGTCATATCATAAGCTTTCTCCAAATCGAAAAACACAGCCACAAGGTGTTTTCGTTGGAGGAAGGCGTCTTGAATGGCATTCTCGAGGCGAACAAGATGGTCCGTAGTCGAATGGTATCGGCGGAACCCACATTGATGTTTAGGAATGAGATTGTGGGATTCCAGCCACCAGACGAGACGGTTGTTCACCATTTTTTCCAATACCTTGCTGAAACAGCAAGTCAAGGATATTGGACGGTAGCTAGTTAGTTGCGATGAATCTTTACCCTCTTTCAGCAGCGGAATGATGGTAGCTTCCCGCCACTGCGGAGGGTAAACGCCTTGCCTAAATATTTCGTTGTAAAGATCCAGTAACCTACACTTACCAGGATAAGGCAGGTTCCGGATCATGGCGTAGGGGATCTCATCAGGTCAAGGGGATGTGTCCCCAGATCCCCGAAGCGCCTCCAATAATTCTTGCATAGAAAATGGTTGGTTATACTGGAGGGATTCATCTGAGAAAAAATCAAGATCGTTTTGTTCATGTTCGATCTTGATCCGCAGGAAATCCGGGTCATAGTTCTGGGAGCCACTGACGCGCTCAAAGTGCTTAGCTAAGCAATTAGCTATTTCTGCGCGTTCAGTGATGTTCCGACCGTCGACGACGAGAAGGGAGGGCATAGGTGAACGGGAATATTTCCCAGTAATGGCCCTCACTCTTCTCCATACCTCTGAGGTGGTCGTGGAGGTATTTATGGCCGAAACATATTGCTCCCATGATAGCCTCTTCTGTTCTTTGATAGTGCGTTTACAGCGTGCTTGCGCACGCTTGTAGGCTATCACATTTTCCTGCGTGGGGCGACGTCTGAGTTCATTGTACGCCCGCTTTTTCTCTGCAACTGCCACACTCACGACTTCATTCCACCATGGTACTTGACGTTTGGGTGGAATGTTGGACGACTTCGGTATACTCTGATATGCTGCTTCAATGACACTGGAGGACATTTGCTCCACATCATCTTCTACGTCTCCAGTCAGCTCGGGTGTACGGAATGAATCAGCGTACATCTCCCAGTCAGCTTGACGGAGACGCCATCTCGGCGAAGACGAATGTGGAGTCATCGGCGTGGTACTATTCAATATAATGGGAATATGGTCACTACCGTATGAATCAGACGCCAGCGTCCATTCATAACGGTGTGCCATGACCGGTGAGCCGAGTGATAAGTCGATAGCCGACAACTCACCGGTTCTTGCGTTAATGAAAGTACCTTGACCGGTATTTAACAAGACCGCTTCGGACTCATCTAGAAACCGTTCTATGAGTCTTCCACGGGCGTCTCTTGTGCTACAGCCCCACATGGGGCTGTGAGCATTAAAATCTCCTAGTAACAAAAATGGACGTGGTAACTGTAATGTAAGCTCGGTCAAATCCTCGACGTTCCAGTCGAAATCTGGTAGGTAGACCGAGCATACTGTGAACTGGGGCGGTTTTAAAAATTGTACTGCAATAGCTTGTAGGGGGGTGTTTAACGGGTGGTCCCGGAAAGGAACGCCATCGTTAATGATGATGGCAACACCCCCCCTCGCCCTGATGTCTGGCTGTACGTCGTGCCGGCGGATTTTATGGTATTTGATGGTAAATTGTTCCGCCGGCCGTAAATGTGTCTCTTGGAGGCACACGCACATAGGCGTGTGCTCAGCCAGAAGCATCTGCAATTCACAGTAATGGTGCTTAACACCATTACAGTTCCACTGTACGATAGCCATTTCTGTTACTACTTGGGTTGCTCCCTAGGAAATGTGGCTACTTCCTAGGTTTCCCCTTTGGCCAGCCTTTTTTTCTTTTTATCACTTTCACCTCGGCGTCCGAATTGTCAGATTCGGTGGCCGAGGTGTTAGTATAGGCGTCGGACGTCGGGCGCTTTGTACCCGTACGTACCGACGCGGTCGCACTTTCCGAGTCGCTCATCGGTGTTTGGATAGAGCGACTCGAGAGAGGGGTGACCGGGCGTTCGGGTGTGCCCGGTCGGGACGGTGCCGTTGGCCGTTGTGGCAGTGGCACCGTCGATTGTGGAGGCAGCATGGTTTCTGCCTCCGAGGTGGTTGTGGAGGGTCCCTTTTTGGGGGACCTTGGTTTTACCACCTCCTTTCCCCCCTCACTGTGACGCCTTCTAGGAGGCGAAGCCTTCTTCGGTGATATCTTCTTTGGAGAAGACGTCACAGTTCGTACGACGGGTCCCTGCGGGGTGGTTGTTAGCACCCTCTTGGCCTCAGGGACCTTGGCTGACACAATAGCGGCTGTACTGGGTGTAGACACAGCTACACCCGTGGAGCGCATGAGACACTCTTGCATTTTCTGCATATTCACCTGCATTTGTCTCATGGCTTCCTTTATTTCTTTGATTTCACTTGTCTTTTCAGCCGCTGAAGGGGCGGGGGCCGCAACAGCGCGTGCATAACCTTCAAGAGCTGAGCGACGAGGCGTATTGCCTAGAAGCTTCCGTTTTGCCTCTGGGTAGGTTAACCTCTCCAGGGCTCTCAACTCCTGAATCGCGGATTCTTGTTTAAAAATGGGGCAATTCCTCGACTTAGCCGAGTGATTACCCCCCACAATTGATACATTTAATTGGCTCGTCACATGGTCGTCCTTCATGTAACGGCCTTCCGCACACGCAAATCTGTTGCTGTATATTACATCGTTGTGAGACGTGGCCGTACTTTTGGCATTTGTAACACCTCATTGGTGCTGGGATGTACGGTCGCACGTCCACTTTATTGAAAAGGCCAAGGATCACTTCTTTAGGTAGTGTGACCCTATTGAATGTTAGAAGGATTAAGGGGGACTCAGGATATTTGTTCCCCCTGTTGAATTTTAGCCTTTTCGCTTCTATAACCCCCTGTGGAGACATCTCCGACACTATCTCTTCCAGGGTACAGTACGCAAGAGACGGATGCATAATGACGCCCCTGGAGTAATTTAATACACCGTGGGGCATCACGTCTACCGCGTACTGACCTAATACTTTCAAGTTTTGTATCTTTTCGGATTGTGCCGGTGAGAATGCCTCTACGAGCAACCCATTGCCCGATAGCTTGGCATCTTTAACCTGCCCAATTCCATCTTTTACCAGTTTTGCCAGGAGGAAGGGACTGACTTTACCAAAGTCACCTTCCTTCGGCTTTATGACTAGAAACTTCACATAACTGGACACTTGCACTCTTGGGGACTCCAATTGTAGTGGAGTCCCACGATTTTTCCCTTTTTTGTGTTGGGGAGGGTTACCCCTTTTCGTTTGTGTACTCGCTCCACTGGATTGCGGAGCGGGTACAGCGGACGCAGTAGCGGGACGTGTCTCGCTACCAGTGCTCCCACCAGATGACAGCGGTGGAGCAGGGTTCGCGTCCGGTTTGGAGGGCCCGGACTCGCCCTTGTTTAATAAGTTAGAGTTCTCCATAAACAGTAACACAAAAATACCCCCACCCCGCTCCCCACCCTCCACGGAGCCTCATAAGGGACGTGGGACTCCCACGCCAGGGATACGGGAATGAGGGGCCCTAGGGACGACGCCCATTGCCCCAGTGACACGCACGACCCCGGGGCGCTCGAATTTACTGCGGCCGGTGCATAACCGCAGCCACGGTCTATGCCTGAAGCCAGGGCCGAAGTGACGTGTTGTTCCGCCGTACTCGCAAGTAACGGCTTCCCTCAGTCACCAGGATCCCCTTTTCCAGGCAACGCCGCTAAGCCACACACGAGCTAGTGTGGGTCCCGAAGATGACTTTAAGTTGGGACAACAAAGAAGAACGAAAACAAAACAAAACCAAAAACAAAAAAGAAACAAAAGATAAAAGAAAATCTGAAACAAAAGGAAATAAAAGTAACGAAAACAAAAAGCAATAAAAACGAAATGAAATAAAAAACAAGGTTAAAAAATGAACGATCGAGGATTTCTCCTCTAGATCCGGCATCTTTTGTGAAAACAGTGGTACCTCGAGAAGGAAAGGTGCCGATCTTGAGTAGTCAGAGGCTAATGGAATCCGAAGATTACTGTATTGCGCATAAACTACCCCTGGAACCCTTAGCCTCCTTGACACCAATGGGGGATAAATATCCCTCACGGGTGCCAAGGGCAGCTGCTATAGGTGTCCTCACCACCATTATTATTATTATTATTATTATTATTATTATTATTATTATTATTATTATTAAACAAATTTTTTTTTGTCTTTACGATTGTACATATAACATATTGTTATTACTAACATTGTATGCACATATTTATGAAAAAAATCTTATATTAAAACTTTCACATTACTCGTTAACACTGAATATTCAACTAATCTTTCGTGAATAATAAGACAGTATGCGGTAGTTTTTTCTGCCGGCGCTTCTTTAAATGTGAATTCTAATCGCAAATCAACTGGACCAGTTTTTAATGAATCATTTTGTCGACTAGCGTCAAATACCACAATGAGGGCTTTTGTACGAAATTCGTTGTATTCGTTGTAGCATCGGCTCCGAACGTCGTTGATAATATGCGTTTTGGAAATTTGTATACATATCATATAATTGTGCATATTTCATTCGATCAAAATCGGTTGAAATATCATCATATGGATATACTTCAGAATTTAAAAACAGTTTTGCTTTAATTAATTTACAGTGGTCAAAATGACTAACCACACCAGTTGCAATATCTCTACGATTTGTCTGAAAAGCTAGTATTACAAATCTAGGCTTTTCTAATTGGCTCGATGTCTTTACTGTCCATGAATGATCTGTTGCTTTTGGCAAAGATGGACATTCATGTAGTTCCCAACAACGAAAAGGTACCGTAATCATTTTATTAGTATTAATAATCTTCATGAGATGTAATTTTTGTTTATCAGAAACTGAAATGTGAGGCACTCTCCATTGAATTTTTAAAATTTTTACTTTAACATCTCTTCCATCTTTTTTTTTTGGTATAACAATTTGTATCATCTCTTGAACGAATTAAAACTAGTTCATGTCTTGAATTTATCATAATTTTTTTATAATCTTCACAAAATCCAAAAATCATTTTTAGTGGTATAGATATTTGATAACTACAACTCCAATCTACTATTTGAAGTTCTTCACCTCCAGTCCACCCAGCAACAGCCAAAGATTTGCTTTCATTTCTGTTGTAGGAAATATAATTTTTAAGAGACGTACTAATAACAGGACATCTACATTTATCTATTTCTGTAGCATTCAGTTCATAACGAATTTCATCAAAAAGACTAACACCAAAGTTTCCACTAAGAACACAGTCCTTTGATTCGGCTGCTTTACTTTCATCCTCTTTTAAAACGACTTGAGCTTCAATATGAATATAGCTCTCAGATGGCAAAACGTTAATGTCAACCTGGTGAATCGGAATCCGTATCTCATCTCCGTACGAATAGGCATTTACATAAGGATTGTAAGAGTGTATTTCATTACGTGTTACACTGTCATCAAACAGTGGTTTTTCATCGATATTAAGAATATCCATAATTATGTTTCTTTAATTTTGAATCCTAATGATTTTAAAAATTCTCTATTTTCTTTGCTAAGCACACCTCTCTTCCTATTTACTTTCTTAGAAACACTGAGCGACTGTTGTTTTGGTTGTTTCTTTTTATACAACAGTTTTGCATCTGAACTTAAAATTAACATTTTCAACCTCTCTTATTGATGTGAATTCTTAATGTAATCTCTTCACCGTTAAAATTTACTAAATTATCGTCTTGATCAGTGATAGTCACAATTATTTCATCAATGTATTTTCTATTCATAGGAAAATAAATTATGTTTTTTGGTGTTTCAATAATTTTATAACCAATTTTCACATCAGGGTAGAAAGAATATAAATGATGTGTTGTATTATTGTTTAAATAAGCTCCTTTCACCAAATTACAATTCACAAAAATAGCATTAATTGCTTGTATGCGAACAATTTCATCAGATGTATACTTTTTATTTGCTTCTAAGACGTTTGTTTTTGTAAAACCGAGTAATTTTCCAAACGATTCCTTTTCCGTAAACGTAATTTTCTCTGAACAATGAATTTCACTCTTTAAAGTCCATGTATTCAATTTTAAACTGAAGAATGGTTTTGGTTTTTGTGGTTTTTTATCTCTCTTTTTAGGTGCAGGTGGTGGAGGAAAAAGTTTGTTGAACTGTTTTAAAATTTCATCTTCAATTTCAACAACTTCGTAACATCCAGTTGGTAATATAATTGTTTTATTACCTATGGTTATCTTATTACGATGCGTATCAATATTCGGTATTGAGTTGTATGAGAAAAATTCAATAAGCCCAATTTCATAGTCTCCATTTGAACAATCTATCGGTGGGAAAAAATGTGCTTCCAATTTTGATGTTTTACCGCTTAGTGCTATGCTATATGACATTTTTGATTTAAATATTTTTCGTAATAATAACACAGAAATATTAAACACAAATGCCCACAAATAACTTCATTAATTTTTTGATGAGTGTAATCGTTGTATAGAATGTTTTTACCAAGATATTTTATAAGTTCTTTCGGAGGGGGTAGTCCAAAAGAATCGTAATACAACTTTTTTTCTCCCTTTTTAAAATACGACACCCAATGAGATCCAGGCAAATTAGATGTTTGTAGGTTAATGATACCACTTTCAATTTTCCATGGTTTATGTGGTAGTTCATCTCTCATAAATACCCCCCCTGAAGTATGGGATATTCCTTGCATAATAAATCAAATCTCTATTTGTTAAAGCTTTTTTAGGTAAAATATTTAAAAAACGATTTAGGATTTTTTTATAAGTGTATCAAAATACTGTTGTTGTCAATACACATTTCTTTTATTATTTCCTAGTGTGTGTGGATTTAAGTATAACCCATATCCCTTTTTATATGGCTTAAAAACAATTACTTTTCCTTGTTTCAAATTTAATTCAACTTCTTTGTTATAACGTTTATTTTCTTCTAAGAATTCACGAGCTTTTTTAGCATCACTAATCGTTTTGGCGATACTGCTAACACAACCTGCTAAACTACCAACAGCGGAAAGACCAGCAAGAAGAGGTATTAAAAATGGTAACGCTCCACCAATTTTTTTAGGACCCGGTAACACTCTTGGTGTTGAAATATTTCTTTTTCCATATTTATGTACACTTCTTTTAGCTGCCAACAACAAAGTTTTTATAATTTGATTAATATTTTTTGCATTTTTTTCTCTTAATGCTTTGCGAGACGATTGTATTATTTTACTTAACGGAATTTTCTTTTTTGTTTTCACTTTCAGGTTCCCGCCCATCTTTGTTTTAGCCTTCATAATGTTTGTCACAAACCAAGCTGCTGATTTTTCACCCAAGCTGGCGTCTTTTGATTTAACGCGTTCCCAATCTTTTTCAATTAAACGTTTGTCGGCTTCCCTCCTTTCAAGTGAATCAGATGTTTTAGAATAAGCAATGTCGTGTTCGAGACAAGCTTTGTCGAGTTGATTTATTGGAATATTACCTTGATTTATACGTTTCTGTAATTTTATTCCTGGTCCACAAAACTTGTAAAATGGCATGAATCTCCACTGGTAATTTATCAATTAATGTATTGAGTAAACCTTTTCCTTGAATATCTTTTAATCCACTGATTGTTTTTTTTTGTTTGCTTGTTCATTTTTTACAAAAAAACTTAAATTTTTTAGTTTTACATATATGACAATTTTTTTTTCAATGGTAAAAGTCCGTCACAATGATCCGACCACGTTGGTAAATTGTAGTGTTCGAAACAGTGTTGTTCTTCAATTCGTTGTTTCTTCGCAAATAAATAGTAAAACACTCGTAGACACATTCTTAAAAGAAAATAAACGTATAAATACTCGAGTAGACTTGTTCTGTCTCAGTATATTGTAAAAATGAAATTTGTAAAACAACCCGTGATTTTAAAAGTAAATGAGCGTATAAATACTCGTGTAGAATTGTTCTGTCTCAGTGTATCGTAAAAATGAAATTTGTAAAAGAGCCCGTCAGTTTAAAAGTGAATAACAACGACAATAAACTTTCTACAATTAATAATAAAAATTACCAACGACATAGTAAACTTTTTCCTAATGGAGTAAGATGTATTATTGCTGCTCCATCTGGGGGTGGTAAAACGAATTTGATTTTATCATTGTTGGAAAGCAAGAATGGTTTATCATTTGAAAATTTATACATATATTCAAAAACTTTACAACAACCAAAATATATGTAGTTAGCCGAGGTTTTGAAAAATATAGATGGTATTGGATTTTACACGTTTATGGAAAATGATGAAGTGATTAAGCCGAATCAAGTTAAACCTAATTCAATTGTTATATTTGACGATATTTCATGTTCTGATCAAAGTAATGTAAAATTATTTTTTTCTTATTCCCGACATTTTTTAACAGATGTCATATATGCATGTCAAAGTTATTCAACAGCCAGTAAACATCTATTACGAGACAATGCAAATGTTGTAATATTATTCAAATCAGATTATCGAAATACTTTTAATTCATATAGAGATCACGCGTTTTCGGATATGCCCTTTGAAAAATTTTCAGAAATATGCAACAAGATTTGGGAAAATAATCCATATGGTTTTTTGTCAATATTCAAAGAATGTGGACTTAATGATGGACGTTATCGTAGAGGAATCGATGAATATATAACATTGTAAAATTTGTAATATTACTTCAAACAGAGATCAGATCTTTAAGAATACACTTAAAAAATTTTCAATCTACTCCAGAATTATGGATAAAAAATCAGTAAAAATTAAAAGAAAAATTATTGAAACCAGTTATGCTATTCGAAATAAATATTTAAACATAAAACGAGGCCGTTTAGAAATGGAAAAAAATCTTAAAGATTTGTACAAACCGCTTACAGAAGATTTACAAAAGATTGGTGTAAGGAAAGTGGATATTGAAGATGATAGTGAAAAAAGCAAGAATGGAAAACTTAAATTAGAAAAAAGTGAAGATGAAGCAGAAAGTAGTTTTAATGAGTTTTTTGTAACACCCAGAAAAGATTTAGATGATAAAGATACATTATTATCACCACAAAGTTCGAACAAAGCTATTGAATCACCTCAGAATGTCAGTTATGGTAAACTTTCTAGAAAGTACATGAAGAGTGTGTTATCAAGGAAAGGTCACGACAAAGGATATTTGGGAATAAGATTTGATCAAAATGAATGGAAAATTGGTAAAGAAAAAGTATTTTTTGATTCAGATGATAATTTAACTATTAAAGATAATCTATATAAAGGAACACTTGGTTTATACGAACTATTATTTAAAAAAGTACCAAAAAGATACACTCAAAATGATTTAATAACTTACAAACAAATTCTTGAAGATGCAAAAGCAACAGATGATTTGAATATGAATACTTTTAAATACAAACATATTTTTCGCACGTTGTTTGCCAGTCAAAAAGGAAGTGGGATGTCTGATTTAGCTTTTAAGCAGCTGCATAAAACCAATTTTATTTATTACGATAATGTTAACGACCTAATAAACCGCTTAAGATTACTTTTTTTCGCTAGAGAAGCGGGAGATTCATTTTCGGAAAATCAATTTCATGAAATAGTCCAACAATTACGTGAGTTAGATATAATTGAACAAAAAAAGTAAATAATATGGACCCGAGAGAATTTTTATTTAAGAAAGGAGAAGTGCTTATTATTGTTGTAATCAGCGTGTGTGTATTGATTGGAATAAGTACATGTTTAATAAACTGGGAGTGTCAAGACACGTTGACCCAAATTGATGATGAGTTTAATAAAAATCTTTCAAGAAAAATTGACGAAAATTTCAGCAGAACTGTTTTATTTTTATTACAAAGTTTTCAAAATGATAATGTTGATTACGTAATTACAAAAATGTCAGAAATGGATGCAAAAATTCAAAAAATAACAAATTTAACTAGTGATCTTTGTGAAAATTTGCAATATATAATAAACAATATAAATATACACTTACAGTAATTGATAATTTTTCGAAACGAAGTTTTTGTGTACCATTAAAGACCAAAAGAGGAGAAGAAGTAGCGAAAGCTATGGAATCAATTTTTAAGCTTAATCGAAGACCGGCCTTAATGCAAACAGACAAAGGCTCAGAATTTCTAAATCCTCATTTTAAACGCTTAGTGGAAAAATATGGTATTAAACACTTTACAACTTACTCAAATTTAAAAGCAAGTATAGTCGAAAGATTTAACAGAACTTTAAAAAACATGATTTGGAAACAATTCAGCATCCGTTTTTCTTACAAATGGATTGATATACTCGATGAATTGGTGAAACAATATAATAATACTTACCATAACACTATTACGATGAAACCAGCTGAAGTCAATTCAAAGAAAATCGAAGAGCAGTTACGACATACCGTTTATAATTACAATCAGTATCAAAATAAAAAACAACCAAGATTCAAAAAAAATGATCATGTTCGTATTAGTAAATTTAAAACTACCTTCGAAAAAGGATATACATTCAACTGCACTCCTGAAATTTTTAAAATTTCTCAAGTACACAAAACTGATCCAGTCACATATTCGTTAATAGACTATGAAAATAAACCTATAGAAGGCAAATTCTACGATTTCGAGTTGCAAAAAACCAAGAACCCGCTTTTTATCTAATTTCCAAAATTATTAAAAGAAAGGGTGATTCAGCACTGGTGAAATGGTTGGGTTTCAAAAATCCTACTTGGATTAAACAAGATGACATACTATAGTTAAATGTAATAAAAAATTATATGTATTTTTTTTTTAATAAAGAAAGTAAAAATAAAACAAGACTTTTTTTTATTTTCCAGTTTTATTAAATATTTACAATAAAATTACAAATAAATGTTACAAGTGTTTCTTAAAATCGACTGAAAAAAAACGTTCATTTGTTTTTTCAGTCTCACAATAGTGTTTTATAAAATTACAACTTAAAGTAATTAAAATTAGTACTTAAAGTAGTGCTTCAACATAGACAATGTTTTGTTCCTGAATATACACAATTTCATTGCGTTTCCAAGTGGCCCCCATATTATAATAGGATTTTTTAGGAGTAATGAACCCCCCTTTATCAAACCCTTAAATTTTACACCAAATTTTTATGTATGTATATATGTACAAGTACTTATCTAACATAGTTACAAACAATGACCTGTGATTTTACAAGAGTGTAGTATTACAATATTAAATAGTAATTATTATTGTAATGTGTCTTTATGAAACCATGCTAAAGTAGTCATTTGTCCGTTTATCAATACACGTTTATCATCTTCGGCAGACAAAATTTTTTTATTAACTTTTATTGTAAAAATATTATGATACTTTGATCGTATTCAAGTCATTTCTCTGTACAATATATTATTGTAAAATAAAGTATTTAAATAATCATCAAACGTAATTTTCGATAAACAAGATTTTGAAACACCTTTAGCACGCTTATCTACAATATCATATAACGTAATATATGAATACATTTTTGGTCTCAAACCACAATAACAAGTTATTATTTTTCCACTTAATTCATCTTTTAATAAACCAAATTTCTTTTTATTGACTTTCGGAATTCCAAATATATTATTATCATCATAACCTGATGTATCAAAATAATTCAAATTGTTTTTCATAACTTGATATGGATTTATATTTTCCAATCCAATTAATAGGGAATCTGCGTCACTATAAAGGAGTTTAACTTTATTTTCAAAAATTTTCTTAAAAACATCATAATATAAATAGTACATATGATACTTTGATAACTCTAAAATTGTCCATCCCACGTATATTGGTCTATTATAAAATATTTCGCCTCGAGTTTGTTCAATTAATACTAAATTTGCTGCTAAAATAGTGAATTTTTTACACCGTGGACTACAAATCATTTTCCTAGCACCATATCTTCCATCCCATTTACAACAAAGTTTATTATTACACCGTTTTCGTAATGATTCTATAGATTTTCCAAATATAGCATTTAAAATAAATTTAAAAAAATTTGATTCAAATTTTGTTTTAGATTATCCTCTCAACTTTGCATTTAATTCAATATAAGCTCTGAGCCAAAAGGAGTGTTTGAATCTTAAAACCCTATGTATTCGTTCTAAAACTAATCCGTGCCTTAAACATTGCTTTAAATTTCTTATGTGTGTTATATAATTTTGTTTACGTCTAAAGGAACCGATAAGTTTAGGTCTATGTGACTTTGATGAAGGAGGTACAAACTTTTCCGGACAAAATGGAAAGTCGTTATGCTCGTCGTGTAAATATTCCGGGTAAAGCAAATCAACTTCGAGAACATACCCAAAATTCGGATCTAGTTCATCAATTTTATCTAAATCAAAATTTTCTACATCTAACCATTCAAAACCTCCATATGGCAATGGGAAATTTGACACTGTAAAACCATAGAGACTATTAGCATCATAATACATAATATATTGTTCCTGTTTAGTTTCATCATAAAGCATATACGGATTATTAGCTTCAAAAAATCTTGTAGAAACAAAACAATTCCCGCCCCTTATGGAAGTTTCAAAAAAGTTTAATATGTCTATGTCTGTAATAAGTTCAAGTTCCACATCTGTAAATTTTAGCATTGCATCAAAACTAAAGCCCGGAAGGAAAAACGAGTGACAAACGTTCAATTTATACGTGTTATAACAAAGTTCTCGAAAATTTTCAAATATATCAGCCATAAGCAAAACATCCGTTTTTAAATATAATTCTGTATATTCACCTAAATTTTTTATATTAAAATGTTGCCATACAGTCTGTGCATGTATATAATCTTCATCTGTAATTTCTTCATCTTTCATATCATTAAAAAAACAATGTTTTGGTGGAAGCTGTGTTTCTTCTAATTTTTCAATACTATCTACATATGAATACGGGTATACACCCTTCCTAATTAACAAGTTAAAATCCTCTTGTTGAGAAAAATGTTGTTTTAAAATTGTAAATTGATGAGGTTCTAATGTTTTAGCAAGTTCATCTAAAGACGAATTCAAAAATTTATAAGAATCTAAAAATCGTACATAAACACTACCAATTTTTTTTGTATTGCTATATACTTTTGCAAATTAATTGGAATGGCATATATGTTCTCGCTCGAAAAGTTAAGCTCCTTCAAGAATAAATGAAAATCATATCCGCTACCGTTATAAAAAAAAAAAAAAAAAAAAAAAACTGGTATAAATCTCGACACCTGGAGTGCAAGATTACAAACTCTGTGACTAGCTCCCCTAAAATTTGGATTACCGGAACAGTCAAGTCTATTGTGATCGCGACATTTTACATCACCCTCTAAGAATGGCTTGTCACATATCCAACAGGTATTTGCATTTTGAAAATCAATTTCATTTTGTTCCGACATTACAATATGTGCATTTGTTTCTAAAAATTGTTCAACACATTGAGCTAGTTCATAAATTTTTTTTATAAAATGTTTACCTGCCATTGGTCCTATATAACTGTGGTAAAAATTAAGATTTGGATTAATATGACAAACAACTTGCATGCCTATAGCATATGGTACATGGTATTCAACTCGTTCCTCATATGGTGCATTAGGATTCGGTTTGCATGTGCTAATTTTTTGCGTTAAGGTTTCAAAGTCGGCTATTACAATAACAGGTAGCTTGAGTATGTGCTTAATATTTTTGAATTTTAGAATATTTTTACCTTTTTCAGATAAAACTGTTTTAACTGCATCTACGAGTTTACACTTTTCTAAATGAGTGTTTAATGATGTGTTAGAAGTGAAACAATTTAAACATCTTTCACATATGTACTGTTTATGAGCATTTTGTGACAACTGGGAACCACACAAACGTGCTAGGTTCTTAATTAAACAATAATGATAATTATTTTTATCAGAAATTAATAATAAGTTAACATGTATATTTTTTCTGTTTTTTGTAAAATAGATAGGTCCACAAATACGTGAATTTTCGTTAAGAGTGTAAACATTGACAGACACTGGATTTTTTGATTCAAAAGTTGCTATGTCTTTAAAAGTTACTGGAAATGAAATGTTTTCCAAATTAAAAATTTCTCTAAAATTTTTCGGGTAATTTGAAACCCGATTTGGATTCCTTTTTTGAGGATAAATATGAGCTAATATTGACCAAATGAAACAATATTCGTCATTATTTTTTACATTTATTACAGAATTTGTTTTAAGAATTTTCTTTGGTAAGGGGATATATGTTCCTCCATTTAATGGGTCATTTTTAGCCAAATTTAATTGTAAATATAAAATTCTATTTAAAGTTTTCCTGCTTTCCCGTTTTTCAAATTCATCCATTTTTGTAAGAATACCTTCTAAATGTTCTTCATATACAATTGAAAGATCGTCAGATAAATTTAAAGTAGTTAATTTATTTTGAAAATAAAAATCGTCAAGTATTTCTCCTTGATTTTTTAAAAGTTTATATTCACAGCATAGGGTAAAATTTATTTTTACAGATTTGTATTTGTTAATATATTCATTGCATTTTGCCTGAATTAACGGAAAACACTTTTCAAAAAATTGACTTACTGTTTTTATCCCTTGTGTATTTAAAATTTTTCCAACAAATATTCGGTTATTGAAGGTTTTGGTGACTTGTGACCACCCTAGAGGACTTGTAGCACTTGCAGCTGTTGATGTACTCGGTTCGGAAATTGTGTGTGTTGTTTCTCCATGTAACGCATTTGAAGGTGCAGGTAAATTGTTTGTTGATTGTTCTGTTTGAATAGACGTGGAGTCTGAAAATAATATAAATTAGTAAAACATTCTTTATTAAAGAGACTATTTTTTCTTACCAGTAGTTTGTTCCCATCTACGTTTAACTGCTTTCTTCATTGTATACGATCCAAATACGACTGAAGATTAAAGGAATGATTGTTTCTTCCAATTCCAGAAGGTCCAGGAAGGATTTCCAAATTTTCTAGTGTCTGCTCAGGTAGTATTGGTACTTCTAGTTGAATTGAAGGTGAAACTAAGAATAAATATAAAATAATTAAAATTTTAAAAAAAGAAAAAAACAATTTTTCTTACCTTCGTTTTGTTCCAAATCGACAATTTCTATTATATCTTGACTTTGATATATTTCACTGTTATTATTTTCAAATATATGGTAAGGTGATCTATTTGGTGATATATTGAAATATGTTTCCTGTGAATCGATACTAACGTCTGATTCACTGCCGTCATCAGAAATAATTATGGTTTCTCTATTATAAATATTTTTTGGTGAATAATCAAAATAAGAAATAATTTTACAATTTCTATATAAATGATGTTCGCGCACATGTTTTTTTACTTCCTCGGATGGTTTAAACTCAGTTTCTAATATATTACGGATTTCATTATTACGTGAAGGGTATAAATTTTTTTGAAAATCTGTGTGTAAAACAAATTTTTTCCATACATATTTTATATCTATCTCTGATGAATCTTTTTCAATAATTTTTATATAATCATTTGTTTCTAAACCGTTAACTAAACAAAACATTGCGTCTTTAATAAATTGTGGAGTAGAGTATCTAGTTTCTGGGTAATCTTTTTTAAAATATAATAAATAATCAAATTTAACAGAGTGATCTTTTACATAAGGGTAAATGCTTTTTGTAAACTTGCCAAAATTATAATTGTCGCTATTTTTGGTGTTTCTATATTTATTATATAAATAATTATTGAAAATTTTAAGTAAAGAAAACTTGACGTCTTCACACAGACACATTTTTCTCGGAATACATTCTTTAAAAATTTCTAAATTTGATAATTCATCATCTATTATTTCATTTTCCCTATCCATTTATAAACCCCTATACAAGTATAACCTATTTAAAACAAGTACAAGCCTATTTAAATAATTAAAATAGATGTATATAAACTAACCCTACGTATAATTTAAAAAATTAAGTTACCTTAAAAAATTATAAACACAGTAATAATATAAAAAATTGTAACAGCAGTGAACCACCGATAGCACAAAACACACAAAAAATTATATTTCACTAAGAAAAAACTTTATCAAAATTTTATAAATATGGTTGAAAACAGTGTCTGTAATCATATATATACACTTAAAATCGAAAAAGTGGAGACTTAAAATCGAAAAAGTGGAGGTATACACAATTTAATTTTAAAACAAATTTACTTGCTATCCTAATTTTTAAAAAAATTTCTCTAGTATACAAGGTTATTAAAATGTTGACTTTTTTACCTTCAAAAATGTTTATTTGAGAATATTAACCCGTCTGGTCTTTTAACTTTCAAATAATCCACATTACAATAATAAAAAAAAAACATACAAGCGGCTTTTAGATGTTTAATTATCATCTTCTTATGTGTGGGAATTGATTAAAAAGCTTATATCAAATGTTACATCATTCCATTTAAAACATGTTTTGGAAATAAAAAAATTTCTCTTCTTAATATTCAATTCAAAATATTCACTTTATTAAAATATTACCTTGAAAAAAGTTTATTTAATTTTATTAACACTATACAGTGGAAACACGATATTTCGTCACTTGATATTTCGTTATATTCATTAGTCCTAAAAAAAGTACGTAGTGACGTTGTTTTCCTAATTAACTTTTTAAAATCTAAATAGAAATAAATATGGAGTGTATCCTAGATAGTTGTAAAAATTGCGTTAAACAAAAAAATACTCAAAATAAAGAGATGGTTTTCTTTAAATAAGTAAAAATATTTTATTAATTTTTCGATATCTATTTTCGATAATTAGAATTCGATGATATATACATTTAGAATGTATGAAAACATATACTAAAATTCGTCTATCTATAATCCATCACCTCACCCGAACATGAGAAGTTATCGCGCGCCTGCTGTAAAAGCTTAGAAATTATACATAAATTTAAAAAACGATCATTAAAATAAATCGTAGGTAGTAAAAGAAATAAATTTTTTTAATATCTCCTTAAAATTACATAACCAATTTCAAAAAAATAATTGACATTAAATTTTATTACCATAAGAATATTCAACTAAGAATATAAAAAATATTTGGTGCTGTAAGTATAAATGTAAATTAGTATAATTTATTATAGAAAGTGGATGCTATGTTCAATGCATTATCCATAAAATTGTATAAATTTAAAATGCATTCCGTACTCGTGTGATGTGTTTTTATCGGTATTCTCTAAAGGTTTATTTTAAACTTTCTAGTTTTTTAGGTCAGGTGACATTGAACTACATGTGTATATGCTTTAACGAAGAATATCATTACCACGCATTTTTATTTAAAAATATAAAAAAAGCTATTAAGAAGTGACATTAATTTATAACCAGGCTTAAAAATGAGTGGTTTAGAATTCTTTTAAAATAATTTAAATACATATACATTGAAAATAGTCGATTTCTGTTCTTACGTAAAGGCCAAGGTCAGACGTTGGCTTATTGCTTAATATTGGAAGGAAACATTTTCCTGGAGAAATTTTCGTATATAAATGTTCGCCGAAAATCAGTTTTATGTTCAAACATACCAAATCGCGCACAAGAAATACAAAAAAATGGCGGAAGCGTTTATTAATCTTAATAATACAGATGATAATGTTATACCAAGCAAAAACAGAATAAAATCAACTATGACAAATTTTAAGCTTATTTTAAGTTCAACATACTTTCTTAATTTAAGTCAAACTAAATCAATCGAAGTTGGTGTCCTCGCAAGTGAAGAATTTCGTGTAATAATAAAACTAAGTGGTGGAAACAACTGTCAAACTATTTACTTGGAAAAGGCACAGTTCGACAAAATTTTCGATTTTCGTGAGAAGATTAATGATTATTTTTACACAGACTCTCCACTTGTCAAAATTTAAGTGATGTAGTCGTTTTAAAAAGTGAAATTTTTGGAAAAAATGTAAGTGATTAAAATTTTTAATAAAACGAATTGTATTATGTTTGCGTTGAAAACATTTCAAGAAATGGAACAATTAAAATGTATAATAGATACGCAAGTGTTAAAACTGAATAGTTTAAATCTTTTCAATTACTACAAAAATTTGGTTGAATATATTACGAATAATCACTACAGCAACTTGTGTACAATAAAATTACTTGAAAATTTTGCACAGACTGAAAGCAACATGAATTTTAAACTATTTATTTTAGAAACGATTCATTATTATCCTTTAATGTTTATTAACAATTATTATTAAATGTTAACGTAATTGTAAAACTTAGTCATTTTTTATTGTATTAAAAAAAAAATTATAATTAATACATATTATATGTGTTTAATTAGCATTTTATTGTAATAACAAACCTTTTACAATAAATAATAATACAATTTACGTATTTTGTTGATTTTCATTTTATTTCAACCATTGGTGGAGTTTATGTTTAATTTCAAACAAGAAGTTTTGGATAAAAAACGGTATTTCATTGATGATAATTTTGTCGCATTTGGTCGAGAATTCAATAAAGAAATAAAAAAAGAGAGCGAAGAATTACTCTTCGATATATTAAAACAGTGTAGATAAACTTAACATCTTAGAAGAAACCGTATTGGGTGACCTCAATACGATTAATCGACGAAGTGAGGGTACTTGAAATTATATATGTATATAAACACCTTATAAACAGGCTTTGACACGATAACGTTGATAGTTCTTTTAACGAGACAACTTACCTGTAAATTTTTAATTTTTTTTTTGTGAAAACCTTAAAATGAACAATTTGAGTGAATCAGTTTTTATGGATGTACAAGGGTTCCGAGGACGAGAGGGCAATTTTATACTAAAAAAAATTTGCCCTGTTAAAGGACCAATCAATCCTGCATTTTATATTGAAACCACCGTACCACTGGGAAATTTTACCAGACAAGTTCAAAAAGGCAAATTTGTATATAAGTAGAAATGTGCACCAATTATATTGGCAGGAAGGATATGTGTGTTATAATGAAGGGATTAACAAAATACAAGAAATTATAAAGGACAATTTGGGTGTTGGAGATGTAGTGATAGTGAAGGGGGATGAGAAGACAAAGTGGGTGAAAAAAATTTTCAAATGCAATGTTATAAACTTGGAAAGTATAACAAAAGACAAATTAGAGGAGGAGAGTGAAAAGACTTGTATTTACCACAAGTATGGTATTAATAAAAGATGTGCTCTAAGAAACGTTCAATTTTATAAAAAAACAATAGAAAATTTGTAGATTTAAAGTGTGTAATTGTGTAAATATTTTTTTAATATTTTTGTAAATATTTTCTATAATTGTAAATAATTTATTTAGTAATAATTTTATATATAAGTTTTTTTCAATTTATTTTTTATATGTATATATATTTTATAATTTTAGTTTAGAAATATAAATGTATTTAAGTATATTAATAAATCAGTTTTTTTAATATAAACATCTTTTTTTTATTTTTTCTTGCCCTATTCAATTTCAGGTATCCAAAACGAGACAAACAGTTATGTGTTGCAACACATTCTTTAGGTACGCACTGTTGTATAAAAAGAGTTGAATAAATACAAAAAGCCAGTTTCACTCACACACAAAGAGTTCATTCATTCGTTCGTTCAACCTACACAAGGCCGTTACAGAAAAAAAGTTTATTCATTTTTATAAACAACAAATTCATTCATCTACAAAAAAATTTCACTTTCTTTCAAATTCAAAATTAATCAGTGTACGCAAATTAAAAAGTTTTGCTTTCACTAAAATGCAAAAATTGGGTGTCAAAAAACTGGGTAAACTTGTGGTGTGGCGAATCGGATTAGGTCAATATAGATTAGCGGGTTAACGGGACAATGTGGGTCAGTGGGTTGGGGTCAATAAACCCATTTGTGCTCGAAACGGTATTGCCTTACTACTAACAATTTTAAATCCATAACCTCCAAGCCTCGTTATCATTTTTTTTTTTTGAATTGTGCACTTGAATTATTTATTGTTTGTACAGGTTTTATTTTATTTCATTAATTTAATTTGAAATCGTATTTTAAGTCGTATCTGAAAATACCGTAAAATGGTATGCACGTGCTGAATATTATTGAAATTTTTTTGGAACTTATGGACGGAAATTTCTGATGCGGAACATGTGTGTGCCCACTACACTCAAAATTTCATCTGTAATTTTGAACTGGATTTTCGTCTGAACAGCTTGGGAATTGTATCGGCTTATGTCTCATGGATGTTTTACTGCTGGCATACTGGAGCCCGATTTGCTACACACCGGATTTTCATCAAATGTACTTGAGTTAAGTAAATTCTAACCTCTTTTCCGCCACGTGTATCCAATCTTCCGGTATTCAGTGTTTGATAAATCTCTCTTAGTGCAAATAATTAACTTTCTATTTAGTGATTTAAAAAACTATATTTTCTTCTCGCTTATACTAATTTTCACAACACGATTAACATATTGATTTTATTTATTTGTAGTTATGTAGTTTTTCTTTAATTTATGTAACTGCCTAGTATCTATCTATTAACTAATTAATTTACTGGCAGAAGTCATTCATTACCTTCTTGTTTAAATTATTCTTAATTTTTTTTTTTACATTTAAATTTAACTTCTCTTATTTCTATCTTTGTGTGAAAGACTTCTTGCTACTAATCGTTTATCTTATTTTCCTTCTGTGCCAGTCGGTAAATATTCGTTTAATTATCTTGTCTTACCTTTTTGCATAATTTATCTTACGTAATTTATCTTAATTTTGCGGACTGTCATAAAAGGTTAATTATCTAATTTCTATTGCTTTTGTAATTCACTTTATTCTTCCTTCTTTTGTAAAATTACGCTTATGTAAATTACTGTCATCAAATATAACGTCAAACCAACAAATAATAAAATAGTAATCAAATCTTTACATCATATTAACAGTAAGTAACAACATAAAAAATTATACACATTTTATTCAAACTGATTTACCATTACAGTGACATAAGATCATTTCCAAAATAATACAAATACAATGATATAAAGATTTGAATATCACATCAATAAATTTAAGTAAAATGAAACAACATTTGACAATTAAATTATATAATTTAAAATTCAACTTATAACATAGAACTGACAATGGAAAAATCCTTCCAAAGAAAAAATTTTTTTATATAAACAAAATTTTGTAAGTACAAATCGTTTTAATAACTTTTTAAAATAATATCATATTGTATTCTAATAAGGAAAAAAATCTGTACAATTATAGATTTTTAAAAAATGTACCTGAAGAGCCCATAAAGGGTGAAATATATATAGTACCTACTAAGGAATTTTAAATTTCATTTATGGTGAGACAACTCCTAAAAACCCCAAATTGTAAATTACTGTCTGAAAACTTTCTTATTCAAAAATCGACCCTTGAGATCATATAATTTTGCAATTTGCACCACTCAGAGCTAGTCGCACTATCGTAAATATAAAAATATTGTTTTATATTTAGTGAATTATCAATTTGTAAAATATCAAAAAATGAATAGGGTAGGTTCGCTAGTTTGGCGTCCAGGTTCAGTATTCGTCCATTTTACTGTACAATAGCATAGAATAGTAATACTAAAACAGATAACCGAATATGTTTGAATTTGTTACAAAGATGATACATAAACACTGCTAATACCTATACAAAGGTTTGATGGTAAGTTTTAATACTGTTATTGCATGATTAAGTTTTATTTTTTGTTTTTATATTAATGTTTAAGATACATTACACGTAATTAGAAGCGAAAATTTTTTTATAAATTTAAATTAACTAGTAAAAATTTGGTGGGTGGATATTAAATCACCAATTCCTTAAAAAATTCAGTTTTCGACCACTTGGACGAAAACTGAAACAATCAAATAAAATTTGTTGTATTATTTTAATTAGCCATATACCTATTGTAAAATTATAAAAAGCTGTTTTTCAATCAATTATTGTTGGGTGTTTAATCATATATCTAATTTTCGTCCACTCAATTGTCTACGCTGCACATATTTTTAAAGCTTAATGTCATGTGGACGAAAAGTGAAAACCACGTTAACAAGGTAGGTTTTAGTGTTCGACCACTTATTTTTATATGTATGAATAATATTTTCAAACGTAATATTCAATGTTTAAGTAGGTATATGTAGTTATTTATTTATAAATAAATAAAGGCTTGATATGATGAAGATAAATGAATCATTTCACATCAAGTGAGGCTGACTTTGAAATTCGATGTCAGCGATTTTAACGAAATTCACAGATTATAATCTACTGGTGGATAGTAATCGATTGCCACCCCAATTTTTTTCCTGAGTGTTTTCGTTTTTTTTATACCGGGCTGTCAAAAATTTTCAAAAAAATAAAAATTTTTGTATTGCTTCCATTTTTTCAAATTTTTTAGTAGTAAAAGCTATCTGATTCACTTGAAATTAATACTACAGCTTAAGTAAGGATGTAGCTAACGAGTGGCGAAGGAGAAATTTCGAAATAGTTTATACCAGGGCTGCGTTCAGGAATAAAAGACAAGGTAGAGTGTTTTTTACTAGGGTAATTAATGGAATATCCTTAGGTTGTCACACCGTGTGTGTTTTTATTTGAACGATCCCGGGAATTGCGAAATAACATAACCTCTCTTTTTCACTATAAATTTTATTTTGTACCTAATTGTCATTTTTGCATTTTCAAAAACTGGAATAAGGTAAAAATACATAATGGCAGTTGCGGCAGCATTGTTAATTGCTAAGAATTTTTTTGATATAGTATATTTAAATGAAAGCGATGAGAGTGCTGAAAGTGAAAATGAATCAGATATAGCGGCGACTATAATTGCAAATACTCACATAAAGAATAAACCAATTCGTATTTCTAGTTATATTGAAAAAGTCATATCTAATTATAGCGCAGTCGAATTCCAACAAAATTTTAGAATTAGTTTAAATACTTATGAATATTTGGTATCAATAATTGGCCCCCAATTAAAACGTAATGGAAATGTTGGACGAGCTAAAATTGAGGTTGACAAACAGTTAATGGCTGTTATTTCGCTTTTAGCTACTCCAGATTCATAGAGGTAATTGCTTAATAAATTTAAAAAATAATTTAGAATTATTATCAACTTTTCATTGAACTCTTCACAGGTCTGTAGCAGAAAGATTCGACATGGGCAAGTCTTCATTATCAGTTTCTTTTATGCGAGTAATTAAGTTATTAAATGACATTGCTCCTCGAATTATCACTTGGCCTACCGATAGATTAGAAGAAGTTAAACGTGATTTTTATAATATTGCAAATATAGATAACGTAATTGGTGCTGTCGATGGGACGTTTATCCCAATTAAGGCACCAAAAGAAGATCCACATTCTTATATTACCAGGAAGTGTAATTATGCGATCACGTTGCAAGCTATATGTGATGCTCACTTAAAATTCACAGACATTTTTGTGGGATACCCAGGGAGTGTAAGCGACAATAGAATTTTTCGGAATTCTGTTATTTATTCGCGTATACAAAATAATCCCAGCGGATATTTTCCACACAATGAGTTCATTATTGGAGATAAAGCGTATCCGATACTTCATTGGTGTATTCCACCCTACATTGAAAGAGGAAATTTAACAAGAGCACAGCGAAACTTTAATAAGAAATTATCACAAACAAGACAAACTATTGAACGCGCATTTGCATTATTATTTGGCAGATTTAGACGTTTAAAATATCTAGATATGAATCGTACTGATTTTATAACTGGCACCGTTCTTGCAGCGTGCGTACTTCACAATTTATGTCTTACACATGATGATATTATGATTGAAGAGTACATTAGAGAAGGTGCAGAATTTGTTATACCAAATGAAAATGATGAGCGTATATTTTATAATAATATGCAGGAAGGAAGGCAAAGAATACTCCATACTCCGAAGAGTCTTTAAAAAAAGCTCTTTCAAAAATCCGTGAAAATAATTTAGTATCGATAAGGGAAGTTTTGTAGGGATTACAATGTTCCTAAAGGATCTAGCCGAACTTCCATGGCGAAACTGCCCCCGATAGGAACCTATATCGTAACCTATGTTATATTGTTGAGGGTGTTAATAGTAGTTGATCGTGTAGATATTAGCTCCCTATCTTAGCTAATTAAGGAGCTGTTTGAAAAAATGTGTCCGGAGACGACTTTTTTCAGAGTGATATATCTTAGTTAATTTGAAAGCTTGGAAAATAAAACCATATGGGAGTGTTACGGTATACTTACAGTTTATTTTATAGCAGTATCCTATGGGCCAAGCTTAAATAAAAGTATTAAAAAAATGCAAATAAAAATTTTGTCAATCGATTTCTATCAGATCTAATTGAGTTACCACTTTGAAAAAAATACATAATAATTGCCTATACCCTACCTAAGTGCATACCAAATTTCATTAAAATCCAAGAGGTGCAACATGTCGAAAAAAATTTTTAAGTAAGTGAATCACCTTATGACCGCTATGTTGATTCTCTGTACATTACATTTTTAGTTTTTCAATATTTGGCCATAAAAGGTTTAAAAGGAAATTGAATAATCTTTCGTCAGTAATAATTAAACCGATATTCATAAAAAATAATTTTTATTAGTCATCATCACTATCTTCATTAATTACAACGTGTTCGTTATTTATAGAAAAAATGCTAGATAACATTTCTGCTGGGCGAACTATACGAGATTTATATCTTCCATTTGACAAATAATATATAATTGCAGCCACGTGGGAGCAACACCCAACTGTTCTGTTTCCATTTGCACAGTCACAGCAGTAACGCCGAATATCTTCGTGGCTTTGTCCATTCGGATTGTAGTCGATGTAACATCTGTAAGTTTTCCTATTAATGTGTCGCGATTGTACTTGCAGTTTTAAAATGTTAGGTGCCTCTTTCACGTAAAGCACATAAAAATTACTGTCATTCCCCATGAGTTCAGCTAAATAAGAAATGGCTTGTGAAAGCTGGTATGTGCCAGTGAAAAGTATTTTCAGCTCCTCTTCTGAAAGCTCAGGAAAATCAGAAACTTCTGAAGCAAGCAGTTGATGGAAAGGTTGTTTTCGTCGATTCCAGTTGTGAGTCAGCACCTCATCCGCAAGTGTATTTTTAATATTTTCTCTATCATTCATATTTTTTAAGATTTTATCGTGTAATTCTATATCTGAAATATGCCTCTTACCATATGTATTTTGTAGATATCCAGCAATGCGACAAAGAGACCTTATATTGGGTAACATTTTGTTGTCCAAAACATTATCTAAAAGTCGAAACTTTTGTGAAATTGCGCCGTGTACCGCTTCGACAACCCATCTTACTTTGGTCAGTTTCCTAGACTCATTAGCTTCAATAGTTGTAAGTTGATCTCGTCTTCCTTTTAGTGCTGGCATAAGTAGTTTGTAGCCTTTCTCGGCCATGTACAACTCAACGTCTTTAAATCCACGGTCTGCAATTATAAGATCGTTTTGATGTAAAAGAGTTTGTAAACCAAGAGGATCGTCCAGTACGATTTTCATTATTGCTGCATCGTTTTGTGTTCCATAATAGGGGCCTGTGAAATCTATTATATACCCATCAGTAGCACAAATAGTAAATGGCTTACATAAATGTGATTTCTTTTGTCCTGAGTAAGATTTGCGTTGGTATTCGTTGTTTTTGCTTTTCTCATGAAAAATATATGTGCCATCACAAATAATTAATAACTGATCATCAGCAGTGTTGAATAATGTCTTCGAAATAACGGTCGTATGATTTTCAATTAGTTGTTGTCTTGAGACTGAATTGATACCAAAATAGAACGGTAAAATATCTTCTTCGAAACTTCGTATTATTTGTTTGCAATAGCCTGAAACTTGTTGCTCTCGTTCCAATTGTAATATTGTAGATATAACTTTATTTGAAATACCTAATCGTAATTTGACGTTAAAAGATTCGATAATTCTATTACGTTTTCCCAGCTTAGTCCTGTATACACTTTTAGTTTTTCTTCAGGCATAGTGAAATTACCTATTTGATTAAACAGAGTAGTGTCAACTTTTGCTGAAAGAAAATCTAAAAATATTGAAACTTCTTTTGCAGATAACACACTATAATTGGAGTGAACTCGCAAGCATGATAGTTCATCCTCAAAAAACTTGTTTTTTATTAAATGCTGTGAGCAACAACGGTCTCCATTCGGTATAAAAATCTTTCTTTTAATAAAGGCTTGATATCGAGCCTCTATTGGTATAGTTTTGATATTAGATTTTGAGTTACACAAAACACAGTATCTATGAGTTGAAATTACCCTCTTTAACGGCAGTATCATAAAATCTTCATCAGAATTTAATGAATCTAAACGTACATGAAAGTCCTTATCATCATCATCATTATTATACTCTTCCTCATCCACTGATTCAATTTCGAAAATGTCGGGTTGTTCTATTTCTATATCAATATGAGAAGGTCCTTCGCGTATATCGTCAGTAGTCGATGATTTATTGTATGGAATCAATCGACATTTATGACAAAGAACATCTCCAACTTTAAGTAGTTTCATTTGAGGAACGTTGTATTTACGCACGTCATCTTCGGTTAGCAATATTTTCTTTCGTTTTCCAGTCTTCCGCAATATAAAGCCACAATTATTACATTTTCCAGACATAGTTGATATATTTTTACGTCACTGCTTTATTCACAGATTAAGAATATATATTTTTAAACGTAAACACTGTATCTCTGAATAAAGAATTTGTGAAACTAAGCAAATAGGAACCGTGAGAGCGTACCACGACTATGGGCTAATCATATCAAGTAGGAACATGCACACTAGAAGCAAACTAATATCAAAAAAATATAACTCGCTTGGAGTAATTTGTTGGTCTGTCACAGCTTAAGGCATTTACATAGTCAGTCGGTATCGGTCACCGAGTGCACGATGATTGTAATCAAGTCCTAAGCGTATGTGTAAAAAACTGTAGCTAGCAGTGTGTCCAGAGTGTGTCAGATATCGCTTAGGTGATTCAGTCGTCCGCACCATTTGTAATACATGAATACGTAGCCTAGAATACAAACATATTACACCAGACATTATGTGTACGTACCGTTATCGAGTGTGTATGTATGTACAAAAGATTATTCAATTTCCTTTTAAACCTTTTATGGCCAAATATTGAAAAACTAAAAATGTAATGTACAGAGAATCAACATAGCGGTCATAAGGTGATTCACTTACTTAAAAATTTTTTTCGACATGTTGCACCTCTTGGATTTTAATGAAATTTGGTATGCACTTAGGCAGGGTATAGGCAATTATTATGTATTTTTTTCAAAGTGGTAACTCAATTAGATCTGATAGAAATCGATTGACAAAATTTTTATTTGCATTTTTTTAATACTTTTATTTAAGCTTGGCCCATAGGATACTGCTATAAAATAAACTGTAAGTATACCGTAACACTCCCATATGGTTTTATTTTCCAAGCTTTCAAATTAACTAAGATATATCACTCTGAAAAAAAGTCGTCTCCGGATACATTTTTTCAAACAGCTCCTTAATTAGCTAAGATAGAGAGCTAATATCTACACGATCAACTACTATTAACACCCTCAACAATATAACAGAGGTTACGATATAGGTTCCTATCGGGGGCAGTTTCGCCATGGAAGTTCGGCTAGATCCTCTACGATAATGGACAGGCTACACGGAAGAACCACAGACGCGATAAAAAAATCCGGCCCTGATCCTATATTGGGGATAGAGGAAGAAAAAAGGGTAGTCGATTGACTAATAAATATTGCAAAATGCGGTTTTCCCGTAAAAAAACAACTTTAAGCACAGTGCAAGCAATTCTCAAGGATTCGATGACAAAAAACAAATTTAAGAATGATCGTCCAGGTCAAAGTTCGTACAAGAGTTTTCTAATAAGACATCCCGAAATTTCGTGCAAAACGGCACAAAGTATTAATAAAGGCAGAGCACTTGTTACAGAGGAATCAATAAGAGTTTGGTTTAAAGAACTTGGAACATATTTGGATGGAATAGGCCAAAAAGACATTCTAAACCGCTCTGAAAGCATTTTTAACGCAGACGAAAGCGATTTTGCGATTTGCCCAAAAACCGGGAAAGTTTTAGGTCCTAAAGGTTTTCGTAATCTTTACCAAATTAAACCAGGAAACAAAAAAGAAAACATAACCGTTCTAGTAACATTCAATGCAAGGGGAGATGTCTGTCCACCCTGTGTAGTTTTTCCATATATTCGACCACCTCGGACTATAGTGGAAAGCATGCCATCTGATTGGTGTTTAGGTAAGTCGGAGTCAGGATGGATGAGGGGAGACATCTTTTTTGAATATATTGTTAATGGTTTTAATAACTGGCTTGAAAGAAAAAAGATCCAAAAACCTGTGCTTTTATTAGTCGATGGCCACAAATCGCATATGTCTTTGGTACCTAGTACAATTTGTGAGCAGAAGCAAATAATTTTGTATGCCCTTCCACTCAACACGATTCACATTTTGCAGTCAGCAGATGTTAGTGTGTTCGCTCCTTTAAAAGCACAATGGAAACACAGTACGAAAATTTCTGACGAAACCAGAAAATTCAAATTCGTGTGTTATTAACACAAATTTTGGTAAATTATTTGATGATACATTGCAAGAAACTAATTTAGTTACTTGCATAAAAGTAGGTTTAAACGAAGTGGAATTTATCCTTTAGATCCTAATGCGCCTGATTATTCCAAATGTGTTAGGAATACTGTATAAAATCTAAATTGGAAGAAAAATATGCAATCCACTAAAGGAATAAGTAAATTAGACATATGAACCACTAAGAAAGTATTAAAGCACTTAAAACCAGTACTCAGAGATAAAAATATAAATGTAAGCGTTATAATGAAAGAGATTAACAATTTAAAACAATCTTTACCAGTTGAACAAGGTACTGATGAAATGTTTATTGACAGTGAATCTGATAATACTACTATTAATTTATCAAAATCACAAGATATAACGGATTTCGAGACTAACGCATTAACAGAGATGATTTCTGCCGACCTACCCTTACTTCCAAACAATAAACAGAAGTCATCAGTTGAAGCAAACTATACCAACAGTGAAAATTATACAATCATACAATCCAAATCTAATAATAACAATGATGATGGTATACAGACATTCGTACCTAAATGCACTGGTAATTTAGAAACTTCTTTAAAAAACGAACCCGTACTTAGTATAAATGAAGAACTAAATTCTGTATCGACAAATGAAGAACTAAATTCTATATCGACACTACATTCATCGGGAAGTTACCTTGAAGGATCAGTTGTTTCTCTTGATGACCCTTTAATCTTACCTTGTCCTGAATGTAACTATTCTCTGATTCGAGATCCGAATATTTTGTTGACTACACCTGAAAATCCTGCTCAGAAAAAATACAAGAACTCGTAACGTCATCACCTATTACATCCTCCACTCCAATTGTCATTCAGGATTCAAATGTTTCGTTGATAGCAGGTGAAAAACCTCAAAAAAAACATACCAGAACTCCTGACTTTATCATCTGTTACCTCTTCCACTTCAAACACGCAAAAAGAATCTGAACTTTATTTGTTAAATGATTCATTCCAGGATCATTTATATTTACCTGATCAACCTCAAAAACTTCCTAGAGTTACTAAACAAAAGCTTCCTGCTGCTATTTCCTCTGCAGCATGGAGAGAGCACTATAACAGTCAAGAATGTGCTAAAAATCTAAAAAAGGAAGAAATAGAAAAAAGGAAAGCAGAACGTATTGAAAAGCAGATAAAAGTACTAAAAGAAAAGAACCGATAAAAAAAGCCAAGGCGAAAGAACTCTCAAGATAGGTATCAACCTGGATCCTCTCGTAGGGCTTGTAAAGAAAATTATGTGCCTCAATTGGCTTCTGCAAAAGCAATAACATGTTCGAAATGTGATGATATCTTAGTTTCTGATGTAGACGATACTGATGATAAAAATATCGGATGTGACATCTGTCCTAGGTGATACCACCTGAGGTGTACACGATTTGCTGGACAAAGATATGTAGATGTTAAGGATAAATGTTACAAATGTAATCTCTGTGATTAATACTAGCAAATAATAAGTTATTATAAAAGAGTTATTAAGTTTATTAAGTATTATTATAGGTTTGTTTAAGCAGCAATTTTGGACAGTACTAAACTGTCAGGATTGTACGTAAAGCGTTTTTAGTAATTTATTAAGTTAATTTATATTTATATGTATAATTACTATGACTATTAAGACTAATTTGATTGTTAAGATGATTTGATTGTTACAATGATTAATATGATTAGATACTGATACTAGTATACTAGTCTCTAATTAAGATTAAATAAATATGTTACATTTTCATAAGATAAGAAAGTCCTAAATAAAACTTTAAAAGTAGATATAAACATTTGCTTTTTATTAAAATTGTTTTTCATTTTTTTTTTATCATAATACTCATCCTAAATGGTGGACGACAACTAACTTTTTTGGACGAAAACTAGCGAAATCCGTATATTTATCATTATTATTTTTTTTTATAAAAAAAACAATGAACGTAATTAGTTATTATTTTATGTCAACTTAAAACAGACTGTATAAGCAATAAATAATAATATAATTCATTAACATTAGATTAATAGAACATATTCTTTTTATGTCAGAAACGTATCAACTCCACTAATTCGACGAAAACTAGCAAACCTACCCTATTTGTTAAATAAATTTTGTTAACAGGATTTTATATCTTTTGATTTTACAATTTCCTAAATTTTATTTTTCAGATACCTTATTTTAACTTAAAATTTTAAAATACCTAATAACGTTAATAACGGAGCGCAATATTTATTGAATTAATGGGTTAATTCAAACAGTTAATGGTAATATTACATTAGCTGAAAAAAATATTTGCAGAAAATCCAAATATCGATCTCATATCATCAATTTCTTAACATCGAAATTAAATCAGGACATAACTGAAAATACATTTTCCCAAATCAAAGCAAAAGGAGAGGTTATAATAGAAACCCTTCAGTGTATGAATTTTATTATGACCAAAATCATTTTAGTAAAATTTTTACTTCTTTCTGAATTATAAAATGTTTTTATAAGTAAAAATTAAATTACTTTTAGAAATAACTTAAAATAAAAATACATTTAAACTTTTTTCAGTATTAAAGTTGTATGACTTTTAATAATAGTACACCAGAACTTCTTAAAGTGTGACATAGTCCGGACACACACATGAAATACACACTTATCGAGACACACATTGGCGGCTCGCCAAAATCTATATTATAAAAATATTATTTAATTAGAATATAAAATTATATCAAATCTGAACCTGTATATAAACCAAAAAAATTTGTTGGTTTAAAAATCAGATATTAAGAATAATTGTTTGCTTTTTTAACGCATCCCGGTATAAGCAGAATAAATTCATAATTTAGTGACATGAATTAAAATCAAAGTATGTAAATAAATAAAACATAAAAAATATTTATTTTTCATTGCGTCATTGGACAGAAAATACATACAAAACAAAAAAACAAGCTAAAAAAAGATTTATTTTATATATTATTAATTTATTATTATTACATACGTCATATACGTTATACCCTACATAGTATGTACATATGTATAATGTACATAATATATGTGTCGTATCGCAGATTATTATTTCATTTAGGGTAAGAGACCCGATGACCGAACACTATTTTTAGCTGTATCATTAAAGTAGCTTAAAAAAATTAAAAAATAAACAAAACACCCATTTTTTGTTCTTAATAAGCATGAAACCAAGTTTTTTTAATCCAATGAATATGTCTTTAAGAAAATACAACCCAAAAATTTTGATTTATTAATGTTTTTGTTTTATAATTTGTTGACGTCTATGAAAAAACGGATAGAATATATTAGCCTCCTTTAAAAAATCAACACACTGACCCGTAAGAAAGAACACGCATTTAACGTACATGACATAGAATACATATTTTTTTGTGCATCTTTTGCTATCGAATATTTAAACCATTATCTTCCAGCCACTTTGACACTCTATCCACTACAAGGTGTCACTTTGTGTCATAGAGTATCACAGAGTGACATCTTGTGAAACATAGAACGTCAAAGCAACAATGACAGAAGGGTTTAAATATTCGATAAAATAAACCACTAAAATACTGTATTTCGTTTCGCCATCTATTGATATTTTAAAAAAGATTGTGTACATTCTAACTTATCCAAACAGTTAAATTAAGTATATATTTAATGTATTTAATGTACACACGTGCACAGTTTATGTCGTTTCAGATTTAATACATATGTTTGACGTTTTTATTTGATAATATGTAAATAACAATTTCAAAGTTTTAATTCAATATTAATTATTTTTCAATTGATTTTACGTTCTGAAATAAATAAAATATTAAAGTGAAATTATAAAAACAGTTAGTTAAGTGTTTTAAACCCAAAAATTAATTAAAAATGTTTATAAAATAGGTATCTAATATATAATTCTCAAAATGGGGTACCCAACCTTAAAACTCGGATCCCAAGAAGAAACACTTCTACAAATAATATTTAACGCATATAAAATATAATTTAGCTATCCTAATCTCTTAAGTGGACTAATAACAATTATTTGTATACTTTTATTATGCTAATAACTTTAAACATTTGGTGAAAAATGTTACAATTTATAACCCATGTGTTTTGAATAATGATCATCCATCATATTAAAAATTCACGAATTCAACAAAAATTGTTCGATATATATATATATATATATATATATATATATATATATATATATATATATATATATATATATATATATATATATATATATACCATATGAGTTTTTCAGGAGTTGCCATTCGATTTATTCCTAAAATATGCATCTAATCGAAAAAAAGTTTATACAAAAAATATTCAAAATAGAGGGGGCCATTCACGAAAAATTGTTCCAGACTTCTAGGACTCACGGTTTTTTTGGAATAGAAAAAAAATTTTTTTTCAAATGGGAACATATGTTGAGATGTTTTTTAAAAATTAGTTTATTACTTCAAACTACCAATTATGCTAAAATTTTCATTATTTTATTTCAAATTTTTGAGAAATTGCATTTTTAAGTTTTAATTTTCAAAATCCGTGGTAAGGTTTGTCTAACCGAACGCAAAACATACGATTTATTTTGAATTTATACTAAAAAAAATAGGAAATAAATTGTAATGGTATATTCACATTAGCGTCTTACAGTAACAGAAAATTTATTAATTAAATACATTAATTACCAAAATAATTTGTAGCTTTTCCTCAAATATTCAACTTAATATTTAATAAACAGGCCATCACATTACAACTGTGATGGTAATATTTAATTTTACACCATATTAAAGAAGTCAAAATTTCTTACGTGTGAAATTGGCATTACTAGATTCATAGATTAGGCAATATGCATGTAGAGATGTACAAACAGCTGTCATATTTGTCAAACTTAAATTTTTAAACTCTTTTAAAAAAGGAAAGTAAAAAAATTATCCAAAAAAATATTTTTAATATAAAAATTTTCAGGATTGCGGTATGTATTTATGCCGTGTGTAATCACATTGCCTAATTGTTTTATTGCTTTTGAGACTACTAAAGCAGCGAAGCCGTTGTGATCAGTTTTGAAAAATAAAAATTTTTCCCCTCCAAAATAAAATTTTTTACGCACATTTTACGTTTTAGAGCTTCTGAATAATTTTGGTTTGGTGTCTGTCCGTCTGTGTGTCACCAGTTTGCACCAGCCACCAGGTGACATAACTTCTGAACTATTCAATTCATTTTTATGAAATTATCAGAAATTATGCGGTCTGTTTCCTAGATGGTCCCCTACAAATTTCATTGCATTCGGAGTAATAGTATCCACGGCACTACCATGAAATCCTATTAAATGTCAATGTCTTATTTACTGTTAATCCCATTTCGCTCAATTTTTTATGAATCGTTTTGTTCATTTATTTTTATTAATTTATGTACCTATATTAAATTACACAAAGATATATTGGGCATTAAATTACCAAAGTGCTTTTACGAGTACGAGAAAGCTGTGTGCCACACCCCATTGGCAGCGTACAGTGGACTTTCGGAGATTGTCCAATCGCAAATTGTCCATATTTCAGTGTTAGGGATTTAAACATCGTATGTTTACGTCACACGAACATTGTATTCACAAAAATTGTGTGTTTGCAGTATTCGTGTGACGTAAACGTGCGATGTTTAAATCCCTATTACTGCAATATTGACAATTTTTGATTGGACAATCTCCGAAAGTCCACTGTATTTTAGTTTGCAACCAAATGATTATGGATCATTATCTTGGTATACTTTATTTATTGGAAGACCACTTGTCATTTTATTGTTAATTATTTCGTTTTGATTAATATTTAGAATTTTTCAGGATATAAAATAAAATACATTTTTCATAGAATAAGATTGTTTATTTTTTCCGGCAAACATCGAAATTACAGTATGTCGACGTGTTCTACAATTTTCCCTCGGTGCCATTACCGGATTTCATAGATTTTTCAATTTTTCTTCTTTCCTGATAATAAGTTTAACGTAAAAATCGCATTTTACATTTGACTTCTGGTACACCTGATATGATCATTGCTTTTACTTTTATAGGACGTTCCCCGCATGGCTCTATTTTTAAATAAGGGAGATTTTGTATTCCACAGGCATTCAAAATTTCTAAATTCCTAAATAAATTTTATTCTTGTTTCCTTTGGACTTTTCTGTCATTTTTATTTAACCTATAAAATAATTTCCATTTAAAATTATACTTATTTTTAATAATTACATAATATGAAGTACTTACTTGATACATTTCAGGATGATACATTTTAGTTATAAATCCATATCAATACCAAAAATTGAATAAAAATTAATAAAATTTGCCATATTAAATAGCTGAAATTCTAAATTTCTAATTTGGCCATTTTTGCATTTATGCTAAAATAGAGTCCCTATAATAAATAGAGTCCATGACATGTGGTGAACACTGATTGGTTCCGGGATTTTCTGTCTAACGTTGGGTTAAAGAAATTGAAAATAAGTTAAAAAATATTTAACAAAAACCATTTAGTTTAACCTAGAAAGAATAATTAAATTAATTTTTTTTAATTGTTCATAAATTCATAACCTATTAACAATAATTATGTACTCAAAAATATTTACACAAACATGTGATAATTAATTTCGAAGCTTCCCGCTCTGTTTTGGAAAGAATATGGATGACATGTCACAACTCTATTTATTATAGGGACTCTACGTAAACCTATACGGTAAAGCCATCTATTTTGCATAAATACAATTACCGCTTACCTACTTTCCGTAATTATCAGACTGTTTGACCTAGGCGCTCTTAAACTCATCAAAACTTACTTAAATAAATCATTTTTAAGCGCGAAAGTTGTAAAATTTGAAAAAAAAAACTAGATAAAAATTTTTATTTTTTTATTTTTTGTTTCTGTTGCTTTATTGAATAATTTTCATCAACAAATAAGTATACTATTCCATTTAAAAAAAGGTAAGTTTGTATCATAGCTCGAAAACCATAAGAGCAATAAAGCTCCTGATTATCGCAACTGGTTGCCCCGTCGATATCTACAACTCTTATTTGAACAATTTTTCGATTAAATCAACGGTTTGGCTGTAATAAAAATGGCAACTCCCGAAAAACTCACCCTGTATATATATATATATATATATATATATATATATATATATATATATATATATATATATATATATATATATATATATGCATTTCTTAAATTAAGTGAGGAGACATTAAATGTGAAGTGAATTTAAATTGAAAAATAATCATTCTATTAATAATAATTTTTTTTATCAGAGGTTTCTTTTAGAAATAGCTTCATTAAGATATAAATGTCAAAACTGTTCAGACTTATAACCCCGTTCGACAATCGGGTTTTTTACCCTAAAAGAAACTTTTTCGTTAGGATTCTCCTATACTAAACCATTAATTTTTTTTTTCAATTGACAAATATTTCTGAGAATGCTTATGGACAAAACTTGGGTCAAAGCAATTTTATGAAACCGTAGGGTGTCAAAACAAAAGATTCATTGTCAGTTGTCACTACGAAAGAATTTTTGTTCAATTATTTTTATTGAACTAATTGGTGAAAGTTGAGGGTTTTTGTCCTGTTGATATTTTTTATTTATTTATTTATTTAATAATTGACATAAAGTTACAAATATTTACAATGAAAATTCTGTACAATTTCTATGTGTTATAACAATTTAACTGTTAAATGTCCTGTTGATATGTAATGTAATGTAGGCTAGCTTGAAGTGGCGTGTGAACGACCAAATTATTCCTCCAGCATTTTTTTTACATAATCTTGTTCTATACTTATAGTCCTTATAACATATACAGGGTGGGGCAGGGAAACATCCCTACTTTCGAGGTGGCATTGTGAGTAGTGGGGACATGTTGGAGGAGTGGGGGTAGGTTCGAATGACGCTGTGGCCACGGAATTTTCCGATAGTAGCGCTGTCAGTTGTAGACATGGCTTGGTCGAATGAGCAACGCGCTTTTGCTGTCGAGACGTATTTTTCTCAGAATAAGTCTATTGTTGCAGTGCAGCGTGCGCTGCGAACTCGTTATCGGATTCCCCCTCGCAACCCTGTTCCTGACCGCAAATCCATTTTGTTGTGGGTGGAAAACTTCCGTGCATGTGGTAGTGTAGTGAAAAAGAGAGTTGGGGCTCGGAGAACTGTCCGAACTCCAGAAAACATTGACCGTGTCAGAAAATCGATCTTGCAGTCTCCTAAGCGTTCTGCCCGCAAGCATGCATCCGCCCTTGCATTGTCTAATCGCACTGTGCGTCGTATTCTCCACGAAGAACTCCACTTCCATCCATACAAGATGGTCATCGTTCAAGAACTCACACAACGGGACTGGCAACAACGAGTACAGGCATGTGAAACTTTAATTGCTGACTTGCCTCATGATGCACGAGTTTTGTTTAGTGACGAAGCGCACTTCCACATTTCTGGAGTTGTTAATAAGCAGAATATGCGTTATTGGAGTGGTGCAAACCCTAGGGTAGTTCATGAGAGGCCTTTACACAGTGAAAAAGTGACTGTTTGGTGTGCAATCAGCAGTGAAGGCATAATTGGGCCTTATTTCTTCGAGGAGGACAATCGTTGTGTTACCATCAATTCCGAGCGGTATGTAAACATGCTCCAACAATTTCTTGCACCACAATTGCAACAGAATAATTTTGGAGTAGTGTGGTTTCAGCAGGATGGTGCCACAGCCCATACTGCTAGACATTCGATGGCTGTTTTGAGGGAAATGTTCCCCGGGCGATTAATCTCCCGGTATGGTGACATTCCATGGCCTGCGCGCTCGCCGGATTTAACTCCGTGTGATTACTTTTTATGGGGATATCTCAAGAGTGAAGTGTTTAAACATCGACCCAGAACCCTACAAGACTTGAAGGATGCAATTCGCGTTGAAGTTGCCCGCATTCCACAACAAATGCTTCGCAGAGTTATGCAGAACTTCAGAACCAGACTAGATCAGTGTGTTGACAATGAGGGACATCACTTGAATGATGTATTGTTTAAAACAAAGTAAGAATTAACTTCCATCTGTACCCTTTTGATGCCACAATAAAGTTTTGTTCTAACACTTTTCGTTTTTTTTTAATTTACCTTCAAAGTTAGGGATACTTCCCTGCCCCACCCTGTACATAATTACATTTTTAAAATATTTTTCATATTCTTTGGTATATCAACAATTAACGTCTTTTCACTTTTTGCTATAAATCGTCAGAATTACATTAAAAAATATGAAAAATTATCAAAATAAATTTTTCTACGAATTTTTATTACATATCAATGAAATGTCTCAACAAAATTTTGAAGTTTGAAATTAGGAACTTTAAAAATAAAAGTATCTCATTTGTATAAGTAATTTCTGTTTATCATTTGTATAAGCAATTTCCGTTTGAGCAAAATCAGTTGCTAGGTGGAAACAGGATGAATAACTTACAAGTAAAGGATGAATAACTTACAAGTATTGCTCTTTTTTAAAGAGTTATCTATTGGTATGCAATTCGTTCAAATTGTGTCAACAGGGGTGACTGGGGGTTAAAATTTAGGCGTTAATTTTGCAAAAAGGTGATGAAAATTAAACAATATAAAAATTCTGTTTACAGATTTGAAATCTACGTCAGAAAATCTAATTGACCTAATATTAAGTCTACGGTAATTAACTAGGGGGTGACTGTGTCGAATAGTCGTACTACTTGAGTAGTTCAAGAAATTCTTCTTCATGGAAAATAGTTTAAGACATTTAGAATAATGTAGAAATGCAATTTTCGATTTCAAAATTTAGTTTGAGCAACATTGGAGAGGGGGTGAGTCACCCTCTTAAATTACATACTAGTTAACATACACTCATTTTTAACATTAACACACTGACAGTGGGTAATAATGTCACAATAAGTGGTTCTGAAGTTGGACTATCGTATGTAAGGTTTTTATTAGGTTTCCATTCATTTTGAAAATATCGTTATTTTCGGTATCGATGATTTTCGATAACGAATTTTAAAATCGAAAATTTCATTTCTACGTTATTCTAAATGTCTTAAACTATTTTCCATGAAGAGAAACTTCTTGAACTACCCAAGTAGTACCACTATTCGACACAGTCACCCCCTAGTTAACCACCCCTAGACTTAATATTAGGACATTGAGCAAAAACAGGTCAATTAGATTTTTTGACGTTAACGAACGTCAAAAAATCTAGTGTTCGTTAACCAGTGTATTAAATTTGAGTTAATTGAAAAGAACCATCTGTGGGTTGTATTAAAATTGACACTCGGTGGAGAAACAATAATATTAGTGTTTATTTATTTCAAACCTGATAGTGACAACTCCTATGTTATTGACCTTTTAAATGATTTGTTTTTGGTATTGTCATTATTATTTATAAACTCAAAAATTTTTGTTTTAGGTGACTTGAATGCGAGAATTGGGTTATTAAACAATAGTTATTGCGATGAAATTTTTGAAGAAACATATTTAAGTGCTAAGCGAAATTCACTAGATAATATAGTTAACAGTCGAGGTAAATTGTTAGTTGAAAGTTTAGAAAATTTCGGTCATACCATAATTAATGGTCGAAGTTCAGGAGACAGAACAGGTCAGTATACATTCAGTATACATTCTGTCGTAGTAACGCAAAAAGTGTAGTAGATCTAGCATGGACTAATACCGTCACCGATGTTATCGATTTAACAATATCTGACTTTGCACTAACCTCTGATCACTTACCATTAGTCTTAAAACTTGTATATCCAGTTTGCGTAAAAAAGAAACAAAAAAATAATGTCTGTTCCAGTTTTAAGTATAAATGGGATGAAAGTAAAAAAGAAAGTTACCTTAGGCATTTAGAAAATATAGAAAATATCGATTCTGAAATATCGGATGCCACAATATTTTATAATAACACAATTGAAATGATAAAGGAAAGTGCAAAACAAATAGGTTTAACACTGAATATCAAATATAATACTTATAGCGTCATTACCCAAAATAAACCCTGGTTTAATTCAGATTGCCAAAGTAGAAAATTAGAAATGAAGGCTGCCTTTAAAATGTGTAAGAAACAAAATTTCGAAAATCAATTCCTTCAAAAATATGTAGAATGTAAGAAAAATTATAAAGAAAACATAACCTTGGCTAAAAATAAATACTATGAGGACATAAAGGCGAAATTATATAACTCAAAAGACTCCAAAACCTTTTGGGAAACTATTAGATTATTTAAAAGTAGAAATAACAACCAAAAAAATCCAATTAATATGGAAAGCTGGACCAATTATTTTAAAAGTGTATATATATCTGACAACTTTGATAACGATTGCTATTTTTTAGATGCTTTACATCCTTGGCTTGATACCGAAATAACTAAATATGAACTAGAAAGTGCACTTAGAAAGTGTAAGGCAGGTAAAGCCCCAGGTCCTGACGGATTACCCTCTGATTTCTTAAAAAATATCCCAGTAAACTTCATTGAAAGGTTAGTAAGATTATTTAATATAGTCCTCCAAACTGAAGCTCCCCCAAAAGCCTGGTCAGAAGCTCACACAATTCTTATATATAAAAAGGGTAACATATCAGAGCCAAGTAATTACCGACCAATCTCGCTCTTGAATGGAATCGCAAAACTTTTTACGAGTATAATAAGTAACCGATTATTGCCGTGGGCAGAATACGCTGATATTATACCGGAAACACAAAATGGTTTCAGAAAGGGACGAGGATGTGTCGATAATCTTTTTATTTTGGCCGCAGCTTTACAAAATAGTGTCCGCCTCAAAAGTCGGAAAGTGTTCTGTACTTTTGTTGACTTTAAGAATGCTTTTGACAGTATAAACCACAAAATACTTTGGTACAAGCTCTTTAAAACTGGCATTAGTCGCAAACTTATAACACTTTTCTCAAATCTATATAAAAATGCTAGTATCCGCATAAAATTAACAGATTCGGAGAAAAGTGAACAAATAAACATAACAAAAGGTGTTTTACAAGGTGACAGTTTAAGCCCGCTACTGTTTATTCTGTTTATTGCCGACTTTGACAAATTTCTAGTAGAAAAAGACATAAAAGGTTTAAGTATTAGTAGCGATACAGATATTCGTTCACTATTTTATGCAGATGATCTTGTACTCTTAAGTGATACTCCAAGTAACGCCCAAAGACAACTAAACGCGCTTCATGAATACTGTCTTCTGAACAAAATTGAGGTTAATATAGATAAAACTAAAATGGTTATCTTTAGGAAAAGCGGCACAGTAAAAAACATTCAGGCATTTAAATACAATGGAAAAGAGATTAGCGTAGTAAATACATATAACTACTTAGGAGTTACATTTTCTAGTTCTACACTATCTAGAAAAAATGTAGATGTGTCTATAAATAAAGCAAATTTAGCAATAAACAGAGTAAAACAAATACTAGCAGGAGCAAAAACGAACTCGTGGGAGTGTAAAGTCAGATTATTTGAAAGCACCGTAATAAGTACTTTAATATATGCAGCCGACATTTGGAGTATAAAACATCTTAGTGAATTAGAGAAGGTTCAATCAAGATATTTTAAAAATATTCTCTGCTGGCAAAACTCTACCCCGAACTATATTATTAGAGCCGAAACAAAACAAGCACCCGTTTCAAGGCATGCATTAAAGAACATTTTAACATGGTGGTTAAAACTTTTAAACATGAGTAACGATCGACTTCCTAAAATTTGCTATGAACGACTATATGAATTAGATAGCAGTCCATATAATAATAAGAAATATAATTGGGTCACAAACCTAAAAGAAATCGTTACACAGTTAGGTTTTAGTGAATTATGGGAGGTGCAATCCGCTAATGTAGTTCGAGGCTCTATAGACAGCATGATACAAGAATATTGTAACCAATTTACGGAAAATGATAGAGCCCGAATATATAGTTCATCTTACAGCCCCCTCTATCAGTTTCTCATGCCGACCGAAAACGATGCACATTATTTATCTTCAGCGGTTAATATACATCAACTGAGAATTATTAGCCAGCTAAGAACAATGGGTTGCTTACATGTAAAATTTTTCATTAATAATATAGCATATAAATGGGACCAAATGCATATTTGTAAAATATGCAACAGTCAGGAAAAAGAAACAGTTACGCACTTTCTGTTTCAATGTGCTATGTTCAGCTGGGCTAGACAATGCTCCATACAGAACCTCTTCTCTGAAAATTCTTCAAATGACCATAAGCTGGTGGAACTTTTAACTAACCTCGACAAACTTAAAATTAATAAAATACACTGGTATGTCTGCACAGCACTTAAAACTAGAAGTTTCATTTTAAATGAGTAAAAAAGAAAAAATTGTTGTTAATAACCCATTTTCTTCAAGCTTCTCTAGTTATCTTGTATATGTTGCGAAAGCTACAAAATATGTTATTTGTTTTATTTATATATGTTCTTATTATTATTATTATTTAGATTTATTATTGTTATTTAGATGATTATTAGAAATAACCATTTTATCTTTCTTGTATTTGTGTAGATAATAAGTGTAATACCAACCCTCCTGTAATGAACTATTGGTTCAAATACAGTATTATTATTATTATTATTAGATTTTTTGACGTAGATTTCAAATCTGTAAACAAAATTTTTATATTGTTTAATTTTCACCCCCTTTTTGCAAAATCAATCCCTAAATTTTAACCCCCAACCACCCCTGTTGATGTAATTTGAACAAGAATTTGAACAATATCAATAGATAGCTCTTTAAGTAAGAGCAATATCGCCAATTTATACTTTTGCTCTATCTCTTACCGTTTTCGAGATATTTAAAAAATTAAATTTTGACCCCAATTTTTGGAGAACGATTTCAACCATTCAAACCGTTTTTCCGCCGATAAAAAAAAATACGTGTCGCTTATTTTTTAGTGTTCTACAACATATCTTAGTTTCATCGAAATAGATAGGTCCGGCCTCGGGTCCTTTACTTGTTAGAGTACTCAAACGCCACCTAAAGCTAGTCTATATAAGTATCTGTTTAATGTTTAAGATAAAGACCTTTTATTTTTAAAGGTCACCAATTTTTGTATTGGCTGAAAACATTTGAAACGAATTCTAAAGGATATAATTTTGAAAAAGAAAAAAATGGTAATTTAAGTTTTAACCAGTACATTTCAAAAACTAATTTATGTATATTTTGGGGCAAGACATGTTATTCAGTCGTACATGCTGAAATATATACATTATAATTTAAGGAAGATAACCGATTAAAATAAAATAAGTCCAAACCTAATTTTTAGCTAAAATGTTAATTTGAAAGGGCATAACCGGGTAAGATAGGGAAAACGGCCCTTGACGCAAAATTGATTAGTTTACAGGAAACAATACTTCTTAGCCCCAAATACATTCCTGCCAAATTTCAACCCTCCGAGGCTAATAGTTTATGAATACACAAACATAAAAATTTTCAAAAAAAATTTTTTTTGACGAAATTACTGAGCCGATTTATTTGAGTTTAATATATATTGTGTACCTACCTTAGGCAAAGTAATAAAAAAAAATTAACGTTATATCCCTTTATTATACTAATTTTTTTAAAGTTTTAAATTTAAGAAAATTTTTTCTTTGACACTTACGCGTTACCGACACAAACCATCTTTTGTTCAATAATATGTCTCTTAGTACTGTGTAACATATATTTTTATGGAAAAATTTTAGTTGGTAGAACATAGTAATATTTCAATACAAATGCATGCCATGTTCGGTACTACATATATTACTTATGTATAAAAAGGACTATAAAGTAAAATATCTACCCTATTTCTAAAATAATATAATTACATACGTTCATAACTACGATGAACTAGTTTAAATTTGCAAAAGTCTATTAGCTGTCAAAATAGTATACCAGTTGGTCATTTCGTTATAATTCCCCATGATCCACCATCGTGCTAACAAAAGAAGATAAACGGCAGATAAAGCTAGATGTTTGTCTAAGATTGTTTGTCGTAGTTATGAACGTATGTAATTTTATTACAGAAAAAATTCACTTTCTGCACCCCCCCAACAAAAACATCAAGTGAGAGGGGCGAGCTACAGATTGCGTACACATGTACACTACTTTCTTCAAGTTAGTTATATGTACATGTAATTTACCTACATATTTTTGTAACTACAACAGGTTTTAGCCGGACTGTTGTTATTGCTATACATTGTTGAAGTTTTTTGTTCCAATTTATTAAGTTAATGTTTATTAATATTAAAACAATATAACATTTAAGACGTATTGTTGTTATTATAATTATCGTTATTTAAATAAAGATTCTAAAACTTATAATTTTTGTTGAGTTAGATGTAATTTTAATTAGTAAGTATGCTGAGGTAATTTTATTGATTTCATTCAAATATTCAGATTCATGGTAAAATTAACCTTGAAAATTATTTTTTAACAAGTTAAAACATATTTTTTATAACAAGTCAAAATGTATATTTTTTTAGACCGTCACAAGAACTCGAACTGCAACTCAGGGGGGAAGAGAACATTTTATTGCACTCTTTAGAGTTCTACTGTGTTTTAGAAATAAGGCAGATGCTTTACTTTATGGTCCTTTTTATACATAAGTAATATATAATATTAATAGATTTGAGCGTTACTTTATGGTATTCCATATTTGTAAATAATAAACAAATATTTTACTTCGCAAAAATACCACTTTTATTTTGAAACTGTGACAATATTGTTTCGAACCGTCAGTTCATTTTCAAACAGAATAGATATATATATAAAAGCTTTATTGTCGTAAATATTTACAATTTTACGATACAGTAAAATATGTACATAATGCAGTTACATTACCCAGGTAGAAACCTTTAACATGTATTTACAATGATTAGTATATTATGAAAGCTTAGTATCTACAGGCACTTGAATAGAAATCAGGATAAAATTTTCAAAAACCTGATTCGCTGTAGGGGAAAAGCCCCAGGAGTGGGAGTTTGCCCCAGGTCCCGAACACTCGGGAGATGGTCAACAGTCTTAGAGACTGTTTTCAGGTAATTGAAGGTACTATTGAAGTATGCTTGTAATGAGTCTAGTCTTCACTTGGTGTGGTACATGTTTAGCTACACAACTGATTGTGGGATTATCATGTTGATGTAGATGACGTAGAAATTTTGTAGTCATCTCGATGATGTAATCCTTAATGAATGGGATGTTCGCGTCTTCGTGAATCTGCTGCACGGTCGTGTACATGGGATGCTGTGTAATGATTTTGACGAAACGATTTTGCAATCTTTGCAGCTTCTTTAAGTTTGATTCTGATGTCGCCGCCCAGATTTGAGCTCCGTACAACAGGACTGATCTGGTACATGTTTTATATAGCATGAGCTTGGTGTTTATGTTTACCGGAGAGTTGCCGTTTATGAATGGATAGAGCACGTGCAGAGTTGAGTTGGCTTTTTTAATTCTATTAGTTACATTATCTGTGTACAGCAGCTTCTTGTCGAGTATGACTCCAAGATATGTAACGTTTCGCTTCCATTCCAGTGGTTGGCCCTCCAGAATGATTTGTCTTTGTGGCTGCATGCGCTTTCGGGAAAACATTATTGCTTCCGATTTTTGGACATTGAGCTTCAATTTCCAGTTTTTTAGGTAGCTGGTAACTTGTTCAAGGTGCTTCTCCAGCCTATTAATTATAAGGTCCTGGTTTCTACAGGAAGTATAAATTGCGGTGTCATCTGCGTAGATCGCGGTGTGCACTGCTTCGGTTTTTGGAATGTCATTTATATAGATGTTGAATAGGATTGGGCCGAGTATGGATCCTTGTGGAACACCCGCGCTGACCTCTCTGGAGCTGGATGAAGCGTCGCCAAGCTGAACGAAGAAGGTACGGTTTTGCAGATAATTTTTAATTAAAATTATCAAACGAGGCGGAGTATTAATATTAATTAATTTTGAAATTAATCCTTCGTGCCACACGCTATCAAAGGCTTTCTGCAGATCCAGAAGCACCATGCCAGTACTGTCCTTTAGGTTCATATTGGTTCCAATGTAATCCGTAACTCGGGCGATCTGGTCGATTGTACTGTGCTTTGCTCGGAACCCGTGTTGTTCATTTATGATAATCTTCTTTGTATCAAGATGTTTATTGAGTTCGTTCAATATGAGTTTTTCCAAAATTTTGCTGAGTGTAGAGAGTAGACTAATGGGTCTGTAGTTGTTTGGGTCCGCTTTGTTCTTGTTTGCCTTGGGGAAGGGAAGAATTTTGGCCCTTTTCCAGTCTTGCGGGAAGTACATGAGCTTGAAACAGGCTATGTAGATATAGTACAGTTGAACAAAAGCTTTCCTTGGTAGATTACTAAGTTGCTTGTTGGTAATGCAGTCCTCGCCCGGGGCTTTATTTTTCTTGAAACGTCTAACAATTTGGCTAATGGTTTTTGGAGTGAAGTTGATGTGAGATGCATCAGGCTGCAATTGATTTTCAAGTTCTGTTGTGCATCGTAGAACATCGTTCTCGAGGGGAGATGCCTGTTGTGAGGTGACGTTGTGCGCTTCTTGGAAGATATCAGCCAGTATTTCAGCTTTTTCTTGATTTGTTGTGTATTTTCTATTGCCACTCAGTAACGGCGGAATGGTATCTGCGGGATTTTTTAACACTTTGTATGTTTTCCAGAGTGAGTTGTCTTGAGTTGTCAAGTTTTTAACTTTTTCTTCCCAAAGTGAGTGTTTGACGGCCCGCAGTTGTACTTGGATCTGTAGATTAATCTGGTTTCTTAGTATTCTGTAGTAATCGTTACGGGTTCTCTGCCAGAGACGTCTTATTGCATTCCGTTGCCTTTTTAGCTCCATTATGTTGTCGTCACAAGATGTCGGTTGCTCATGTTTCTTAATTTTCCTAGTGGATATGTTGTATGTGTCGTGGAGAATTTCTGTGAGCTTTTTAATTTCGATATCGATATCTTGAATAGTATTTATCTTTGGATTGATTTCAATGTGTTCGTTGGCAATTTGTTTGTATAGTTTCCAATCCGTTATTGAGATGCTTGGCTGTTTGTGTCTGACTTGCAGTGGGATGATGGTGATGACCGGATAATGATCGGATGAGAGATCGTGTATTGTGCACGGCTGCGTAAATTGGTCGATGTTTTTATTCAGAAAGATATCTATTGTCGACGGATTTGTATTCCCTCTTTGATATGTTGGAGTAGGAGGGTACATGATTATGTAGTTGTTGTTTTCGCTATGTTTTTGAAGGATCAGCCCGTTTCCTTTTGTATCCAAACATCCCCAGTTCCGGTGATGAGCGTTGAAATCACCGCCAAATAAAACTGTCTGGTACTTGCACATGATGAGATTCAGATCCGATTCCAGGAGTTTTGTGCCAGATGGGGTTATGTGCTGATAAGCCACACCGATGCGGAATTGATTGGTGCTTTTGATTTTAACTACTTTCGTTTCCATATTTGCTGTGTCTAGATCGGGCTCTTCTTCATGGGGTATCCCTTTTCTTATAATTATAGCCACACCTCCAGATCTCTTGTTTGCTGGTGTGTCCCTTCGGTAGATGTGATAGTCACGTATCTTGATTTTATCTGTGTTAATCAGCCAGGTTTCTGTTATGAGAGCTACGTCTATCTTGTTTTCTTTTAAAAATAATTCAAGTTCTAAAAGTTTAGGTTTAATGCTGGTTGCATTCCATGTCATGATTTTAAGTTGCTTTAGGAAATTAGCCATCAATAATTGCTGCACATTCTATAAAGGCGTTGATTTTCGATAGACCATCTGTGCATGTGACAAGTTTGGCATTTAATTGCTTAATGGCTGAGATCATCTTCTTGATATCGACTAATTGTATCGGCTGATTTAGTAGCTTACCGCTTGACTTGTGTTTTCTTGGATATAAAGTCAAGTAAAGCAGGACATTCGCTATAACTGGCAGCGTGAGCTCCCCCGCAGTTGAAACATTTTGGTGCTTCTTCTGGTGTTTTGGAACATTCCTTTGTAAAGTGTCTTTTAGCACACTTGACACAGGCAGGCATGACATTGCAGTTTCCGGCGGTGTGTCCAAAAGCTTGACATCTGTAGCATTGAATTACGGGCCGTTTCGATTCAAATTTTTCCCAGTAAACCGTAGAACTGAGAACATATCTTATCCTGCGGATATCAGCTAGGCGAGTTCCGTTCTTGAAATTTACTTTGTATATCGGGTACATTGGAGTGTTGCTCCTATCCTTACTTTGAATTAAAGTACAGCTCAGTGGCTGATGTCCTCGAATTTGGAGATCTTGTAAAATGTCGTTAGGATCCATAGCTGGCAATCCTTTGAGTGCCACCACTAATTGCTTTTCAGTTGAGATACTGTACGTGTGGTACTCAATATTTTTTGCAGATAATTCATTTTTAAAATTCTTATAATCTTCAATATCTTCAAAGTTGACTTTAAATTTGTCGCCCAGATATTTAGTATTGAAATCTTTTTTACATATTGATTTGATGTCGTCGATTGTTTCTTTGTAATTTGTGGGAACCTTGTGTACGATGACTGGTGGCGGTTTCACTTTCTTCGTGGTAATTGGTTCAACTGCTGTCAGAGTGTTTTCAACTGAATTATTTGCAGTTACGTCCATTTCGACGTCATCCGGTCTGTTCTTCACTAACGTTGCAAATCTGTTCGCTGTAGGAACGCTGTACTGTACGTTTGGCATGGTGCTGTTATTAGTGGTGGCTTGAGTTGTTACATTTGATGGTGTACCCATTTTTGAAAGCGCCTGGATAACTCTTCGCCTTTTCAGGCAAAATTTTGCAAAATCATTATCACTTTCGGTATTAATGGCTACCGCTTGGGCAGCCCTCTTGACACTAGGTTTACTTTTAGTCCTCAGTTTGTCACAATTTTTCACAAAAAACAACTAAAATGTCATTCCAAACTAACCACTAAAAATATCAATTGCACTTTTAATTGCACACGAAACGTTTATACTTAACAGTCACAGTATGTTTTTTCACAAAATATAATTTGTTCATACTAGGTTGTTTAGTTCACTATTGCACATAAAAGTTTTTGGTTAAATTAAAGTCACCTTAAATAATTTCACAGTGTCCACTTTCACTAATCATTGTAAATACAGTTTAATTAAACTGTCTACTCATACTCTATATTTTCCACTGTATCAGAATAGATATTACATTCTTTACATGCCTTATATACTAATTTTATCTACCTATACTTATTAAGGGGGAGTGGTCTGTGATGTGGAAGTGGAAAGGGTGGGAGTGATTGGAGAATCCAAAAGTCAAGAAAAACAAGATTACATTACATGTGACAAGAGGAAAACAAACACGTGGCAAAAGATTGAACTTGAAAATGAGAAAAAGACAATAATACAGTGAATACAGTTTTAAACAGAAATTAAAATTTAAATAAGTTATAATATTGAATGTGAATTGGGTTTGGAGGTGAATTGGATTTCGGTTTTAAAAAGGGTGATAATTTATGTCCATCACATAAATTATCACAACAACTAGATTCCCTTTTTAAAACCCAATTCACCTCCAAACATAGCATCAAAAACTCGTTCCAACTTGTAAATCACTTAAATAACACATCCTTTCCCGGTCGGTACAAATTGGCGTCCCTGGACGTACGTAGTATGTTCACCAATATTTTTACCAAGGAGTGTCTAAACTTGATTAGCGAAATAATAAACAATAAGATAAAAAATCCAGTAAAACAATCCGAGTTAATAAATACCTTTAATACAATTTTAAAACAAAATTACTTTGAGTTCGGCAATAAATTCTTCCGACAGACAAGTGGCCTTTCAATGGGGTCACCTCTAAGCCCTCTGTTGGCAGAAATTTATATGTCGAACTTAGAAGAAATAATAATGAATAATACACTAACCAAACAACATGTAAAATTTTTGGTATAGATACGTGGATGACATAATTATAGGCTTCGATGGATCGATTCGCCAGTTAGAAAAATTTGTAGAGTCATTAAATTCATTAGATCCAAAAATTCAATTTGACTTGGAGGTAGAAAAAGATAATAGTATAAACTTTTTAGATTTGACTATAACCAAAATTAACAAAAAGCTTGATTTCAATATATATAGAAAACCATCTTACTCAAGTATTACAATTCCAAATGATTCAATAAGTCCGTATCAACATAAAGTGGCAGCCTACAATTCAATGATCCACCGCGCGTTTAATATACCTTTGTCGGAAGGAAATTTTAAAAAAGAAATAAATAGTATTAAAATAATAGCGAATAATAACGGATATAATTCAAACCTAATCGATAAATTAATAGCTAAGAAAGAATTTAAACAAATCTTAAAAGAAATTTACCCCTCCGTTGAACCAGAACCACAAACTAACTTTAAAACTATAACATATTTTGGTAAAATATCAGATAAAATTAAAAAATTCTAGCAAAATCAAACATAAATATAGCATTTAAATCAGGCTTTAACCTAGGAAATTTAATATATAACAATAAAACAAAAATTGATAAATTCAAAAAATCGGGCATCTACCAATTAAACTGCCAAGATTGTAATGGTTTTTACATCAGTCAAACTGGCAGAAACTTTGAAACCCGGAGAGCAGAGCATTTTAGGTCATATAGAAATAAGAAATCCGACTCTGCTTTTGCGAGGCACTTAATAGACACCGAACACACACCGGAACGGGAAATTACTGTGTTACACGAAGCAAGCAAAGGACAGAAGTTAACAATCCTAGAAGCAATAGAAATAAATAAACATAGCTCCGATCACCTTTTAAATGATTACACCGATATTTACAGTTCAACTTTATTTTCAATATTATAACTTATTTAAATTTTAATTTCTGTTTAAAACTGTATTCACTGTATTATTGTCTTTTTGCCATTTTCAAGTTCAATCTTTTGCCACGTGTTTGTTTGCCTCTTGTCACATGTAATGTAATCTTGTTTTTCTTGACTTTTGGATTCTCCAATCACTCCCACCCTTTCCACTTCCACATCACAGACCACTACCCCTTAATAAGTATAGGTAGATAAAATTAGTATATAAGGCATGTAAAGAATGTAATATCTATTCTGTTTGAAAATGAACTGACGGTTCGAAACAATATTGTCACAGTTTCAAAATAAAAGTGGTATTTTTGCGAAGTAAAATATTTGTTTATTATTTATAAGTAATATATGTAATACCGAACATAGCATGCATTTGTATTGAAATATCACTATGTTCTACCAACTAAAATTTTTCCATAAAACGTATGTTATAGAGTACTAAGAGACATATTACTGAACAAAAAATGGTGGGTGTCGCTAACACGTAAGTGCCAAAAAAAAAATTTCTTAAATTTAAAAATTTAAAAAAATTAGTATAATAAAGTATATTAGTAAAATAATATAAATAAATATTAGTAAAATAATATAACCTTAATTTTTTTTTATTACTTTGCCTAAGGTGGGTACACAATATATATTAAACTCAAATTAATCGGCTCAGTAATTTCGTCAAAAAATAATTTTTTTGAAAATTGTTGCCTGTTTGTGTATTCATAAACTATTAGCCTCGGAGGGTTGAAATTTGGCAGGAATGTATCTGGGGCTACGGAGTATTATTTCCTATAAAAAAAACCATTTTTTTGTGTCAAGGGCCGTTTTCCCTATCTTACCTGGCTCTTCCCTTTAAAAAATTGGAAATTTTTAAGATACATAAAAAAAATAGGGTTTACTTTAATATTTACATTTAACACAAAATTCATAAAAATATTTATTTGATATCATCTTCTGCGATTTTTTTTAAGTTTTTTTAACACTAAAACATCATCATCTGTACATTTTTTATGCTTTTCTGCCTATTTTTTGCCCATGCTTTTCTGACAGTCGCACTATCTTGGTTTGTAGATTCTGCAGTTTGTTCTTTTTCTTCTTCTTCTTCTTCAAGTTCTTCCCCTTCAGCAGCCTTTTCTTCTTGTTCTGTTATTTTATTTGATATTTCTTTAACCATCTCTTGATCTGTTAAAATCTCATACCCAGTATCAAATTTGTCGCAATCAAGCCATCCTTGTGGGGTTGGGTGGGGTAAAAAAAAAAAAAAAATCAAATCTTTTCATTTTTCATGTAAAAAATATTTGAATTTTTAGACAAAAAAAAAATACTATATGATGTTAAATTGTTTGTATTTTGAGATTTTGCATGTTTTTTCACTCAAGCTAATAACATAAATCTATAAAAAAATAAATACCAGCCAGCGGCGGGTAAATAAAAGACAGACCTCTAACTAATAGGATACTGAATATATAAGATTGGAAGGGTAAAAAATAGATAGCTTAGGTAATTAGCAGTACAACAGTTTTTATTTCACAACTCTACGACAAAATTTTTTATAGATATATTTAAATTTTACGTATTTTACCAAAAACTTTAGTTAAGATTAAGCAGTAACAAAAGTCACAAAAAATTAACTGATGCAAAAGCTCGATTCATAGGAAATTTCTTTGGACTTTAAATAATAAAACAGTTTTTATTTCATAAATTTACAACTAAAACAAAATTTATTGTAGCTCATCAAAAAATCGTATACAAATCACAAGATTTACAGAAACAATTGTTTATGGGATTAATGCGAAAAATAAGAATATATGATAAATATCGAAAATGGTTTTTAAACAAACGAAAAATATATATTTTAAACTTTAAAGGTCCTTAAGACTCAAACACCTCTATAGGCTTTGCAAAAACATATTTCATTCGGCTTCCCGTACTCCTCTTTTCTGGAGCTGGAAGTTTCGCTATTATCTGTAAAATTTTTATTGTTGATATATCGTCTTCTATTACATAAAATACAGTTTTTTTCATTGTTGGCTTTAAAGCTTATTACTAGAATGTCATCATCGGGAAAAACTTCTTGAACAATACATACGTATTTATACCGTGCAGAGTTTCTCTTTTCACCCATGAAGTTAACTAATATAAAATCACCTGCGGTTACTTTGTTAGAGGAAGTTACGTCACATACATTTGTTAGATCTTCTTCCAAAAGATTTATGTCATCCAGACTGGAACCATTACTCTGCCATTCTTTTTCACTATTAGAGGTGTCAGAATCAATAAGCTTCTTCTTAATAGGAAATACCAATTTAATATTTTGTTCTTTTTCATCCTTGGTTTTAAGCTCATCTTTCTCCTTCGATAGCGAACCTTTTTCTCTATCCTCTTTATTTTCTCTTACAAAATTTACTGATTTTGTAGGCTTTTCTGTCTTACATTTTTTTATCCTGGCAATTTCTTTAGGTTTTTCTTTTTCTTTTACCATAGCCAAATACTCTTCTGAAGTTACAACTTGACAATGAGGGTCAACTTTCCTTCTTTTCTTACATGGAGCGGTGGATTTCCCAATTCTACTTAATAATAAAGATTTAAAAGAAGTCGGTAGTAGCCCTGCAGGATTTGGTGTAGGACCGATCCCTGGACTTAATTCTACTATTGTTAGTCCTCTGCTTGATTCCGGTTGGATAAGAGGAACTCCTGGATGTAATTCTGCACTAGTTGGTACTCTGCTTGGGCCTGGTTGGTTAGGCCTATTTAACTCGTTAATATCTTGTATTTTCACTTCCTCTTCTTCAACTTTATTTTTTTCTTCAACGGGTGTAACGTTTGTTATTTCTTCTAAAAGCATAGATGTAGGTCTAGGCCTTTCTTCAGCAGCTTTCTTCTTTTTCACTTTCTTCCAAGTTCTTTTTCCGGATCTGTAAGATAGTCCCTCAAAAATTGGTAATCTTTTCCAAAATTGATCTAATCATTTAGAAACCTCTCAACTTTGATATTGTCCAATCTTTCAAGGGGATATTTTGTCTTATCAACTGGGTAGATCCCTGTAGAGGAAAATCCCTTAACTATTGATTTGGTGATACTTGACTCCCGATGCTACAAAGCATGTCAACAAGTTCAGAACGGGTAATTCGTCTTTGATTTGACCGTTGCCAAGTATGTAGTTTTATATTCCACTCATCTTTAAGTGGCTTAAAGCAGACCTTATCTAAGGGCTGAAGTGTTTCTGTGATGTGCGGAAGTAATTTCAAAATAGAAATGTTTTCTCTCTTGGCTTTTTCAAGTACTTCAAGAGACAAATGTGTAGTATGGCCATCAAAAACCATCAAAATAGGCCTTTCCTTAATTTGTTCACAAAATTTATAAAACAAATCTTTGAAAATTTCAGCTGTCATATAACCTTTTTCAGAATTTGCATACATCGTGCCTGGTATATCCTTATTACCCTTCCAGGTGGTCCATAAATTTGTGCTTTCAAAAATAAATAACGGAGGCAATAAATTACCATCTGCAGAACAACAAGCAAGAAAACTTGTATTGTTCTTACCACTCCTCATTATATTTCGATGGACTGTCTGTCCCTTGCCAGCAACATACGATATTCGTGTGGGATCAGATGGCAAAAATGACTCGTGTAGATTCCAAAAATGACTGGGCTTGTTATGTAAATTCAAACGGTCCGTTTCCTGTTGGAGAAGGGAATAAAAATTGAAGATCACATATGGATCTGCGGTTGCGCTCCTTCTAGTTAACTCTAGTTTTTCAAGTTTTCTACTTGACAAATTCTGCCTTTTTATAAAATTAGAAAACCAGTCTTTCCTAGGTAAATGTGTTTTTTTTGTTAAATGTAGTGGCAATATCCTTCATTTGAACATACTCAGTCACAATGTTTCTAATTTCTTTAGAAGTAAGTGCGAACCCCCATTTAGCCAAAATTTTAATATGATTACCGAGTGTCGCTTCATCTTGAGGGCTCAGCGCAGGTTTCCTGCCGCGTTTTTGAAGAGTTACTCCAACCACTCTTTTGTGAAGTAAAGATTTGTCTAAATGCTACTTCTTTGCAACCCTTCTTAAACTTGACTTTCGATCGCTGTCTTTATATTATTTTACCGCTGCTAAAATGACTTTTTCTGTGTAGGATTTTTCTTTTTTTAAATATTTTCTAGGCATTCTGAAGACAATTTCTAACATTTAGCATTCACTGACTACTTTTTCATATAACATATAGGTAACAAAAACAGAACATAACTAACTTAAGTCAACTGTTTTCACAAACAAAACAGGCTTTAAAAACAAAATACGACACCATATCTTTAAGCCTGTGTCATTTTTTATCCGCACATTAAGTAAGGGTAAGGTGTCTGTGTTCTCACGCACGCACGTGGGAATATATTTTTAATGTAAACAACTTTTTTTATATAAACAAATTTTCAATTTTTAACATATACAGGCGATTATTTTGAAAGTTAACATAAGTATATAATAATAGTAATAATAAAAATTATTAATACACACATATATACCGTGTGAGTTTTTCGGAAGTTGCCATTTTGATTACAGCCAAACCGTTGATTTAATCGAAAAATTGTTCAAATGAGAGTTGTAGATATCGACGGGGGCAATCGATTGCTATAGTCAGGAGCTTTATAGCTCTTATGGTTTTCGAGGTATGATACAAACTTATAGTTTTTTAAATGGGGCTATATGTTAATTTTTCGATAAAACTGTTCTAATGCATCAATTAAAAATATAAATGAAGAAACAAAATTTTTTGCCCATATTTATTTTTTGAATTTTTCTTTAATTTAGCAATTAGGCGGTAGAAATATGCATATGTATTTGAGGCTCGTTCAACCGACAGAGTTTTAACGGCTAAAATTTCTATTATATCCAAGAAAAGAACCTTTTCCAATATCATTCTCTATAATACAGCACTGAATACTGAATGGCAGTAATTCAGATTTTGGAGTATAGATGTCGGGCTCTATTTTAAGTTTTTAACATTTTTGCATAAAAAATCAAATTATTTTAAAAAATTAGTATTTAAAGTAACTTAATTTAAAAATAATTTGAAGTATTTCATTAATTTACTGAAAAATATATTTATTTTTTATTTGTTTATTTTATTTTTGCCAATGACAGGTGGCAAATGAAATAAATGACTCATTCAATACAAATCAAGATGACAATGTACACATTCAATACAAATCAAGATGACATTGGCGTTTCTTAATAGTAGCAAAGTGAGGTTAATTGGGAACGAAAATATTATTAATAAATGTACTCAAATTGTGTAAAAATATTTGAAATTCGATAGTACTTTCTTTTTATTACAAACCAAATTAAAAAGGAGAAGTTTTTTCACAAAAAACTTTTCATTTCCTTTAAAAATACTTGCTACAAAAATATGTTTAGACGCCTATGTATCTGTCAAACAGTGACATTTCAGAAAAATAATTTTTTATTTTTCAATGAATTAAAACTGAAATTTTATTTCCTTATTGTACTTAGTTATCATTTTTATATGATAATTTAATCTATTTAATAATTTTAATTTCCGATGGAAAACGTAATAATCGTTTAATTTTTCGTTACTACATTGTCAAAAATGGCAACCATATTGAGTCAATATCTTTTTAAATCACGTAAAATCCTAATCGTTTGCAAGTACCTAAGTACGAAATTTAAAAGTGTGGTTTTTAAAACGTAATTACTCAAAAATATGAAATAAAACAATGAGAATTTGAGTGTTTCTGGTAGTTTTGAATCACAAACAAGTTTGTGAAAAACTTAAACATACGTTTCCATTTAAAAAACTATAAGTTTGTATCATAACACGAAAACCATAAGAGCTATAAAGCTCCTGACTATAGCAATCGGTTGCCCCCGTCGATATCTACAACTGTTATTTGAACAATTTTTCGATTAAATCAACGGTTTGGCTGTAATCAAAATGGCAACTCCCGAAAAACTCACACGGTATATATATATATATATATATATATATATATATATATATATATATATATATATATATATATATATATATATATGTATAATTTCCAAGTTTACAATTCGAAATAAATATTATGTTAGAAAATAGAAAGAAAATATTACTTAAATAGTTATTTTAACAAAAAATATTTTAATTTTTATATAAAAATAAATTATGTAAAGAAACACCTGTATATGATTTATCAAGCGTACGACGTTTATATATTGTCGTACGTTTAAAGAGAAACCGATTGAGGCTGTCTGTTTTTACCCCACTTTATATAGAGTAAAATAATAGCTTCCTCGTACTCGTAAAAGCATCTTGGTAATTTAATGCCCAATATATCTTTGTAAAATTTAATATAGGTATATAAATTAATGAAAATAAATAAACAAAACGATTCGTAAAAAACTGAGCGAAGTGGGACTATCAGTAAATAAGATATTGACATTTAATGGGATTTCGTGGTAGCGCTGTGGATACTATTACTCCGAATGCAATGAAATTTGTAGGTGACCATCTAGGAACCAGACCGCATAATTTCTGACAATTTCATAAAAAAGAATTGAAAAGTTCAGAAGTTATGCCACTTGGCGCAATTTAATATATTAATGAAATGACATGGTAGCGGCGCAGCTACCGTTACTCCGATTTCGATTAAATTCATAGGGGACCATCTAGGAACCAAACTGTATAATTTCTGAAAATTTCATTAAAAACAATCGAATAGTTATCGAATAGATCGACAATCGAATAGACACCAAAACCAAAATTGTTCAGGAAGCACTAAAACGTAAAATGTCCGTAAAAAAATTCATTTTGGAAAGAAAAATTTTTTATTTTTCAAAAGTGATCCCAATGCTTTCGCTACTTTAGTAGTCTCGGAAGCAATAAACTAATGAGTTAAAAATAATAAATGTGTGCAGTAAATCATAGTTATATGCTAATATACCTATGTACCATACCATAGTACCAATAAAAAAATATGAATACTATAAGGGCTGTACTTAAAAACAAATTAAATTTCATGGGTCAAAAATACATATTTTCGTATAAGCTGAAATCGATATCCATGAAAACCGTGTCCTCACTAACAAAAAAATTGTTATATTGAAGAATCTTGGCCCGATTTACATTAACGCTCCGCTCTCGGTACGATATTGCTCCGCTCTCGGTACGATATTTCTACGCTTCCGGTTCGATAATATATTCTTACACAAAAAACAATGTGTGTATTCACATCATCGCTCCGATATTATTCCGATATTAGTGGCGGTACGCTCTCGCTCCAATATCGCTCCAATAACAATACCACTCAGATAATATTTTATCGGAGCGATATCGAAACGATATCAGACCTATATCGATAGTGTGAACATGTTTTTGATTCCACTCCGCTCCGTTTCTCAGCCTGCAGCGTTGTCGCAAATTGCCCTTTATATTATTAGTACGCATCTGTACAAACCTTAAATACGTTAGCAATTTGCCACAATCACTGCTGTTCGATTATTTAAAATTATATAATTATGTATGTACATTCTATTACCTTCTAGAATTCGTAATGCGCCTGCGACATACGTCACACGCCTTAGCTCCGATGTTCAGCTTGATAGACAACTGCTGAGCATAAGTGGTATGGTGTGATAGCTAGCCGGAAAAACATATCCGATAGCTACCTCGTCTGATCAGCCCTTCAGGCTCTTACAGACGTTTTTTTTATAAATGTACTTATAATATACCATTATTGGTGATTTGGTGTGAAGGTGCTTCGATATTACGATGTTGTAACTTATTTTTTTTTTTGATCAATAGTTCAATAATTTAATAACACTTTTGACACCATACAATTTTGGGTGAGTGTTATTGAATTTATTCAATTGTGAATTTAGATTGACATTTATTTGTTTCCATTATCAATTGTGTGTATTTATAATACTTTTTTTCTCATTGATAATTGGTGTACAAATTCTTGTACTTTTCGAATAAGTTGTCAAATTTATTTTTATTTTTTTTCTCTTACAACATCGTATGTCGCACACTTTCACACCCAGTGGCGGAGTCCACCTTTATATAAACGTATACACGTAATTAATAATTTTCTTAACCTTTGTTATTGTGTACGTTTACCTGGGGAAACCAGTTTAAGTGATATTATATTTTATTTTATTTTTTTTCTTGGTACGGTAACGTATTGTTTTGTTCCTTTATTTAGTTTTTTTTGGCGTTAAGTATTTGATTCCAATTTAACTCATTATACAGTAAATTCATATATTTCGTAAACGAATATTTTCGATTTATTTTGACACTGTTATGAAGCAATTAATTTTGTTTCGATGACTGCAGCATTGTGGCTTCCTGTCATCGAAACCACCTTAAATATTTCAAAATAAATTAACATTATCAATTTTTTTTGAAGGATTGTAGATAAGTTTTTCACTGTGTACTCTGTAACATTTCTTTTTTGGATTTATAATAAATTGTTATTGTTTTGAAAATTTCATTTCTTTTCATTTTTCTACTCCTTCAGGAACTTTCAGAGATTTCGATCAACGAAATAAAATTCTCCTTATTTTCTTTTAATACCGGGATTGAGATCTCTATCAGTAACAAGTTGTGAGATCCGGTGTAATTTGATGAAATAACCTTTCGTTTTCTTATGCCAAACAGGTATTTGGGATTTTATATCCGTAAATTTTATGCACCTACTCACAGCTTTGTTGCAAATGGTAGCAGAGCTTACGGAATTTTGGTAGTTTCATAACAGTTTGCAAATTATTCATACAAATTTTTTTATATTTAAAATACTCGTTTGCGAATTTTTGACAATAGTGTTGCATATATATATATATATATATATATATATATATATATATATATATATATATATATATATATATATTTTTTTTTTCTGTTTTCAAATTTGTTGCTTTCTAAAATTTTACAATGTCAACTCATCCGAAATCGCATTCATCGAATGAGTCTATTCCTGATGTTCAACTGGAGGAAAAAAAGGTTCGAAAGGATGAATTTCGTTCACCAATATCATCATCACCAGGTTCTCCAGAATTCAGAGGTTTTGCTCAACAAGTGGTAGCTGGACCGTCCACTAAACCAACGGTTCAAGATCCAACAAGTGCCCACCAGTTTTTAACTAGTCAACAGGATGTTACTTAGCCTTACGTAACCCAAGGTCATCAACAATTGGACTTAGTAAACACCTTCTCTAATCTGATTGAAAAACAACAGTCGATGATTCAACAACTGATTGGCCAGTTAAGTAACCATTCTACAAATAATATACCTTTTGAAAATCAAAAATTTAAAATTGATGATTTTATTAAGGATGTTCCTCTATTGAATACATTTTCTTCACATTCAATATTAAAATTTATTATTAAAGTTTCACATATTATCAATTTAAAAATATTTGACGAGCAGTTCCTCATTAAATATTTAATTTTGAAAGTCAGTCCGTCATCTCATAATATATGGTCACAATTTTTGGAACAAGATTTTAATTGGTCTCAAATAAAAAATTCATTAATGGATATTATTTCGCCCGACCAAAAACAGTCATTAATTACCTTATACGTTAGAAGATCTCAAAATTCGGACGAAAAATTTTCTAATTTCGTCTCATCAATTTTAAATTTTTCGAACTTATTAACTCCTTTTGCAAATGTCTCGGACACAATAAATTTAATTTTTTTCTAATTTAAATCCCTATACCTTTGATTTACTTAAATTGCATCCTATACCCCAGACATTTGACGAACTTACTAGATTAGCTAGACGTGTAGATGAAGTTAATTCCCGTCGCCCTCCTAAAGTTGAAAATCAGACGTTAAGCGACAACAATAATTCCAAAAATGCAACTTCTATTAAAAACAATCTTAAATACCCCAATAACAATACTTGCCGTAAACACCACACTCATCCAATAAACAATTACGTAATTTTAAAAAAATAAGCAATCGCGTCCAGACAGGCCATCTCAAATAGGAAAACACACATATTAACGCGATCAATACTTGTCAGTTTGTGTTAGATTTTGCTAATTTTGGTTAGTATTTGCTCTTTCTACTTTAATAAAATAAAATTTTTGAAATCAAGATTCAATAAAGTGAATAGATGGATTTTAACCTTATTCAGGTATGATTTTTCTATTTCACACATACCTGGAAAAGAGAATGTAGTCGCAGATGCATTATCTCGTCTTTTTGAAATCGACGACAATGAAATTCATAATACAAATTTTGTTAATACCATATGTACACCTGATAGTGGTATCTCTAATATGTTTTCACACTTTGTCAATAACGTGAATACTACTCCCCATAGTTTTTTCGACGTTAAAAATTTTCAGAAGCAGTCAGAGGAATGTAAACTCGTTTATGATAATATAAAAAATCATTTAAACGTCGATAAATTTACAATTTCCAATGGCTTGTTAATGAAATTAGTCGGAAAACACAATTTGAAAAGAATTGTATTGCCGCAAAACGCTCTTAAATACATTATTGATTATTATCATTCAGTTTCCCATTCGGGAATAACGAAAACATATAGGGATATAGCTAAAAGGTTTTGGTGTCAAGATCCTTACAAACATGTCAAGTCCTTTGTGCTCAAATGTAAACATTGCACTCTATCTAAGCCAAATTATCACACCACTAAACTTCAATTGCAATCAACTATTCCTACGCATATATTTCAACATATATTTATCGATTTCGTGGGACCATTAGTACCTTCGGCTGTTAACCGTCATATGTATATTTTTACAGTAATTGATGCATACTCAAGATTCCTCATCACCAAGACGTCCATTAGAGCTACTACTGCCACTGTGATACGCCACCTGACTGAAATCTTCAATGTATATGGGTATCCAGAGTTAATTACGTCAGATAATGCCAAGTGCTTTAAATCGTCAGTATATTCCAATTTTTTGTTGGCACACAACATCAAGCCTATATATACGAGCCCGTATAATCCGCAGGCCAACCAAGCGGAACGTGCCAACAGGAATATCAAGCATACGATGTCAACACTAATGTCGCACTATGCAGTCAAACACAAAAACTGGACGAATATGCTCAATTACGCAACCTTTGGATACAACAACACTACTCATGACGCCATCAAAGCTACACCCTCCGAAGTATTTTTTGGTCGAAAATTATTATTACCCCTCGATAATGTCTTACACCTGAACGAGATATTCAACGAAGAGGCAGTTCCGTCTCCCGAAGAAATTCAGAACGCAGTAAAGAAAATGCATGACGTTATCGCTAAACCCTACAAACGTTACCCTTTAAAATCACCATTTAAAGTGGGTCAACGTGTGGTGGTTAAAAATTTTTCGGCCGCATCGTCAGTGGATACCTCGAAGAAGTTTCATCCACAATTCGTCGGTCCCTACACAATCGTTCACCTTTTGAGTGACTCTACAGTGGTGGTGTATGATGAACAGAAAAAACAATCTCATAGAGTGCATATAAACTCTATCAAACCATTTCATCAGTGAGTGTATCTCTTTCTTTTAAATTTTCCTTTAGAAAATTTTTTTTGCAGGCCGAGCATGCAGCGTTGTCGCAAATTGCCCTTTATATTATTAGTACGCATCTGTACAAACCTTAAATACGTTAGCAATTTGCCACAATCACTGCTGTTCGATTATTTAAAATTATATAATTATGTATGTACATTCTATTACCTTCTAGAATTCGTAATGCGCCTGCGACATACGTCACACGCCTTAGCTCCGATGTTCAGCTTGATAGACAACTGCTGAGCATAAGTGGTATGGTGTGATAGCTAGCCGGAAAAACATATCCGATAGCTACCTCGTCTGATCAGCCCTTCAGGCTCTTACAGACGTTTTTTTTATAAATGTACTTATAATATACCATTATTGGTGATTTGGTGTGAAGGTGCTTCGATATTACGATGTTGTAACTTATTTTTTTTTTTGATCAATAGTTCAATAATTTAATAACACTTTTGACACCACACAATTTTGGGTGAGTGTTATTGAATTTATTCAATTGTGAATTTAGATTGACATTTATTTGTTTCCATTATCAATTGTGTGTATTTATAATACTTTTTTTCTCATTGATAATTGGTGTACAAATTCTTGTACTTTTCGAATAAGTTGTCAAATTTATTTTTATTTTTTTTCTCTTACAACATCGTATGTCGCACACTTTCACACCCAGTGGCGGAGTCCACCTTTATATAAACGTATACACGTAATTAATAATTTTCTTAACCTTTGTTATTGTGTACGTTTACCTGGGGAAACCAGTTTAAGTGATATTATATTTTATTTTATTTTTTTTCTTGGTACGGTAACGTATTGTTTTGTTCCTTTATTTAGTTTTTTTTGGCGTTAAGTATTTGATTCCAATTTAACTCATTATACAGTAAATTCATATATTTCGTAAACGAATATTTTCGATTTATTTTGACACTGTTATGAAGCAATTAATTTTGTTTCGATGACTGCAGCATTGTGGCTTCCTGTCATCGAAACCACCTTAAATATTTCAGAATAAATTAACATTATCAATTTTTTTTGAAGGATTGTAGATAAGTTTTTCACTGTGTACTCTGTAACATTTCTTTTTTGGATTTATAATAAATTGTTATTGTTTTGAAAATTTCATTTCTTTTCATTTTTCTACTCCTTCAGGAACTTTCAGAGATTTCGATCAACGAAATAAAATTCTCCTTGTTTTCTTTTAATACCGGGATTGAGATCTCTATCAGTAACAAGTTGTGAGATCCGGTGTAATTTAATGAAATAACCTTTCGTTTTCTTATGCCAAACAGGTATTTGGGATTTTATATCCGTAAATTTTATGCACCTACTCACAGCTTTGTTGCAAGCCTTCTTCATTTATTTGAAAATAATTGTATTAGGGAAACATGAGACAACACAACGACGCGACGTCTTGTATTATGATTATAATACAGATTACTAATAAACTAATAGATATATTGTATTATGATATGTTCTCCTAATACAATAGTATTTAAAAAAATATAGAAAACAAATTTTATCGGAGCGAGAGTGGAGCGAGAGTGAAGCGAGAGCGACACTATAGTGTGAATGGAGAACGAATAGGTACCAGCTTGTTATCAGCACTATAGTGTGAATACAACAAGATTATATCGGAGCGAGAGTGGAGCGGGAGCGTATCGATACCGGCACTATAATGTAAACCGGGCCATTAGTATTTTTTTAATCCATAAAATATACATAAACATGGCATTATAGTTTTAAAGTGAAAATCCTTGTTAATAATTTGTAATTTTGCTTAATGTTTTGTCTTTTTTTTACCCACCTTTTTTCCTTTTTTTTAACATAAAAAAAATTATAAGCAGTTAAGTCACTTAAATAAAACTTTGTACTTTGCATCACTAAAGCATGTAGAATAACAAGAAAAAAATGCAGCACTCTATCTTATCAGATTTTTGAGTTACTGGAAAAGTTTATCGTCGCGGAATGAAAGTTTTTCTCTCCAAAATAACAGAGTTTCGGAAAAAAAAATTTGTGTTATAAAACTCTCTCCAAAAAATAATTTTTTGGTCCAGACAGCTTAAAATACTTATGTATTTTGTTGCAATATTTTTTATTTTTTGAATTTAACACTGTTGAGTTTAATATAAGTATGTCTTTTTTTTTACCCCGCCCAACCCTATATCATCTTTGACAATTTTCAGATCAAATGAAATTGAATTAATTAATTCTTCAATTACATCTGTAACAATATGATGGGCCGTAATATCCGTTGACTGTGCCATGCTTGCAGTGCTGGCTACAATTTCGGGCCAGATTTTTCGCCAGCATTTGTTTACCATTTCTGGCGTTATTGAAGCCCAAGCTTTTAAAATCATATGGCAGCAATTATTTAAATTAATTTTCTTTAACCCTGGTGTCACAAGGCTGATTTCTCCTAACACTAAGTACAAGGGCGGATTGCGGGTGATCCACCCCATTTTCCCCAACTTACTTCGTTTTCTGGAGACTAAAAATAATCATGAATAATAAAAACATCATTTTACTGAAGGAAAAAAATATTATTATTGTTTCCTTGTTTTTAAAACAAAAAATGCTCATAAACTGTATAACAAAACTTTAAACTTTCTAAAAATATTTCAATACATCCACTAGAATAAAAAGGAACTTAGATACTTAGTGTTGAATTGTTGGTACTTTGACGATACCTTGTCCTTGTTTCGCGACCAACTTCTTACTTTACGTAATTGCACACTTACACTGGTTCATTAAATAAAACAATTTTTGTAACACACAGTATTGACTTTATTGTTGGGTACATACAGCCTTTACATATATACAGCTTAAAGATTAACATGCTTGCTTGTTCGGTTCTGAAACAACACTGCCTTATGGCGGCTGGAGCGAGTGCGGTTACCACATCGCATGCATATTAGGAGTGGGGCGAGTAGTCAAGATCCAACATCCTGGCCCCCGTTGAAGGACTGCTCCTTCAACAGTCAGGTTATTAATTACATAAGTTTTCTAAAGTTCAGAACAATTGGAATACAATATAATTACAAATAATTTAATTAAGGAGTTGATACTGGTAAGCGAGACAATTTTGAAATTGGCCTCTTGTAGACGCCAGAAGAAGTTTTAACTAGAGCGACACGGACACGACCATCCGTACCGGGGTATGTTTGTTGTATCTGACCAAGCACCCACGCACTTGGCGGCAAATGATCGTCGCGTACCAATACCAAATCGTTTACCATTAAATTGCGAGTAAGATTTTGCCACTTTGGCCTATTTTGTAGTTGAGTTAAGTAGTCCTTAGACCACTTGCTCCAGAAATGTCTCTTTTGAGTGAGTTGCTGATACACCGACAAAGTGTTAGTATTGCAATCCCTCAAGTCCAACTCTGGTTGAGGTCTAAGATAAGAACCAGTCAGTATATGAGCCGGACTCAGGTAGGAGAAATCATTAGGGTCGTTAGACAAAGCATACAATGGTCTTGAGTTAAGCACATTTTCAATCTGACACAACAAAGTGCACAATTGCTCGAAAGTGAACCTTGAATTGCCCATGACTCTAAACAGATGAAATTTAACCGATTTAACAGCAGCCTCCCAAAGCCCGCCCCAATGCGGACTGTTAGGGACTGTTAGCAGCTCCATGAAAATTTGTTCCATTATCGCTAAAAATCTTAGAGGGAACATTTCGTCTTGCGATGAAACGACGGAGAGCAGTGATAAAAGCGTCTGTGGTCAGATCTGAGACCATTTCTAGGTGTACTGCCTTGGAAGTCATACACACGAAAACAGCTATGTATCCCTTTGTAACAAGAGATCTTCTTAAGGTAGACTGTTTTACCGGTAGGGGACCACAATAGTCGACGCCAGTAAACTGAAAGGGTCTGCTTGGATTGACTCTCTCTAAAGGTAGGTTAGCCATTAATTGTTGTTGTACTGATGCCTTATACCTTGCACAGGTCACACAATTCAGAATCACTCGTTTGATTTCTCGTTTTGCGTTTATGGGCCAATATTTTGTTCGTATATTTGCTAATACTGTTTGAACGCCAGCATGTAGCAATCTACGATGTTCATTAACAATAATGAGTGAAGTTACATGATGATGCGCGGGAAGTAATATAGGATGTTTAAGGGGAAATGGTATTTGAGCATTTTCTAATCTCCCACCGACTCGCAACACTTCCTTGTTATCCAAAAAGGGGTTGAGTGATTTAGTATTACCTTTATTTAGTTCCCTATCAGCTTTAAGTAATCGAATTTCGACAGAGAAACATTCTAGCTGGACCAGCTTGATAATACGTTCGGTTGCTTCATTCATTTCCTCCAGGGACAAAGGTTCTTGATTCCTAATCTTAAATTTCACATTCTTGATGAAGCGAAAAACTATGCAAAGGAACGTACTAAGCGATTAAAACTTGAAAATCTTTGGAAAGTTTGCGACCAGCTAAAATTCATATGTATATGGGCTACGACCTTACGTCCTTCTGGTAACTCGGATGTATTAAGGCATTTAAAACCCTTTGGCCAATTTGTTTCGTTTTCAGATAAGTATGATGGTCCAAGCCACCAAACTGTTAATGAGGACATTTCTGAGGCTTCGACACCTCGTGATATGAGATCAGCTACATTTTGTGTAGTACTAATATGATTCCATTGAGAAGTTTGAGTCAAATCTTGTATTTCTGAGACGTGGTGAGATACAAAAGTAGACCATTTCTTACTAGGGGAAGAAATCCACGATAGGACTATTTCCGAATCAGTCCATAAGAAGACGTTATTTATCTTTATTGTATTTAAAACACAACGGACCTTATCCATTAGTCGTGATAACAACAAAGCACCACAAAGTTCCAGGCGTGGAATTGTCACAACTTTGAGCGGTGCTACACGTGATTTTGACACAAGGAGGTTTGTCGTAATGGTACCAGAAATATAAGTTACTCTTATATAGACACATGCACCGTAAGCTTGCTGTGAAGCGTCAGAGTAACCGTGCAATTGGATGTCCTTTACAGGTTCAGTTGAAAATAAGGATCTGTTTATTCCAATTAATTGTAAATGGCATAGATTTTTCTTAAAATTTTCCCAAAAACACCAAATATCAGGTGGGAGTGGATCATCCCAGTTCAATTTAGCTGACCATAGGGTCTGCATAAACAACTTTGCCCTTATCGTGACTGGAGTGATCAAGCCTAAAGGGTCAAATATTTTTGATATACAAGAAAGTACTTCCCTTTTACTGTTTCCAGCATCACCCAGGTTGTGTGGTATTGATAAGGCAAATTGGTCTGAATCAGGATTCCAAATCAAACCTAAAGCCTTAATTGGCTGTGTTTTATCGATAGTAGCCGAGGCATCCTTGGTATCTTCATAGGTATTTGTAATGTCATGAACTACATTTGAAACAACAGGAACGTTACTTCGCCACTTATGTAGCGAGAAACCACCTCTTTTTAATAACTCGATCAAATCTGATTTGAGTTGTTTAAGTTTTTCTATTGAATCGGTTCCCGAAAGGATATCGTCCATATATGTATCCTCCTTTAATGCGTTTGCTGCGATAGGAAAATTGTCCGATTCATCTTCAGCTAACTGAAGTAAGCAGCGTTGCGCCAAATAAGGTGCACAAGCAGTACCATAAGTAACCGTAAGCAGTTGAATGATTTGGATTGGGTCTGAAGAGTTCTCTCGCCATAGTATTCTCAATAATGACTGATGATAAGGTTTAATTCTAATTTGTCGAAACATTTTAACAATATCGCACGTAAGTACGTATCGATGTGTTCTAAACCTTAGGACAATATCAAATAAGTCACTTTGCAATGAAGGACCTACCATCAGAATATCATTAAGCGATTTACCGTTGGTAGTGGGCATGGTGCATTAAAAACCACCCGTATACGTGTACTTACACTTTCCGGCCTGAAAACCGCATGATGTGGGAGATAGTATTCTACTTGTTGAGAAGCAGAATTGTACGACTGCAAATTTAAAGATTTAGCATGACTAAGATACTCATCAATAAAGTTCTTATATTCAGCAAAATAATGAGGGTTCCGCGTAAATTTTCGTTCTAAAGCCTTAAATTGCGAAAGTGCTATATCATAGGAATCGCCTAGAAGGAATTCATATCCTGGAAGTAGCGGTAGTTCTACCTCATATCTCCCGTCGGAGTCACGACTAGTGGTTTTTTTGAAAATTTCTTCACACTGTTTTTCATCTGCAGAAAGAACTGATTTTTTACCAACTTCCTCCAAACGCCAGAACTTACTAATTGATTCGCATAAATCATTATTAGTGCATATATTTACAGAAAGGTTTTGATTTAGATGATTATTCAGAGTTGAACTTCCTGAAACGATCCACCCGAATTGCGTGTTATGCATAGACGGTAAATTGGGCCCAAGATTATAATGACCATTACGAATAAGGTCGAAGAACAAATCGGCTCCGATTAGAAGTTCGATTTCACTGGGTTCGAAAAACCGTGGATCAGCCAGTTCTATGTTTTCTGGGATAGGCCAATTTCTTATATCTAAATTCACATGTGGTAACTGACAAGTAACTTGATCGACTATCAGAAAATTTAATTTGCTTTTAAATTGATTTATTCGCGAAGATACTAAGACGTTGACCGCCTGATTGACCCTTTGTGTGGTCGTGGAAATCCCACTAATTATAGTATTGATTGTTTGAGGCTTCAATTGTAGCTTTTCGGCGAGTGATTTTGTAATAAAATTACACTGGGAGGCGCTGTCCAATAAAGCACGCGCTTGTATGAATTTTCCTTGATAATTCATAACCAGTACACGAGCTGTACATAATAAAATTTGTGTGGGCTGTTTGCTCAAGGCTAACGAAGCTGGAATAGCTTGTTCACAATTAGAAGATGAAGCTTGTTCACATTTAGAAGATGTAGCTTGTACTACAGGAGAAGCATCCGAGTGCGTTTTAATTTGAGAAATATGCAACAAAGTATTGTGTCTTTGTTTGCAGGTCTTGCAACTTGAAGACTGACATTGGGAAACGTGATGCGAGCGACGCAAGCAATTGAAACATAGGTTATATTTACGTACGGTTTGCCTACGTAACTCTGGTGTTTGCTTAAGAAATACAGGGCATTGTTGAATATGATTATTATTATTATTACACACAATACAACCCTTTTGTTGATTAGTTGCAACATGAGATGTTGATTTGACCGTTTTGGGTGCTGAATCTGTGGACAATTCCAAGGCATTACATCTATGTTCCAGAAAGGAAAAGTAATCGCTTAAAAGAGGGATATCCGTAGACTTTCGCTGTAACTCCCATGCCTTTCTAGTTTGTGAATCGACCTTGGAATTTAATAAATAGATAATCAACGGATCCCAGTTTGCTATGTTTAAACCGAGTGCACTTAATGAACTTAAATGCTGTTTGACAACTGAAACTAATTCCCATAATTGTGAAACGGTACCCTTTGTAGATGGTGTCAGATCAAAAATAGCTTTTACATGAGAATTTACAATCAAATATTGGTTATTATATCTATCGTTTAACAATTGCAATGCAATTTCGTAACTCTCATTGGTTAAAGCTAGTGGGTTAATAATCTGTAATGGTTCGCCTTTCAGTGAAGACTTTAAATCAGAGGTGGGCAAAGTGCGGCTCTTTTAACATTTTCCTGCGGCCCGCGACACAAAACGGCAAATAAAAAAATTTAAATCATAAAATATTTCAAATTTGAGGTTAATAAAGTTTGTTAATTTCGCTAGTGCAATTATTGTCTCAGCGTTCAAATTTGTATTCCGCGCTCTTTCTTTGTAAGATCACGTGACTTTTAGTACGTTACTTTGACACCAGGTACGCGTGTAGTCGCCCTCGAAGCTTAGTGCTAGGGATTTTTGCTTCTTCTCTTGTCATTTATTTTATGGTGCAACAGTTGTTATATTCAAGTGAATGCAATTGCATTATTTTTATTTTGACTGGCTTTATAATTTTTGATTTTGTAAAGGTATATTTTTAAAGCTATTTTAAAATAACATTATACTGAACAACTTTTTTTTAGTTATGTATAAAAAAAGAAAAATTGAGGATTAAAAACGAATTCTTAATGATGAATGGCGAACAAAATATTTTTTTACACAAAGTAAAGATAAGGCTATTTGTCTTATATGTCGCGAAAGTATATCCTCTTTTAAGGAATATAATATAAAAAGACATTTTGCCACAAAACATCAAAACTATTGTTCTGATTTGTCAAATGACGGAAAATTGAAAAAGGTAGACGCGTTAATGAGAAATTTGTCGGCGCAACAAAATGTTTTTATAAAACAAAATACTGAAGACGAAGCTGTGGTAAAAACAAGTTTTGTTATTGCTCAGAAAATTATTAAAGCGAATAAACCATTCTCGGATAGTGAATTTATAAAAGATTGTTTAGTTGAAGCAAGTAGAATTTTATGTCCAAAAAAACAACAAAAATTCAAAAATATTAGCTTATTACGAAGAACTGTCGTTCGAAGGCTTGAAATAATTAACGAAAATGTACAAAATCAATTGAAATCCGTTTTAGAAGGGGAACTGATGTGGTATTCAATTGCACTGGATGAAAGTGTTGATAGAACCGACACAGCTCAGTTATTAATATTTATTCGTGCAATTAATAATGATTTTGATATTTTTGAAGAATTGTTATCAATGGAATCCATGAAATCTCAAACAACTGGAAACGATATTTTTGAAATAGTCAAGAAATGTTTGAACAATTATAAATTACCACTTAATAAACTAGTAAGCGTAACGACTGACGGAGCACCAAATTTAAGAGGAGCAAATATTGGAATGTTGAGAAAACTTAAAGATTATGTTCATGAACAATTTCCAGAACATGATTTATTATTTATTCACTGCATTATTCATCAACAAGTGTTGTGCAAAAATGTTTTGCAAGTAGATAATGTTATTTCAACAATAAGTAACATTGTTAATTTTATTCGTTCGAGAGGATTAAATCATCGTGAATTCATAGCATTTTTAGAAGAATTAGAAACGGAACATTCTGATGTCTTATATCACAACCATATTCGATGGTTAAGTTTGGGAAAAGTTCTAAAAAGATGCTGAGAATTAAAGGAAGAAATTGTTTTATTTTTAGAAATGAAAAACTGCGACAAAATTTCCAGTTTCACTAATTTCGAATGGACATGTGATTTTGCGTTTACGCTAGACATCATCACTCATTTAAATATTTTAAACACAACATCGCAGGGTAAAAATATATACGCGCACGATATGATAATGGAGTTAAACTCTTTTCGAATGAAATTAAAACTATTTGTTGAACAAATAAAAAAGAAGGAATTAAGTCATTTTCCAACATTGAAATCATTAAATAACATACCACAAAATAAGTACGAAGTTTACGAAAAAAACTTTCCGCCTTGCTCACCGAATTTCAAAGGCGATTTGAAGATTTCGATAAAATAGAAACTTCTTTACCGCTCGTACGCAATCCATTTTCAGTACAAATTGATTTTGTATCACCTGATATACAACTGGAAATGATAGATTTAATTTGCAATGCAACAGTCCAGGAAATATACAAAAAAGAAGATATATTATCGTTTTACAAATCTTTATGCGCTAAAAAATTTGCAAATATTCGAAAGTACGTTTCAAAATTTCTAGTAATTTTTGGATCAACGTATATTTGCGAACAAACATTTTCTGTAATGAATATAAATAAAAATCCCTTAAGGACAAGAATTAATGATGACCACTTGGCAGCAGCAATAAAAATAAATACAACGAAATTTGAACCCAACATAGAAAAAATGATGAAAGATATGAAGCAATTTCATAAAAGTCACTAATGCCATTTTATTTTGTTTTGTTAATAAATTTCATTGTTCTTAGTAAGTAATCGTAATCGTAATGTAAAAATTAAAGACAATTAATAAATAAGAATATAAAGAAAAGAGTACATAAATTAATTAATTAATATATATTATTATTTATATATATATATATATATATATATATATATATATATATATATATATATATATATATATATAGGTATATAGGTATATTGCGGCTCTAGGTAATAAACCGATAACACTTTGTGGCCCTTTATAGAAAAAGTTTGCCCACCGCTGCTTTAAATAATATAATTTTTGAACTAAAGTTTAATTAGCATTCGCATCAATTAACGACATAAACAAATCTCGAAAGGCGTTCCATTGGTGATAATCACCTGAAAACTGCGGTAAATTTAAAGTAGGTAAGCGGACATTAAGAGTTTCAGGTTATTTATTGTTTTTAACATCTAATTCACTCGAATTCGCTTTTTCTGATGCCGCCTTTATTTTTACAAGCGCTGAGTAATATTTTGATTCGCAATCGTCCCTATCTGTACTGTATAAATCAAAATCTATAGCTTCTAATTGTGATTGAATATCATCGTATTTTTGATAATACGATTCTAATTGATTTTTTCGAACTATCAATTCATTGACATTGCCTACTGACAGATCAAATTGTTCAACAAATTTTGTAATTCTAGCTTATACTACCTTTAACTGATCTTTTACTAGCTTTTAACGATTTAATCCTTTCTTCCATTTTGAATAGTACTATTTGTTAATATAATATGGTTTTTTTGGGATATATGTAATTATTTTAACAATTTTAAACCTAAGTTCCCAAATAATTTGAATTATTCATTTATCCAAGGAGATGTAGGATTGGAAATAATACTCCAGACTATCTTCCATAGAATAAAATTCTTATTCTATGGAAGATAGTCTGGAGTATTATTTCCAGTGCCGTCTTTACCCCAGGGGCACACAGGGCACGAGCCCAGGGCCCCCAAGCTGAGGGGGCCCCCGAGCCCATGCTCATATAAAACTTAAGGAAACAAGTTATACAATATATTAAGTGCTGCTGTATAAATAATTAACATAATAAAAATTGTATAAATGATATATACATAATTAGTATTTATGAAGACGATATAATATAATATGTAACTGATATTAGTGATATTTCACATAATATAGTTTGTAAATTTATAATAAAAAGCCATAAATTACATTGATTGACAACTTTTTAAAAATAAGCTAAAGAACTCCTACAATAAAAAATTTCCCAAAAAACAAGATAACTTTATGACTTTTTGAGATTTTTTTCATCTGTCAATTCCTCTTTTTTAACTACTTGTAAATAATTTATAGTTATATTTATGATCTATGCAAAGTATATACAAACATCAGGACTACAATCACCCTGAGCTGCTATAAATATTTTAGCAAAATACAATATTTACCCTTCTTCAGAAAACAATTTAAAATGGTTCTTCCTTTTTAGTTTATATTAGTTTATTACATATAAATAAAAAATATGTAGATAAAAGGACCTAACAATTTAGTTTCTTTTTTTAAATCTTTTATTTCAATTTATTTTGAAAAGTATATTTGTGTTTTTAATAAGTAGATTTATTTTTACTTAGATCTGGACTTTCTAAAATTTTATGTGAAACATATGTGACCCTTTTGTGACCCTTCTTAGAGCTAGACTAGTTTTCTTTTTCTTTTTTTTTAAATTATTGCATCTGGAACCATTAAAATTTTTTAGGTACAAAAATATATATAAATAAATTTTTCTTGTAAAACGTATATTACAACGTTATTAGTGTTCCTAAACTGTTGTGTATTAAGCTGCATTTATAATTTTGTGCAATTATGTCGAAACGAACATATCTAAGTGGTTCAGAAAAAAGAAAAAGACTTGCTATGCAAAAAGAAAATAGCAGCAAATTACCTAAATTAACTTCGTTTTTTATTCCGGAAGAAATTAGTCAACAGTCTGACTTTTCGACTTCAACGTATCAAAATGCTCCTAGATCAGAGACTTCGAAATCAAGTTCAGCAGTTCAAGAAATAGTCGCAAACACATCGAGGTCTACATCTTCTAACTCAGAAAATTGCGACTTATTAACAACAGCAAATTCTTCAAAGTCACAATCACAAGCACAGTATACATTCACGAATAATTTAGATGAAATTTCAAATGATCCTGGTACTTATTGTGACGATATTTTTACGGAAAAAGTGCGCGAAATATGGATTCATAAAGGACCAGAGTTTTTTCAAAATAAAGACTGTGAATTCTCGGGAACCTCTTCAAGTTTCTGTGATGTGCGCGGTAAAATAAAAACTAGAAATTTGACTAGGAACGTTTTTACTCGCAAACTGACGAATGGTGAATCCGTAGAACGGAAATGGCTTCTATATTCACCTTCGAAGAAATGTGTGTACTGTTATTGCTGCCGTCTTTTTAATAATACTACGAACAGTAACAGTTTGAGCTCTTCCAGTGGATACAAAGACTGGAAGCATATAAGCAACCAATTAACGGAGCATGAAAATAGTTCACTGCATAGACAATTTATGATGACTTATGTCGCGCGAAGCAAAACGGCTGGTCGAGTGGATTGTGACTTACTATCGCAATACAATACACAAGTAAATTATTGGAAGAATGTACTGAAAAGGATTGTGGCGGTTGTAAAATTTTTAGCTTCAAGAGGATTAGGATTTCGTGGTGACAACGAAATTTTGGGATCGCAAAACAATGGAAATTACTTGGGATGCTTAGAATTACTTAGCGAATTTGATCCGTTCCTTGCTGATCATATAAAAAATTGCGGAAATCGCGGAAAAGGAAATACTTCCTATTTGTCTGCTAATGTTTGCAACGAATTTATTAATATAATGGGAAAGAAAGTACTGGCTACGATTGTCAATGAACTAAAGACAACAAAATATTATTCAATAAGCGTGGATTCCACACCCGATCTCTCGCATGTCGATCAGTTGACCTTCATCGTCCGATATGTAAAAGACGAAGTGCCTGTTGAAAGATTTTTGCAGTTTTTACCTATTAAAGAACATAAGGCTCAATATCTAGAAAAAACGGTTTTGAATTTTTTAGAAAGCCATAATATTTCGATAAAGGATTGCCGAGGGCAGAGTTACGATAATGCACCAAATATGGCTGGAATATATTCAGGCTTACAAAAAAGAATAAAAGAAAAATGTGAATTTGCTCTTTTTGTCCCATGTGCGGCACATTCACTAAATTTGGTTGGCGTTCAGGCTGTGGGGTCTGTTTTAGAAGCGGTAGCATACTTCCAGTTTGTCCAAAAATTATATAGCTTTTTCTCTGCTTCGACTTATCGATGGAATATACTAACAGAATCTTTGGGTACAAATAAAGTTTTAAAATGTCTCTGTGAAACCAGGTGGTCTGCACGTGCCGATGCGGTTAATGCTTTACGCAATGGTTACGAACATATTTTGGAGGCTTTAACATCAATTTCCAAAAACACAGATCAACCAGCAGAAATTAGAAACGAGGCCCAAAGTCTCAGCAAAAAAATGGAAAAACTAGAGATGATTATCCTAACGGAGATATGGAATGACCTACTTCAAATTATTAACAAAGCAAGCGTAAGCTTGCAAAAAAACACCCTCACAATGGACACTGCAACGAAAATTTTTGGATCTCTTGCTGATTTCATCAGTAACGCACGAAATAATTTCGACCTTTACGAATCGGCAGCCAAAGAAAAGAATCCAGATGCCGAATACAAAGATAATTGTCAAAGAAAAAGAAATCGTAGCACGCGTATCACATTTTTTGACGAGTCGTCAGAAAGTGTACACTTATTTGGCAAGGAAAAATTTAAAGTAGAAACGTTTATTCCTATGATCGATACACTAAGTATTCAGTTAAAGCAACGATCGGAATCATACAAGGGAGTTAACCAACGTTTTGAATTTCTTTCTCAGTTGAATACAATCGAACCGAGTCAGTTGAAAAGCAAATGCAAAGAATTTGCAGAATTTTATCATGAGGACATTAACGCTGATGAACTCAAATCTGAATGTGATCATTTAAAGCAGTATTTGAAAAATCAAGTAAACAGTAATTTAAGTATATCTGCCTTACATAAACTAATAAAAACAGACAAATTAGAAGAGATATTTCCAAATGTGGAAATTGCCACAAGAATATTTTTATGTCTAATGATCACCAACTGCAGTGGAGAGCGTTCATTTTCAAGGCTGAGAAGAATAAAGAACGAATTAAGGACGACAATGTTACAAGAAAGACTTAACAATTTATCAATTATGTGTATCGAAAGTGATATTCTACAAGAACTGGAATTCGATGACGTAATTGAAGATTTTGCTTTCCAGAAGTCAAGAAAAAAACCATTAATATCAGTGCAGTGCTAAAGTGATTAACTTAATTATACTTAAAAATATGCTATATGTCCAAATATTGTGAAGTTTTCCTATACATTGGAAACTGTTTTGAACGTTATTATATAAATAATATAAGATATACCTATTACAAAGTAACAAACATTAATTTTTTTAATGATTTAGTTATTTATTTGTGATAATAAATTCTTAAGTAAAATAATTTTTTTTATGTATAAATTTATAAAATTTAAGTCAAAATAATTTATTTTTACGTTTTATATATTTACAGCACTTTTCATATTTATATAAAAAAGTATAGGCCTTTACCCTAAATGTGTGCGATGAAACGTTTCTATAGAGTTGTATCAATAAAGTCATTAAATAATTGTCAACTAATTTTTTTTTTAGTTCCTGATGTTTTCTTTTTTTTGTTTTTCTGGTTTTCAGCTTTTAAAAGGGGCCCCCAAACTTACTGTGCCCAGGGGCCCCCACATACGTTAAGACGGCCCTGATTATTTCCAATCCTACATCTCCTTGAATAAATGAATAATTCAAATTATTTGGGAACTTAGGTTTAAAATTGTTAAAAAAAAAAAAAATGACGCAATTTTAATGAAACAAAGTATAAATTCTATTATTAATTTGATCAATACAGAATATGGAAAGGTAGTAGTTGTTTGAAATATAAAACAATTTGATTGTTTGTAGTATAAAAATAAAATAATATACTAATATAAGTAATATAAACTCGATATTTGTTGGATTATCCACCATAAATAATATTCGAATATTAATAGATTAACACAAACCAAAATAAAATAAAATAAAATAAAAATAAAAATAATAATTGTCAGAACGTATACTAAGAATTATGTATATACGTGAATCACAACAAACACTTAACAGCATATAACTGCTTCTATTACGAACGCACCGAGTGTTCCACAAGTATGTATACCAATTGTTTTTATTGAGTGTTGTACAAATATGTATAAAAATTGTCTTTATTACCTTGACCTTCCTTTGAAGAGGTTGAATGTTGTTGAAGTAAATTTGCTGAGTAGTTGCACCCAGTAACTGCCACCTTCTATTCTAAACTTCTAAAGTTGTCTGGTAATTTTGGAAGTTTCGAATTTGCTGGAAGCTTTCCTTGAATCTTGTAGGTGCCAAAGTCGACTTCCCAATGGAAGGATAATTTTGTCAATGACGCCTTATATCAATGATATTATGATGTTTGCGATTTGTCGTTAATATCCTTGTTGAAGAACATTAATTTGAAATGTTGTTGCCATTCTTGAATAGCATCCACGTTCGAAGGGCCAAAATGTTGAATTGTTGGTACTTTGACGATACCTTGTCCTTGTTTCACGACCAACTTCTTACTTTACGTAATTGCACACTTACATTGGTTCATTAAATAAAACAATTTTTGTAACACACAGTATTGACTTTATTGTTGGGTACATACAGCCTTTACATATATACAGCTTAAAGATTAACATGCTTGCTTGTTCGGTTCTGAAACAACACTGCCTTATGGCGGCTGGAGCGAGTGCGGTTACCACATCGCATGCATATTAGGAGTGGGGCGAGTAGTCAAGATCCAACACTCAGTACATAACAGACTAAACTTAATTTTTATAAACTTTGCTAGAAATAGTTCAACACTTTTACTAGAATAAAAAGGAACTTAGATACTTAACACATAACAGACAAAACTTAGTTTTTCAAACACTCTCCACAAATGGAAAACTTATGTTCGGCACAAAGGGAAACATGGCATTTTGAACAGTAGTCAACACCTTTCCGATCCTTTTTCAATGGGCATACCGAGCAACTTTTCCTTTTTTTGGATTTGGGGTAGGCGCAAGAACTGGTTGGCATGGCTGTGGGATATCCGCATTGAAATGTTCTATGACTCGTTTCATCGTCAGGACCAAATCACGCGGTAGAAACTGCTTCTGGATATTCTTCTTCTCATTTCTCCTTCCACTAAAGAAAATGAGAGGGATTTCAAGAAGGTACTGCGATCTTCAGTACCTCCATTGGACGTATATATGACGAAGGTATTTACACCTGCTGCATCAAGCATGCCGTAAAAATAGCGTAACGGCCACCTTCTTGTTTTTCTTGCTGTAGTTTTCAAATGGCAAAGCAAATCAAACACGTCGACCTCATCTTTATTTTCGTTGTAAAAAAGCATAACATTTGATTTGTCACAGTTCTCGTCGATTTCACCTTTATCGTGAAAAGAGGATAGTAGAACGACGTTTTTATTTGTTTTGGGGACATAAGAAATTAGCATTTTTTCTTTTCTATATAAGAATTCTGTGGATGGAGCTGGACGACGTTTAGTTTGAGTGAAACTGGGAGGTATTTCAGATTTAGTTTTTCTCAGTGTGCCAACCATTGTTAGTTTTTTTTCCGTCAGCTTATCCGCCAGTTCACAAGAGGCAAACCAATTGTCAACAGTTATGTTGCGGTTGGTGCCGTAAATTGGTTCCGTCAGTCTCAGGACATAATATGTTGAGATTGAAACATCTCCAGGAATAGTCTCTTTGCCAACATAAGGTATTCTTCCATAGAAATAATATGTTTTGGCATCGCAAATACTAATAATCTTCAAACCGTATTTGTCCGATTTACTTGGCAAATACATTTTGAAAGGACATTTGCCCCGAAAGCTCAAAAGTGTCTCATCAACCGTCAAGTATTCTGACGGTACATACAAAGATCTACAACGATGAACAAATTCCAAAGATCACGGAAGGCGGCAAATTTATCAGTTTCGCGCCTTTCCATACGGGCTGCTTTATTGTCGAACCGGAGATTATTTATTAGGAAATCAAAGCGGTTTTTGTTCATCACTGACCTAAAAAATGGTGCTCCAAACACAACTGACCACATATCAACAGTTCTGACTTTTGCATTTCTGAGAGCCCCAGCCATCAATAACACGTCAAGTAATGCTCGTAATTCTACCAAATCAGTTGGATGAAGATACCATTGTTTTGAATCATATCTGGCTTTATCAATCTGTTCATTGGTGTTGTCAACAATGGACTGGAGCATATCCTCTGTCAGAAACAAGTTGAACAATTCAAAATGGGATGTTTTGTTTTGAGCTTCCCCTTTTGGGCCTGGCAGTCTCAGCACAATGTTTTTAGCAGGAGTTTGGGACGTAGGTTTCAGGAAAGATTTATTTTGCCATTGGTAACCATTCTTTCCATAAAAAAATTCACCCACTACATCCCCTTCGTCCATCTCATCTTCATCCGCATCTAATTCGTCATCCACCCGGTCATCTGGCAAAACCTCGTCTTCCGATTCACTTTCCACATCACTTCCGTCTTCTGAGTCACTATCTTCTATCCTCTGACGTTCGAACTCCCTCGCAATCTCCTCCAAAGTTCTGAACACAGGATTTGACATTTGAGCTAAAAAAAAAAAATAAAAAACAAGCTTATAAGATATTTGAAAAAATACGCACGTTAACGACAAGGCTGGGTCACCGGTGACCCAAACACAGTATTTAGTTTCTTACCTGTTGTAAAAAAAAAAAAACACAGGCAGCACTAAAATCGTTCCAACTATGTCTCAACGGCTCGAAATAAATTCTGAAAAAGATTAGAAATCAACAAATAAGATCTACGGGATATTCAAAAATACTAACGATAATCACAAGGCAGGGTCGCCAGAGACCCAGACACACTTTTTGGTTTCTTACCTGTTATAAAAAGACTCAGCGAGGCACTAAATACATCCAACTGCTTCAGGAGCAAGATGAATACTATTTTGTAAGGTATATGAGCTGTCACTCTCAAAATCTCATGATTACCAACATAAAAATGCAAAATATCCCTCCCTGGGTCACCGGTGACCCATGCTTTGTGATTACCGGGTTAAATACGTTACTATATCCATATTCTCGTCATTGAATAATATAGAACATAATAAATTATTCCGATAATAACATTTTACAACTTCTATAACTCCTTGGTCTAATGGCTGGATTAATACAGTAACATTTGCAGGCAAAAAAATCACTTTAAAATTTTCATTTACTGCGTTAAGTTCATCTTCACTTGGATGTGCCGGAGCATTATCTAATATTAATAAAAAAATTTTTATTTGGATGGACCTTTTCCACATCTTTAATGAAAATATGAGTGTACCAATACATAAAAAGATTTGTATCCATCCACGCATTCTTTTGACCCGCGTAAGGTAATGGTAAACATTCCATATTTTTAAAACACTTTGGCTTCGCGTATTTCCCAATAACAAATGGTGTCACCAGATTTCGCCGACTTGCGTTTGCACATAGCATTAACGTGACTATATCTTTTGACGTTTTGAACTCCTCAGCTGCAGTTTCTGTTTTTGAAGCTAAGGTTTTTTTTTGGTACACATTTCCAGTTCAAGCCTGTTTCGTCGGCGTTATACACAGTATCTTCACTGTAATCTTTTTCTAGAATCAAACTTTTTAATTGAGAAATAAAAAACTGCACTGCTTCCTCGTTACAAGATAACGCCTCCCCTTGAATTGTGAGCTGCCTAATACCATGTCTATTTTTAAATTTATCTAGCCACCCGGTGCTTGATTTGAAATTAGAAATGTTTAATCTCTCAGCGAACAATTTAGCTTTTTCTTTTAAAATTGGTCCCGAAATAGGTTCACCCATACTTCTTTTTTGTTTTAACCATAAATATAAGGCTTTTTCTAATTCCGGGTATTTCGGTGGCCTTATCGTTTTCCGGTTTATATTACCATTTTCATGTTTTAGTTTTTCATACAATTTGTATAAATTTTCTTTATCCTTTATAATTCTCCTAATAGTAAACCGGTGAACTTTATACATATGAGAAAGATTTTGCACCGTTTCACCACTCTCATATTTAGCAATTATTTCTATTTTTTTATTAATTGTTATAAAGTTTTTACTTCGTATCTTTTCACTCATTATGATAAAAAAAAATAAATAAATAAATTAATAAAGTTTGAAAAAATTGTTTTTGTTTTGAAATATGTAGGTATTTAAAATATTAACTTTTATTTAAATTGATGAAACCGACACTGATTGTTGTCGTTTTAACTGAACTAACACATATGCATGCAACTACGTACTGTACATTTCATCTCAAGTGTATGCATTTGTTATCTGTCTTATGTTATAAGTATGACTTAAGAGTGGGGAATATGCGCACCAGTGGAAATAAAATTAGCTATAACAGAAATTCAATACAAAATGTTCAGAGAAACATGTTCAGAAAAGATTTATTTCATATACTAAACATGTGTATAATAAATAAATAAAGTTTGAAAAAATTTTATTTTGTTTTAAAATATTTAAAATTTTAATTATTAAAGCCGCCACTGTTTTTTCTTGTTTACATCAAACTTACATACACATATGCAGACAACTACGTATTGTACTTGTTATCTCGTGAGTATGTATATGTGTAGTCACACTCTGGGAAGTTCACACTCTCAGAAGTTCTGCTGTATTTATTATTAGTAGTAATTTCAATAAAAGTCATCTATATTAAAAAAGGAAAAGAAATCCGGGGTTATTATATTTTCTAGTTTACCATAATTATCTGGTCTCTAGTTATTTAGCATAGACTCCTGTGGTGATTGTACTGATTGTTGATTGTGTAAGTGTCAACACACACTCACAGTTAGCACACACATACATACTTCTACAGAAATTAGTCACAAATACAATCAAAATAACTATATATTGTTTTTAAAAAAATAAAAATATACGTCCATAAGCTCTTTACCTCTAATAGCCCGTCCACATTACACAAACTTTTGTTTGTACAAACTTTTACACAAACAAAAGTTTGTACAAATAACACGTCCACATTACACAAACTTTTGTTTGAGTGAATTTTTGCACAAACTTTTGTCTGAGCAAACTTTTGTAGAGAATATTGGTAAAGTTTGACCATATATAAATGGGATGACTTCTCAAGTACAGCAATAATTATTAGTATTGTGCGCTGTAGGTTGTCTACTTATCTAGGTTAGTGTTAATAGAAACCGCCACTCATAAACTTTAAGCACAATTGGAGTGAGTATAGGGTGATATTTGGTACAAGTAATAAAATAACTAACTTTTTAAAAGTTTATAATCACTCTCAAACAATCATCCCAAATATCGATGGTTAAAGTATACAATAACACTAGATACAAGTAGGTACACATTATTTTTTTGAAGCAAGTCGCCTTTTATAACCTACAAAGTGTCGGTCGAAATAAATATTTTTAATTTATTGATAATAAATATTTATTGTAGGTATTCAGTTTCAATGTCTTTCGGAGACCATTACCCTAGACTGGAATGAATCGAGAAAGGCGGGTGAATAGGAACACAAGGAAAAATTTTTTCTCATGAGCTTGGTTTAAAAACACTAAACATAAATCGGAATAGATATCTTTCTTAAAATATAGTAGAATGATAATATTTTTTGGTAACAACAATAACTAAGGTTGAAGTTGAATAAAAAAAAAAAAATCAATTTAAATTGACGTCTTCAACGCAGTGTTACTTTTTGTTTTTAAAACTTTGTCTAAAAACTATTTATTTTGGTGTTCTAATGAAAGAATTCTTGTTTAATCTAAATTTTAGTTATTTTGAAACATAATATCTGAAAAATTTAAAAAATATTTATTGTCAGTTTCTACACAAAATCATTTTCATTTCAATTTCTACACAAAATCATTTTCATTTCAATCATAGTCATAATTAATTTGACTATTGGCGACACAAAGATTCTCACTCGCGCCTCTGGTGGTAAAATTAAAATTAGCATCAAGTAAAAATATACGTATACGACAAAATCATGAAGTATTATTTCTTTTTTGGATGTATAAATACAAAAAAATTCGAAATTATGTTATATTTCTGTTTCAATTTTGGTCGGCCCTACGGATCGTCCCTATTCACCCTGTTATCGTCTCTTTTGACCCCTATTTACCATAGAGAAGAAATTACATTATTTTTGTAATTTTTTTAAAAACCAGGGACATTTTCCAAAATTTTTGATTAATGTAATAAAGTGACCATTCTCGCGTTAATTTTTAGTATATTAAATTAATGTTCTTTAATATATTAATTAATATAATATTAAAGAATACGTACTCATAAAATAAATATAAAAAATACGGTGTAAAGCCTAAATTCGTGCCTACTCAGTCACTTTTACGGTAGTTGTCAAACTCACACGTTCATACCAACTTTTTGATGCGAGATACAAAAATTCACAAACACTGGTACAAACTTTGAACATCACATTCACACGTATCGTTTGCCCAAACTTATGTTTGTGCAAACCATTTATTCAAACAAAAGTTTGTGTGATTTTACAAAATGTTTGCGCAAACTTCACGTCCACAGGTACCATTTGCACCAACTTTTGTTTGTGTAAAAGTTTGTACAAACAAAAGTTGGTGTAGTGTAGACGGGCTATAATAGATTCTTACTCAATGGTGTTATTCTGTGTTTTAACAAAAAAATAATTGTTTTAAAATGTTCCATCAGTAATTGTAAAAATGTCTTTTCTGCACAATGTTGCATTTTTGCAACTGAAAAAAATTTCGAAAATAAAGAAAATTTCTTCACTTACATTTTTTTAAAGATTTTTTCCATATTCTGGGACTATCTATAAACCTAAAAAAATAATTTAGCAATAAAAGAATCCATGCATTTAAGGGTTAATTTAGTGGCATTCGGTGGGACGAAAATACAACTAATTGGGACCACCAACGCGGATATCAAAATCCATAAGTTTTCCAGCATAAATTACTGAGATATCGATGGTTAAAGCAAAAAGGACCCTTTTACAATCAGTAGGATATCTCCGGAACAATTCAACGTAGAGAAAAATTTAAAAAAGGAAACTGAAGCTAAATAAACAGACTATGAAGTCAATACCATGGTTTTACTCTTAAAAAATTTTTCAAGCCTGTAGACTGAAAAAAAGACCAAAAAATTTGCAAATTTGTTTGTGTTATTCCTTAGAGTTGCTTGATAACTGTCACTCCTAAAAATTCTTGGACGAAAGATGTCAAAACTAGAATCTTGGAGCTTTTTTCATCATCTCGATACGACCATTTTTCACGTAAATACAGCCTTTCAAAAATCACTAAAAATTTAACAATCTTTTTTTGCTCCCTTATTTTTATAGTAGTATATTATCATGCACAATTCTTACTGGCCACTAAAAATAGTTAATTTATTATAATACATCCTAATTCTATATTTCAGGTCATTTAATTTCGTATTTTAAGCATATATCTATAATAATTTTGTATTATAAGGTATATAAGTTGCTGCCTATGATCATAAAGAGGTTCTTGCTCTAAGATATGATTATTTACAAATATTTCTGTTGGTAATATTTTTAATGTTTCACTTACAATTTTAATATAAATATTTTTCGTTAATAGCGAATCTTTCTGAGAACATAATATTCTTTCTGTAATGACATTTTAGATTAACATCATTTGATGCGAAGTTTAACTTTCCTCGATTTTTTAATTCAGATAATTTTGATTTATCTGAATTATTTGAAACTGGCATATTTAAACATTGTTTACAGTTGATTTTTTTCTTTAATGAATAAACAATAAATTCAGCAGTGTGTTTTATTATGTCGTCAAGATATTCTGATTCAAGCCGTTCATTTTTTTCTAAATAATCATGTTCAAATATATTACAATTACTATGAAGCATGTTATCGAATAGGAAAGAATAATTCTTTTTTTTATCTAAATAATTCCATTTTAGGCAGAAGTCGTTACCAGAAGTGTTGAATTTTGAGAAGTGCAATTGGGAGAAGCAGGAACTAATACATTGATGTTATTTAGTAATACTTTTTAAAGGCTACTTGAAACTGAATCGTGGTAGGATTATTATTAAATCCATTCATTCTTCGAATAAGCGCAAAAAAAATTTCAACATGATCTTGCGACAATCTATATGATAAAAAATATTTTACTATTTTCTCTGCAAATAGATTTTCACATAAAATTGAGAGAAAAGGCAAAAGAAAATTGTGACAAAATGGTAGTACAGATGAAGCGCAGATTTGATGCTATCCGAAATAAATTAAAAACCTATAAAGTAGGAGATACAGTCTTAGTGGAACGAACATTGCTGGTACGCGGTCTTTCCAGTGGGAAGCTAGTACCCAAGTACATTGGACCAGTTAAAATTGTAGAAGCGTTAGGTACTGATCGGTACCAAGTGGTTTCGTTCTCCAAAGATAAAAGACGATTCAAGGGGATAGTGGCTGCGGAACGTCTGCGAATGTTCAGACCACGACGTGTAGAAATTTAAATTTACGAAGAGGACTAAAGGATAGATCCAGTGTATCTGTCTGAACCCAAAGTGTCCGGGAGTCCAGTGTACTCCAGGTAGTATAACGGATCCAGTGTATCTGTCTGAGTCTAGTGTACTCATGAGCCTAGTGTGCTCGGGAGTCCAGTGTACTCCAGGTAGTATAACGGATACAGTGTATCTATCTGAGACTAGTGTACTCATGAGCCTAGTGTGCTCAAGAGCCTAGTGTGCTTAGGAGCCTAGTATGCTTAAGAAGCTAGTGTGCTGAGGAGCCTAGTGTGCTGAGGAGCCTAGTGTGCTCGGGAGCCTAGCCTGCTCAGGAGTCCAGTGTACTCTGTCTAAAATGAGTAGTCCTAGTGTGACTGTAGCCCATGTGGAGCCCAGTAGTGTGCTGAGAATGGACGACAAGATTATCGGTTGCGGGACGCTCCTATTGTCAGGAATGGCCGAGTGTTAGAATTTCGACTGTTGAGGAATATGAAGCAGTCCTCAGTTTCAGCAGTTTAGGGGTGCACGGAGTACAAGAGCGGGGTTGAAGATGTGAGATATACAGAATAATACGGATACAGAAGTATTAATTAACAGACCGTTCACGTTGTACAATTTATTATTTATTAAAAATACAATTACTCTAACAATCTACAGGATGTACGGAATATAAGTCTCCGTACGAAAACAGTGGGTAGATCTCACTTATGTAATTAATATTTGCCAACAAATTTCAACCAAAAGTGTTTTTTAACAGAAAAAATTTGATACTAAAAAAAGGGGCCCTTAAAATTTTTTTTTAATCCGGCTCTGACCATCTCATCTTTGTAAAATAATTTTCTGTTTTTAAAAAACATCTGGGAACGACCTTTTTTGAAAACAGCAATAACTGTGTTCTTTTTTTATAAATTGTAAACATTGCGTACAATGTGTCTCAAAAAATTCAACTAAAATTTGAAATATTTTTTATACGTACAATATTAGTTATGAATAAATTTCATGCGAAAAAGAAACTGTTAACTAATAACTCCTATTTTCAGTAATATGTACATTAAAACAGTATATTTTGTAGGAAGCGTTGTAAATTCCGCATTACATAAAGAGTCGTGCCTTATGTTGTTACGTCCTGCACTTTACTTACGAAAAATAGGAAATTCACAACCAATAATATACATTTGGTATTGTTACGAATACAATATACATTAAAATCATGACTAACTTGAACTTTATAAAAAAATAGCCTTTATTCAGAATCTCATTAAAATTTCATATTAAATTATTTCAACTTAAAATCGACCAATGACGATGATAACTACATTTTTATTTTATCTATCTAACATTAATTTGCTTTTAAGCAAATTCAAAAAATTGATAGACCTTAAATATTTTTTCATGGATTCTCTGGTTTTTTACGGTATAAATACTTAATTTCTGAAGTACAGCTACATTAAAAAATTATGAAATAAAAAACTCACCCATTGATTTGGGAATCATATTTTTACCATAGAGATAGTACATATAGAGTAGGCAACTCCCATGCAGCACTGTAAGTGGTGGTTATGGACGGAGAAAAAACATGGAAATGTGTAATTGCTCTGTCCGCTAATACGTGTTATGTAGTTGTGTATACTCATACAGAAGCAAACATCAAACCCACACCACTACAAACAGTGTGTACTTATACAACATAGCGGTGGGAAGTGGAGGGGATTTTTTTGTCTACGCAGGTATCAGTAGTACAGAGATAGCAAGTTAGTTTCTGATTATTCTGTGGTCTAGGCACTATATGTGGCCTTATGCCGTATAACAGTAACTGGTACATTAATTATCAAAATAGTGTACTGGTTGGGTTTTTCGTCATAATCTCTTGTAACCGTTAACGTGTTAAACGTTAAAAGTTTTATTACCCTCACTTTTTTTAATCGTGGTCGCACTATCAATATCATCACTGCTAGAGAACGAACGAGTATGTGAACGGGGTTAACTTGCTCAGAACTGCACACTGCCGATTACACGATAGAGATGGTAGCCAGGTTCGGTATTCTGTGCGCTATACAAAAATCAAGGACATTTAGGTTACATAGCAACTTACAAGTAAAGGTCCCGAGGCCGGACCTATCGATTTCGATGAAACTTAAATATATTGTAGAACACTAAAAACTAAGGGACACGTATTTTTTTTTATCTGCTGGAAAACGGTTTGAAGGGGTGAAATCGCCCTCCAAAAATTGGGGTAAAAATTTAATTTTTCAAATATCTTGGAAACAGTAAGAGATAGAGTAAAAGTTTAAATTGGCGATATTGCTCTTTTTTAAAGAGCTATCTATTGATATGCAATTTGTTCATATTACATCAACAGGGGTGGTTGGGGGTTAAAATTTGGGGGTTTTGCAAAAAGGGGGTGAAAAATAAACAATATAAAAATTTTGTTTACAGATTTGAAATCTACGTCAAAAAATCTAATTGACCTATTTTTGCTCAATGCCTAATATTAAGTCTAGGGGTAGTTAACTAGAGGGTGACTATGTCGAATAGTCGTACAATTTGAGGATTTCAAGAAGTTCTTCTTCATGGAAAATAGCTTAAGACAATTAGAATAACGTAGAAATGAAATTCTCGAATTCAAAATTGAGTTTGAGCAACATTGGAGAGGGGGTGAGTCACCCTCTTAAATTACATACTAGTTTATATACACTAATTTTTGCTATTAACACACTGATAGTGGGTAAAGTAATGTTACAATAAGTGGTTCTGAAGTTGGACTATCATATGTAATGTCTTTATTAAGTTTGTTTTTTAATGGATATTATAGTTTTCCTTATCGAAAATTATCGATACCGAAAATTACATAACCTAACCTAAAATAACGAAACCTAATAAAAACCTTACATACGATAGTCTAACTTCAGAACCATCTATTGTGACATTATTACCCCGTGTCAGTGTGTTAATTGCAAAAATTAGTGTATGTAAACTAGTATGTAATTTAAGAGGGTGATTCACCCCCTCTCCAATGTTGCTCAAACTCAATTTTGAATTCGAGAATTTCATTTCTACGTTATTCTAATTGTCTTAAGCTATTTTCCATGAAGAAGAACTTCTTGAAATACCCAAATAGTACGATTATTCGACATAGTCACCCTCTAGTTAACTACCCCTAGACTTAATATTAGGATATTGAGCAAAAACAGGTCAATTAGATTTTTTGACGTAGATTTCAAATCTGTAAGCAAAATTTTTATATTGTTTATTTTTCATCCCCTTTTTGCAAAATTAACCCCCAAATTTTAACCCCCAACCACCCCTGTTGATGTAATTTGAACAAATTGCATATCAATAGATAGCTCTTTAAAAAAGAGTAATATCGCCAATTTAAACTTTTGCTCTATCTCTTACTGTTTTCGAGATATTTGAAAAATTAAATTTTTACCTCAATTTTTAGAGGGCGATTTCACCCCTTCAAACCGTTTTTCTGCAGATAAAAAAAAATACGTGTCCCTTAGTTTTTAGTGTTCTACAACATATTTAAGTTTCATCAAAATCGATAGGTCCGGCCTCGGGACCTTTACTTGTTAGTGGACATAATGTTATACATACATAGCATGTTGTTAGTCAAGTAGTGAATAATGGACCTTACAATGTGTTTCAAAATTTATTATTTTGATAAATAATTATTTCAAATAAATTATTTAAATACGATAATTTTTTTTGTATTTTAATACAAATCAAATAAATTATCGTATTTAAATAATTTATTTGAAATAATTATTTATCAAAATAATAAATTTTGAAACACATTGTAAGGTCCATTATTCACTACTTGACTAACAACATGCTATGCATGTATAACATTATGTCCACTAAGTTGCTATGTAACCTAAATGTCCTTGATTTTTGTATAGCGCACAGAATACCGAACCTGGCTACCATCTCTATCGTGTAATCGGCAGTGTGCAGTTCTGAGCAAGTTAACCCCGTTCACATACTCGTTCGTTCTCTAGCAGTGATGATATTGATAGTGCGACCACGATTAAAAAAAGTGAGGGAAATAAAACTTTTAACGTTTAACACGTTAACGGTTACAAGAGATTATGACGAAAAACCCAACCAGTACACTATTTTGATAATTAATGTACCAGTTACTGTTATACGGCATAAGGCCACATATAGTGCCTAGACCACAGAATAATCAGAAACTAACTTGCTATCTCTGTACTACTGATACCTGCGTAGACAAAAAAATCCCCTCCACTTCCCACCGCTATGTTGTATAAGTACACACTGTTTGTAGTGGTGTGGGTTTGATGTTTGCTTCTGTGTGAGTATACACAACTACATAACACGTATTAGCGGACAGAGCAATTACACATTTCCATCTTTTTTCTCCGTCCATAACCACCACTTACAGTGCTGCATGGGAGTTGCCTACTCTACCTGTACTATCTCTATGGTAAAAATATGATTCCCAAATCAATGGGTGAGTTTTTTATTTCATAATTTTTTAATGTAGCTGTACTTCAGAAATTAAGTATTTATACCGTAAAAAACCAGAGAATCCATGAAAAAATATTTAAGGTCCATCAATTTTTTGAATCAGAGCCCTCTTGTTTGTAACGGTGCAAGCACCGTGAGCTAACAAAATTTTTTGACAAATGCCAGCTTTGTTAAACCATAGCAGAATAATTATAATTATTCACTATTAACCCATATCCTGTCTCTATCCACCCCTAATCGCACTACATTCGTTCCTTCATACTTAACAAAGCATCTCTCTATTAACCCACATTCTGTTTCCATTCACCCTTACCCCCTTCGTCTATAATATTAATAATTATTGTTATTATGACAATTATGCTGAGATTTTAATTGATATTTTCAGATATGAAGGTATTTTTTGTTTCTAAGAACTTTATCTAAACTTTATCTATTTTCGTATTCTTATGAATAAATTGCTGTTTAATCGAAATGTAAGTTGAAACACATATGAAAAAAGACCCTAAAGTTTACGGTACATTATAGCAATAAAGACTAAATCATATTTACAGACACTGAACGTCAGAGACACTCACTGTGGCAGACACGATAAATATTTCTTAATACTTTAATGCTTTCTTTATGAGTGTATTCATATGTAACGTAACGTAACCGTACAGACACGGATACACTCTATGTATGAATATACTCATAAGAAAAACATGAAACAATATTAATTTGTCGTATCTATCATGATACGTGCCTGTGACGTTTGGTGTCTGTAGATATGAATGTAGCTTAATTCGTGCAGTAGTAGTCACAATAATGTATCAGTCAACCGACCGCCAATGTGTTAAACATACAAATCCTTGGAAAAGTTTTATTATGACGACTTTTTACTTGGCGTGGTCAGAGTATACATATTACATACCAAGTGTTAAAGATATGACTTTTATTTTCATTGTTGTAATATAAATTTTATGCAAATTAAATATATTAATTTTAGCTGCTTAAATAAATAACTTGTTTGTAAATATTGTAGTTTTTGAGTATAAATATGTGTTCGAGTGTATATATGTCAGATGATTTGTAAAAATTAATTTATAAGTTTATAAATAGTGAATTTTGTGTTGAATTCGGAATTTTGTGTTGTTGTATGGAAACTATTTCCAGCATTTATTATTATAATAGCTTAATTTTTATCGAATATCATGTGAGCCTGATTCGCGTAAATAATTTTAAATAATTTGCATTTTTATTATTTAAGTAGTTTGATTAATAATATTATAATTATGTACATTGTTACGTTCTGTAGAACATTTTTGAGAATTTTAAAAATTGTTAATTTCCTAAATTAATTTTATTGAACTTTTTGTGTCCTCTCACTGTACCTTCGCTGTTGAACGCTAACTGTACAGTGACTGTGTTAGGTTTATTGTATTTGTTTAGGTTGGTATTTTGCGCGCGTAAGTGCAGCTGCACACCTAGGAGATACGACACAGCAGATACGACATGAGAGACATAAGATATGTGTCGCTTGCAGACACGCATCGCTTGAGTACATTTAAATTGCATTGAAAACACAAAGCTGCTGCACACCTTGGAGATACGACATAGCAGACACAGACATTTGTCTTAAGCGACATAGCATGCTTGTCTCCTGTCGCTCCTGTCGAACAACATGTAAGATAAATTTAAAAATTATACACTGAAAGAAAAATGGCAACTTAAAATTAAATACGGTCATTATTGTTTCAATAATGTACAACTTAAAAAAAAATATATTGAAAAGATAGGGAACTTTGTAGAAAATCAATATTATTAAACTTTTAAAAAAAAGTTGTTTTTCATTAAAACAATAACTTTCAACCTTACCACAGAATAGTTAATAGTATACTACGCATACAGAAGGGACACTCTCATAAAACTTAAACACATTAAAAGTGTACGCCTGGGGAGAAATCAGTAGTAAGACTATGCCGATTCCAGCACAAATGGGTTTATTGACCCCTAGCCCACTGACCCACATTGTCCCGTTAACCCGCTATATTGACCTAGTCCGATTCGCCACAAGTTTACCCAGTTTTTTGACACCCAATTTTTGCATTTTAGTGAAAGCGAAACTTTTTAATTTGCATACACTGATTAATTTTGAATTTGAAAGAAAGTGAAATTTTTTTGTAGATGAATGAATTTGTTGTTTATAAAAATGAATAAACTTTTTTTCTGTAACGGCCTTGTGTAGGTTGAACGAACGAATGAATGAACTTTTTTTTTGTGTGTCGTTGTAGAACTGGTTTTTGTACAAGTTTTTTATACAACATTGCGTACGTGAAGAATGTGTTGTACACATAACTGTTTGTCTCGTTTTGGATATCTGAAATTAAATAGGACAAGAAAAAATAAAAAAAAGATGTTTATAGTAAAAAATGATTTATTTATATACTTATTAATATACTTAATACATTTATATCTCTAAACTAAAATTATATAAAATATACATATAAAAGAATGATTTGAAAAAAGTGCACATTTTTCTTTCTATATTATGTTTCTTATTCACTAAAATTAAACAAAATTTTTTTTGTCTTTACGATTGTACATATAATATATTGTTATTACTAACATTGTATACACATATTTATGAAAAAAAATCTTATATTAAAACTTTCACATTACTCGTTAACACTGAATATTCAACTAATCTTTCGTGAATAATAAGACAGTATGCGGTAGTTTTTTCTGCCGGCGCTTCTTTAAATGTGAATTCTAATCGCAAATCAACTGGACCAGTTTTTAATGAATCATTTTGTCGACTAGCGTCAAATACCACAATGAGGGCTTTTGTACGAAATTCGTTGTATATTAGCATCGGCTCCGAACGTCGTTGATAATATGCGTTTTGGAAATTTGTATACATATCATATAATTGTGCATATTTCATTCGATCAAAATCGGTTGAAATGTCATCATATGGATATACTTCGGAATTTAAAAACAGTTTTGCTTTAATTAATTTACAGTGGTCAAAATGACTAACCACACCAGTTGCAATATCTCTACGATTTGTCTGAAAAGCTAGTATTACAAATCTAGGCTTTTCTAATTGGCTCGATGTCTTTACTGTCCATGAGTGATCTGTTGCTTTTGGCAAAGATGGATATTCATGTAGTTCCCAACAACGAAAAGGTACCGTAATCATTTTATTAGTATTAATAATCTTCATGAGATGTAATTTTTGTTTATCAGAAACTGAAATGTGAGGCACTCTCCACTGAATTTTTAAAATTTTTACTTTAACATCCCTTCCATCTTTTTTTTTGGTATAACAATTTGTATCATCTCTTGAACGAATTAAAACTAGTTCATGTCTTGAATTTATCATAATTTTTTTATAATCTTCACAAAATCCAAAAATCATTTTTAGTGGTATAGATATTTGATAACTATAACTCCAATCTACTATTTGAAGTTCTTCACCTCCAGTCCACCCAGCAACAGCCAAAGATTTGCTTTCATTTCTGTTGTAGGAAATATAATTTTTAAGAGACGTACTAATAACAGGACATCTACATTTATCTATTTCTGTAGCATTCAGTTCATAACGAATTTCATCAAAAAGACTAACACCAAAGTTTCCACTAAGAACACAGTCTTTTGACTCGGCTGCTTTACTTTCATCCTCTTTTAAAACGACTTGAGCTTCAATATGGATATAGCTCTCAGATGGCAAAACATTAATATCGACCTGGTGAATAGGAATACGGATCTCATCCCCGTACGAAAAGGAGTTCACATAAGGATTGTAAGAGTGTATTTCATTACGTGTTACACTGTCATCAAACAGTGGTTTTTCATCGATATTAAGAATATCCATAATTATGTTTCTTTAATTTTGAATCCTAATGATTTTAAAAATTCTCTATTTTCTTTGCTAAGCGCTGTTGTAAGCGAGGAGTACGTGCCTTTTCCGTAGGGCTTAAATCAGATGTTACTGGTAGCGGTGAAAACCCTACAGAAAGGCCAGGGTTCGAACTCCTGATCACTACGGTCAAGTTGCGGGAATTTAAGGGTGTACGCTGTTTCCTTAATAAAATAACGGGGTTCAATTTAACACTTTTATTAACACAATCAATAAACAAACAGATAATATATACAAGACATAAGACGGGAATTTCTTCCCCAAATAATCAACAGATAAACTTATATAAATGAAAGATAGAAAAATGGAAAGGATTACGACTTACCTAGACACACGTTACTTTTTTATTTGGACACAAACTTTCGCTACCGGCCACTAAACAAAACTTCCCAACTCCGACTCTTTCGTACGTTAAAAGTAAACCCTAGTGACGTTCACGAAGATCTCGACTAGTGACCCCACACTGTATTGCACCTTTTTGTCCCACAGAGATCACTACCTCTTACCCACTGCTTTCACCCACTGTCACGATTATTGTTTTTGCGAGTCTTTTTATAGTGGTATTTGGCCTACATTTTTATACTTGTCGGCAGAATTTATGTGTTACCAAACTTATTATTGGTAACACATATTTTAGTTGTTTGTTTTAATTTACTGGCCTCGTTAATAATTTGTGTCCAAAACAAATGGTTACCGATTGCAACACTACTCCCCCCTTCGAAAAAGATGGTTACTCCAAATGAGAAACCAGCCTTTTCTGAGGGTGCAACCATTTGTCTGTGTGTCCTTCGTTAATCCAACCCTTATACTTAAACACAACTTACATAGTAACCCTGAAAGAAGAAAAAAAAAAACAACAAAAAAAAAAAAATAAAAGAAAATACACAGATTCTTACAATACGTTAGATATTAGTTATTTCACTTAGTGTCTTTATTTTGTATCGCTTAACGTCTCTATTTCACTTCATGTCTCTGAGTATGCCTTCACTCACTCACTACAATCCTTGAGCTGAATCACGACATTTTGGTATGGGTTAGTTCTATTCAGCTCTTCCGGACTCCCACTTTCACTCTCGCACTCTTTTGGGTTTACGTGTCCATTTTCCACGTCGTCTATGACTTCCTTGGGGCGCTTCTTGTCGGCTTCTCGATGCTCTCGATGTAGTACCCATAAGGTGAGCGTGCTCCAGAGACTCGCAATCAGCCTGTAGCTCCAGCCGAAGGTATGGTAGAGCGATAGCCCATTTAGGATTGTTCCAATCATAAATTTGACCAACCGTACGACTAGGTAGAATCCCATCATCCCTGACATCAAAAGGCCAAAGTTCGTGAACCACCCCCACATTTGACGGAACGCATTATGCGCGAGCTGTTTGACTTCAGCTTCGTTGAATATCTTGACTGTGCTGAACCCTTGGGCGTCTGTCTCCAGTCCGATTATCTTTCTGGCTATAATGTTGGTGACAGCGCGTCGCTCGGAGCCAAAAATTAATGTTCTCTGGGCCTCCCGTATTTCTTGGGCTGTGTATATACCCCCAGTGCCTAATCGTTGTATTGGCTGGAACTTCAACTGTGGCTCCTCTGCTGCTTCTATCACTTGCGGATGGGGTTGTATCTGTGGTGTCGGACTGAACCCGACCCACTGGTTATCGACGTGATAGAGCGGCGGCGTTAAGTGCGAGCAGCCAATTTGTTCTCCATATTCCTGCAATATGTGAGTAATTGGCGCCATGAAAAGTGATTCATTGTTTACTCGCACGGGTAATTCGTTGTAACACTCCGATGTCCTCCGAACTTCGACTGGCTTTGGCACGCACTGCATTATATATATAACTTCCCCGAGGACTCTTCCCACGTACCCTGGATGATTTTTCAGCAGTATGCTGACGGCGTTAGCCGATAATGGAGCCAGGGTAAGCCGGTTCTTCAGTGTCTCTCGGTGAAGGAGACACCTTCTGTATACCATGTTGACGTATAGATCCTGCATGGCTCGCTTATATGCCTGTTCTACATACATGAATTTTGTGTTAATGTACACGAGAAGGTCGGCGCCTTGTGTTGCTGATTGGTCCTTTTTGAATTGAAACCCGTAGCTTTTCTCTTCCACAACCATCAGCCGGGGATGTTCAGTGACCCAGGCATCTTGGTAGCATACATGGGATTTGCCGACGAGTGTGAGTGCAAACACCCGATCTTCCTGCTCCACTACGATGTACTCCGGATTGGTGAAAAAGTCTCCTTTATTCATCGTCACGAAGTTCCCGACACCCTCATACACTACACTGTATTGTTCCTCTGAGCACTTATCTTGTACGCCACGCTCCCAGATCGATTCTCCCATTTCTACGTCCATGCAGTAGCCGCTTGTATAGGTACAGGAGACCCCACCCTGGAGATGGATCTCGTTGGCGTCCAGGCTTACCGTAGCCCAGTATTCCCGAATTTGTAATTTTAGGGCTGCGCTGACGATTACTTCCGTCCATGTGACCCCATTCTCAATGTAGGTCCCACCTGAACATTTACCCTCCGTAGTTAGCGCCCCGATCAGCGTGACGGACGCGGTAGTTGAAGCATTGACCTGGATATTTTGGAGCGTGTATTCCGGGGTTTTATACGTCTTGTACCGGTGGATATTGGCGCATTCCTCGGCGCCCAGCGATTTGACGTAGGTGAGCAAACCAGAAGCCACCGCGGAAGTGTGACTAAACATGCCACACCTCTGGATGAGGCGAGTGATTTCCAATAGGCACGTTCTCACTTGGACCCTGGAGACGTTGTTTTTCTGCACAATTTGGACCCTTCTTGTTTCTTCCCGGTAACCTTTGACTGGATCTGGACAAGGCGCTACATCGCGTAATGATATGGCTGTTACGTTCGTTGAAAGCTCCCGGCAATCATATGCTATGAGTGCACTCCCTGTGGATAACAGCACTGCAAGTACACTGAATAATGCGATCACCCCCATGTTGAAAACTCTGTAATGGAAATATTACAGTTTTATTGTTTCAGTTTCATACTTAAAGCTGAAAAGTCGTCTGAATATGAATGGGTTTATTTTTTCGGTCTTAAGGTAATGCAGTCTCTCCTAGATTCGTCGTGGGAGGACCCAGGGTCGCTCTTCCGCTGGTCCTCGGCTGCGTGTAAGGTATGTGGGTTGATGTCTACGTTCTGGAGGTTGTTCGTTGATAGCTTCCGTTGGTCCCGCCGATTCTACTTCGTTGTTCCCTTCACCAATTTCGTTTTGTTCGTCACCTTCCCGTTCCCGGTTTTCCACGACTATATCCTGGTCGTCCACTTTCATATGAACGGTGACATGGGCGCCCTCTGTAGGTACGGCAGTAACTGGTATTTGCATCACTTCCGGTTCTGTTGTTTCCTCCTCATCTACTATCTCCTGATCGCTGTCGACTCTTTGTGCTTCAAACTCCTCCGTTCCCTTAGCAAGCTTCAGCCTGTTGACATGAACTATTTGCTCCCGACGACCATTTACTTCCTTGATTTTGAACGTTACCGGCCCTTTTTGTTCGACTATGCGATGTGGTCCCGTCCATGGTTTTGCTAACTTCCGTGACCCCTTGAGTTTACTAGTTGGGTCGTGTAGGTAGACCCTGTCTCCAGGTTGTAAGCTAACTGGTTTCGTCTTTTTATTGTATTGTTGTACTTGCTTGTCGGCTGCTTTCTTTAACTGTTCTTTAACCAATGCATACGCCTTGTGTAACCGTTGTCTCAATTCCGCACAGTAATTTTCAGCAATGTCGTAAGTCGCTCGTGTAGGCCGAATAATATCTTCATATGGTAGCTCGATATCTCTCCCGTAAAGTAAGTAAAATGGACTTTCTCCAGTAGAACTGTGTACGTGTGACCTATAAGCCATTAATACATACGGTAGCCATTCGTCCCAATCCTGCTGGTTTGTAGATACGACGTGTGATAGCATATCCTTGAGGACTCGATGCGTGCGTTCTATCATACCGTTCATTTGTGGGTGATACGGCGTGGTTTGTATTTTCTTTATTTGCAGGTATTTACAGATGTCTGCCATAAGTGCCGAAACGAAGTTTGTTCCTTGGTCGCTGATGAGCATTCGGGGTACTCCATGTCTACTGAAGATATTCTCGATGAAAGCGCGTGCTACAGTTTCCGCTTTCTGATCTTTTAATGGTACCGCCTCCACGTACCGGGTAAAATAATCCTGGAAACTGAGGATATACTTATTTCCCTGTCGCGTTGTTACGAGTGGGCCTACAATATCGATGCCAACCCTCTCGAACGGTCCACTGACGATGGGCATAGGCTGCATCGGTGCTGGCTTCTGCATCGAAGGTTTTCGCTGTGCACACGATGGACACTCCTCACAATACTTCTTGATATCTGTCTTCATCGTGGCCCAATAATGTTTACTTTGAATGAACGCGAGCGCCCTCGCAAACCCTTGGTGACCCGCATATGGTTGGTCGTGGTGCGCCTCTATCACTTTACGTACCATTGTTTTTGGAACTACTAGCTTGTCGTGTCGATCCCTGATTGTTCGTGTCTTGTACAGTAGTCCCTCTAGGTCCAAAAAATAGGTCTCCTGTTCCTGGTTAGATGTGACCTCCTGAATAATTTTCTTAATTTCCTCGTCCCGCTGCTGTTCGATTCGGAATGTTTCCTTACTCCATACTGGCTCGTAGACTGTTTCCTCTTGTTCCACTACTGCACACGGTATTCCTGGTATTCTTGATAAGGCGTCTGCATTTCCGTGTTTCCTGCCCGGTCTGTGGGTGACTTCGAAATCGTATTCACCTAATGTTATCGCCCATCTTGCCAGTCTACTACTTGGATCCTTGATCGTGAATAGCCATTTTAGTGGTCTGTGGTCCGTGACAACTACAAATTTTCTGCCATATAGATAGCACCTAAAGTGTTTTACCCCCCATACGACGCCTAAACACTCACGTTCGCTTGCCGAATAATTACATTCCGCTCGATTCAACTGACGACTCGCATATGCAATTGGCTGCTCCCCTTTTGTCGTTTTCTGGCTCAAGATAGCCCCCAAGGCCGTCCCGGACGCGTCGGTGGTTAAAATGAATTCCTTGCTGAAGTCTGGATATATGAGTACCGGCTCGGTGCATAAAATGTCCTTCAACTTTTGAAACGCCGCTTGTGCTTCGATACCCCATTCGAATGCTGTCTCTTTCTTGGTCAACGTTGTGAGAGGAAGTGCTATTCTGGCGAAGTTAGGTACGAACCGTCTGTAGAATCCCGCTAGGCCCAGGAAGGCTCGTACATCTCGTACATTGTTTAGCGTTGGGTATTCCTTGACTGCTTTAAGCTTGCTTTCATCTGGCTTCACTCCGTCCTTTGAGATCCGATGACCTAGGTACTTTGTTTCTTCGACTAAAAAACGGCATTTCTTGGGACTCAACTTCAGATTAGCCCTTCGAATTTGCTGGAAGACCTGTTTCAGTCGCTCTAAGTGCTCCTCTATCCCCTGTTTACTAAAGATGATCACATCGTCCAAGTATACGAAGCATATATTATTGGTAAGTCCGGATAGGATGGTGTTCATCAGTCTCTGGAAGGTTGACGGGGCATTTATTAATCCAAACGGCATCCTATTGAAGTGATAGTGCCCTTCGGGCGTAGAGAAGCCTGTCTTCTCCCTATCTGGCTCAGCAACTTCGACTTGCCAATATCCCCATGTCAGATCCAAAGTTGAAAATAATGTGGCTCCTCCCAGCATGTCTAGTGTCTCGTTGATGTTCGGCAGAGGAAAGAAGTCCCTTTTGGTGACAGAATTGAGCGCCCTATAGTCGATGCAAATCCTCATTTTTGTCTCACCGTCCGGTGTTTTCCGTGGTACCATAACTACAGGTGCCGACCATGGCGATTGTGATGGCGATATAATTCCCTCTTGTAACATCTCTTGAATCTGCTTGTTGAGCTCCTCCCTTTGCGCATGTGGAACCCGGTATGGTGCCCTTGCTATCGGATGTACGTCCTCTGTTGGTATGTGATGTTTTATTCCCCGTGCACATCCAAACTTCTGACCCTCTTCGTGAAAGATGTCTTTATATTCCCGCAGCAATGTTAAAAGTGACTGTTTGTCCCTTTCGCTCAAATGTTCCAAGTTTACTTTCTCCTCAAATGTGTTGGTTTGTGGTTGCGCTTCTATGTTGAGACAGTTAGCCCTCCGTTTCGCTTGTGGTACGTCTTCCAGTTTGTGTGCTTGATGTAGTGTTTCGGTATACTTCTCGCCCTCCCCTACTGTAGTTTTCGTGGATACTTTAATTGGCTGTAGTGTGACATTTAATAAACGTACTTGAATTTCCCCATCATGACTGACTTTGCTTAGTACCCTTGCTGCCATAATCCCATGTATATATATTTCCGACGGCTCGATTATGATCTCCGTCCCTGGCTGGAATCCACGCTGTACTCCAACGGTAACACACTCGGATCGTGGAGGAATCTCCACGTTATATTTCAATTGGATAGGGAGTCGGCCAGACTCCGTTTCCTTGTTATCGGTCGACTGTGGCCGCAGCGACCGTAACGTTGAGTTGTCCCTTGTTGGCGCTTTCCGTGAATTTCCAAACGCTGGAAACCGAAGATACTTGTTCGAGGATTCTTCAGAAAAAACTTCATTTGTGTTCCCTAACACTCTTGTAATAATATTCCCATTTTTGGCAGCTTCCCAATTTGAATTGTTTCTCCTATTATTTCTCTTTCCCCTCGCTGCAGTATATACCCTAATATCACCCGTATATTTGTCGTTCGTCTCTGTAGGACGGCCCCCCATATTTTTGTTGTCCGTCTCTGTAGAACGGCCCCCCATATTTTTGTTGTCCGCCACTGTGGTGCGGTCCCTCGTGAAATTGTTGTCCGTCTCTGTAGGACGGCCCCCCATATTTTTGTTGTCCCCTACAGCTTCATAATTTTGGCAAGTATCTTCTACATCGCACACATAGTCCATTTGCCCCGATAATGGTATTCGCAGATTGTATCTCGGCAAATACATGTCTCCACTCATGAAATTGATGCTGACCTGATTTTCGTACATAAAATTTCTTCCCAACAGTCCGTCGACGGCGAGTGGCAAATCACATACAACAAAAGTAGTACGTAGTTTTAGGTTCCCCATCTTCAAGTCGACATTAGTAGTTGCATAAATTTGTAGCTCGTGTCCTGTAACTCCGGTTAGATTAAGAGTTTGTAATTCCGGTTGTAGTTGTAGTTCCATCCCCCTTAGTACGTCATATTTCAGTATTGACAAGACGGAGCCCGTATCCACCATTAGTTTAATATCTTCATCCCTTATTTTTGCATTAATGGTACATGGTGAATGTCCGGACCCGGTGCTGTTTATATGTGGTATTGTTATTGTCGGTTCCCGGACAGTGCCTCGAACTGGGGAGCGTTCGGGGCAGCTGGCTCGTTTAAATTCGGTGCGTCATTATTCCCATTTTGCCTCCAGTTTGTGTAGGTAGGGGCCCGCGGTGGTGGTTGTTGGTTCACTTGGCGATATTCCCTATGTTGGCTACTTCTGTTGAAACTCGATCGTGGACATCGGGTTTCTTTATGACCGCTCGTTCGACATCTCCGGCACACCGTTTCTGATTGGCATTGACTTGCGAAGTGCCCGTAACCATAGCAATTGAAACATTGACCTGAATTCGACGAAGTAGGTTGTCGTGTGAACCCAGCGTTGCTCCTCCTAGTATTTTGCCCTGTACGTGATTCTGACGACCAGTTTCTGCTTCGACGCCGTGTATTGTCACTTCTTCGCGAATACTCCTGTGGACTGCTCGAGATGTACAACGTGTTCCCCAAATTTCGTGTATTTTGAACCATGGCTTGGTTCAATTCTTCGAATTCAGCTAACTCTATGGCTTTGTCAATTGTGAGATTGGTTTCCCTCATAAATAATATTCCTATATTCTTTGTTATTTCTCGTTTGAGCCCGAGTTTAAATTGAGAAATAATCAAATCCTGGTTCTTTCGTCTGATACCCTCTTTTTGTTCTCTCGTCGCGGTTCGCAAATCTTCCTCTAGCGTCTCCTGCCCAATGGTTTTTAACCGTGTAGCGAATTGCCTCACGCTCTCTGTAGCCCTTTGGCAGGTTTGGGAGAGCTTGTACTGAGCGGCCCCCGGAATTTTTAATGGTGTGAATCTGGCAATCAGTCTTGTTTTAAACGTATCGTAGTCGGTATCCTCATCGCAGAGTGTCTCCTCGCTACGGTAGAACTGGCATGCTTCGCCCACCAACCGACATTTCAGAACTTTTAGTATTTGTTCCTTTGCTAGGTTGTCCAATTTCGCTCGTGCTTCCAACCGTTCGATGTATTCCTTGACATTTTCCTTACCCGAGAATGGTTCAACACTACTAGCAAAAGCCCCTAAACTAAATCTTGGCATTTCAACAACTACGTTTGGGGTTGTTGTACGTGGTGTGGTTGGACGCGGTTGTGACGTCCCTGCACGTTGTTGTCCTGCTGTGGTTGCGGGTGATTCCTCCCCGTTTCCCATGATACTTTATTTGTTTTTCCCCAATTAAACACAACAAAATTATTTATAATACTCGTCCCCCTTGTTATAAAAATACCCCCTTAATAATATTGAGCGATCCCCCTTAATAATATTAATTCATATAAGCAGTAAAAAAACACTTCCGCCTAGACACGCAAAAAAAATAAAAATAAAAATAAAAATAAATATAAAAGAAATGTTTTTATTTTAAATTGTGCAACGGTTGTGAATTCTTCATCTATTAATTACCCCAACTAAAACATAGTTCTCCTCTTTTCTTTCCTGTTATAATAAATTGTCTTGCAAGACCGATATCTCCTAGTTAAAAAAAATTATACACTTAATTATTCCCAAAGCAAAGAAAAAACCATTATTTTTGGATTATGAACTGGAACTATTATTATATACGATTTATTATTTTTAAGAAATTACGCATATGTTTGCAAATATTTTATTTTTCCATATGGGCAAAATTTACATTTTTATTTTTTCGCTTGTGTGTGCATAATTGAAAGACACCGGTACGATCATTAACAATGTACGTACGACAGTCACGAGACACAGTATCGCATTACTAATCACTAATAGTACACACTGTTTGTTTTTATAAAATACTTTAATAGCTGATAAAACAATACATTTAACACCATTAAATTATTATATTACCTACATATGTATGTGAACTTGAATTTTTATGCTAACTAATCAAAAAAAAACTATTCTTTTCAACAAAAAAAATAATTTTCTTTTCTCTTTGCACAGTGAACAGTTTAATGAATTTAACACCTATAATTGTCGGATAATTGTAGTAACTAATAGATAACTAGTTTTTTCCCAAATTTACCCAATTTTCGTATTTAGAAGAAGAAAAAAAAAGACCCAAAAATTTCCGCAAATTTTCCGCAGTTTTTTGTTTTATTATTAATCCCACCGCTGCCACCACTTGTTGTAAGCGAGGAGTACGTGCCTTTTCCGTAGGGCTTAAATCAGATGTTACTGGTAGCGGTGAAAACCCTACAGAAAGGCCAGGGTTCGAACTCCTGATCACTACGGTCAAGTTGCGGGAATTTAAGGGTGTACGCTGTTTCCTTAATAAAATAACGGGGTTCAATTTAACACTTTTATTAACACAATCAATAAACAAACAGATAATATATACAAGACATAAGACGGGAATTTCTTCCCCAAATAATCAACAGATAAACTTATATAAATGAAAGATAGAAAAATGGAAAGGATTACGACTTACCTAGACACACGTTACTTTTTTATTTGGACACAAACTTTCGCTACCGGCCACTAAACAAAACTTCCCAACTCCGACTCTTTCGTACGTTAAAAGTAAACCCTAGTGACGTTCACGAAGATCTCGACTAGTGACCCCACACTGTATTGCACCTTTTTGTCCCACAGAGATCACTACCTCTTACCCAGTGCTTTCACCCACTGTCACGATTATTGTTTTTGCGAGTCTTTTTATAGTGGTATTTGGCCTACATTTTTATACTTGTCGGCAGAATTTATGTGTTACCAAACTTATTATTGGTAACACATATTTTAGTTGTTTGTTTTAATTTACTGGCCTCGTTAATAATTTGTGTCCAAAACAAATGGTTACCGATTGCAACAGCGCACTTCTCTTCTTATTTACTTTCTTAGAAACACTGAGCGACTGTTGTTTTGGTTGTTTCTTTTTATACAATAGTTTTGCATCTGAACTTAAAATTAACATTTTCAACCTCTCTTATTGATGTGAATTCTTAATGTAATCTCTTCAGCATTAAAATTTACTAAATTATCGTCTTGATCAGTGATAGTCACAATTATTTCATCAATGTATTTTCTATTCATAGGAAAATATATTATGTTTTTTGGTGTTTCAATAATTTTATAACCAATTTTCACATCAGGGTAGAAAGAATATAAATGATGTGTTGCATTATTGTTTAAATAAGCTCCTTTTACCAAATTACAATTCACAAAAATAGCATTAATTGCTTGTATGCGAACAATTTCATCAGATGTATACTTTTTATTTGCTTCTAAGACGTTTGTTTTTCTAAAACCGAGTAATTTTCCAAACGATTCCTTTTCCGTAAACGTAATTTTCTCTGAACAATGAATTTCACTCTTTAAAGTCCATGTATTCACTTTTAAACTGAAGAATGGTTTTGGTTTTTGTGGTTTTTTTTCTCCCTTTTTAGGTGCAGGTGGTGGAGGAAAAAGTTTGTTGAACTGTTTTAAAATTTCATCTTCAATTTCAACAACTTCGTAACATCCAGTTGGTAATGTAATTGTTTTATTACCTATGGTTATCTTATTACGATGCGTATCAATATTCGGTATTGAGTTGTATGAGAAAAATTCAATAAGCCCAATTTCATAGACCCCATTTGAACAATCTATTGGTGGGAAAAAATGTGCTTCCAATTTTGATGTATTAGCGCTTAGTGCTATGCTATATGACATTTTTGATTTAAATATTTTTCGTAACAATAACACAGAAATATTAAACACAAATGCCCACAAATAACTTCATTAATTTTTTGATGAGTGTAATCGTTGTATAGAATGTTTTTACCAAGATATAAGTTCTTTCGGAGGGGGTAGTCCAAAAGAATCGTAATACAACTTTTTTTCTCCCTTTTTAAAATACGACACCCAATGAGATCCAGGCAAATTAGATGTTTGTAGGTTAATGATACCACTTTCAATTTTCCATGGTTTATGTGGTAGTTCATCTCTCATAAATACCCCCCTGAAGTATGGGATATTCCTCGCATAATAAATCAAATCTCTATTTGTTAAAGCCTTTTTAGGTAAAATATTTAAAAAACGATTTTTATGATTTTTTATAAATGTATCAAAATACTGTTGTTGTCAATACACATTTCTTTTATTATTTCCTAGTGTGTGTGGATTTAAGTATAACACATATCCCTTTTTATATGGCTTAAAAACAATTGCTTTTCCTTGTTTCAAATTTAATTCAACTTCTTTGTTATGACGTTGTCGTTTAGAAATGGAAAAAAATCTTAAAGATTTGTACAAACCGGTTACAGAAGATTTACAAAAGATTGGTGTTAGGAAAGTGGATATTGATGATGATAGTGAAAAAAGCAAGAATGGAAAACTTAAATTAGAAAAAAGTGAAGATGAAGCAGAAAGTAGTTTTAATGAGTCTTTTGTAACACCTAGAAAAGATTTAGATGATAAAGATACATTATTATCACCACAAAGTTCGAGCAAAACTATTGAATCACCTCAGAATGTCAGTTATGGTAAACTTTCTAGAAAGTACATGAAGAGTGTGTTATCAAGGAAAGGTCACGACAAAGGAGATTTGGGAATAAGATTTGATCAAAATGAATGGAAAATTGGTAAAGAAAAAGTATTTTTTGATTCAGATGATAATTTAACTATTAAAGATAATGTATATAAAGGAACACCCGGTTTATACGAACTATTATTTAAAAAAGTACCAAAAAGATACACTCAAAATGATTTAATAACTTACAAACAAATTCTTGAAGATGCAAAAGCAACAGATGATTTGAATATGAATACTTTTAAATACAAAAATATTTTTCGCAAGTTGTTTGCCAGTCAAAAAGGAAGTGGGATGTCTGATTTAGCTTTTAAGCGGCTGCATAAAACCAATTTTATTTATTACGATAATGTTAACGATCTTGTAAGTCGCCTAAAATTACTTTTTTTCGCTAGAGAAGCGGGAAATTCATTTTCGGAAAATCAATTTCATGAAATAGTCCAACAATTACGTGAGTTAAATATAATTGAATAAAAAAAGTAAATAATATGGACCCGAGAGAAGTTTTATTTAAGAAAGGAAAAGTGCTTATTATTGTTGTAATCAGCGTGTGTGTATTGATTGGAATAAGTACATGTTTAATAAACTGGGAGTGTCAAGACACGTTGACCCAAATTGATGATGAGTTTAATAAAAATCTTTCAAGAAAAATTGACGAAAATTTCAACAGAACTGTTTTATTTTTATTACAAAGTTTTCAAAATGATAATGTTGATTACGTAATTACAAAAATGTCAGAAATGGATGCAAAAATTCAAAAAATAACAAATTTAACTAGTGTATTAATTAACCAAAAAACAGAAAATCTAATAAAACTAATGAACAATATTTCTAAAAGTATAAAGTTGAAAATTGACAATGAAAAAGAGTATATAATAAAGTTGCTGCAGTCTAATGTAAATTATCTACGTGGAGAAATTAAAAAGAACACACATCAAAGTAATCATGAGCAAAATAGACATCGTGAATGAATTACATAAACCAGCTAGAAGAAAATTTAAACGTCGTAGAGTAAGAATGGTTGGAATAGATGAACAATGGCAAGCTGATCTTTGTGATATGTCACAATTTGCAAAATATAATAAGCAATATAAGTTCATTTTAACTATCATCGACAATTTTTCGAAACAAGCATGGTGTGTGCCATTAAAGGCCAAAAGGGGAGAAGAAGTAGCGAAAGCTATGGAATCAATTTTTAAGCTTAATCGAAGACCGGCCTTAATGCAAACAGACAAAGGCTCAGAATTTGTAAATCCTCATTTTAAACGCTTAATGGAAAAATATGGTATTAAACACTTTTCAACTTACTCAAATTTAAAAGCAAGTATAGTCGAAAGATTTAACAGAACTTTAAAAAACTTGATTTGGAAACAATTCAGCATCCGCTCTTCTTACAAATGGATTGATATACTCGATAAATTGGTGAAATAATATAATAATACTTACCATAACACTATTAAGATGAAACCAGCTGAAGTCAATTCAAAGAAAATCGAAGAGCAGTTACGACATACCGTTTATAATTACAATCAGTATCAAAATAAAAAACAACCAAGATTCAAAAAAAATGATCATGTTCGTATTAGTAAATTTAAAACTACTTTTGAAAAAGGTTATACATTCAACTGGACTCCTGAAATTTTTAAAATTTCTCAAGTACACAAAACTGATCCAGTCACATATTCGTTAATAGACTATGAAAATAAACCTATAGAAGGCAAATTCTACGATTTCGAGTTGCAAAAAACCAAGAACCCGTCTTTATATCTAATTTCCAAAATTATTAAAAGAAAGGGTGATTCAGCACTGGTGAAATGGTTGGGTTTCAAAAATCCTACTTGGATTAAACAAGATGACATACTATAAGTTAAATGTAATAAAAAATTATATGTATTTTTTTTTTAATAAAGAAAGTAAAAATAAAACAAGACTTTTTTTTTATTTTCCAGTTTTATTAAATAAAACTGGATAAATTATAAATAAATGTTACAAGTGTTTCTTAAAATCGACTGAAGAAAAACGCTCATTTGTTTTTTTTTCAGTCTCACAATAGTGTTTTATAAAATTACAACTTAAAGTAATTAAAATTAGTATTTAAAGTAATGCTTCAATATAGACAATGTTTTGTTCCTGAATATACACAATTTCATTGCGTTGACAAGTGGTCCCCATATTATAAGAGGATTTTTTTGGGGTAATGAACCCCACTTTATAAAACCTTCCTTTATCGAACCCTTAAATTTTACACCAAATTTTTATGTAAGTATATATATGTACAAGTACTTATCTAACATAGTTACAAACAATGACCTGTGTATTTTACAAGAGTGTAGTATTACAATATTAAATAGTAATTATTGTTGTAATGTGTCTTTATGAAACCATGCTAAAGTAGTCATTTGTCCGTTTATCAATACACGTTTATCATCTTCGGCTGACAAAACTTTTTTATTAACTTTTATTGTAAAAATATTATGATACTTTGATCGTATTAAAGTCATTTCTCTGTACAATATATTATTGCAAAATAAAGTATTTAAATAATCATCAAACGTAATTTTCGATAAACAAGATTTTGAAACACCTTTAGCACGTTTATCTACAATATCATCTAACGTAATATATGAATACATTTTTGGTCTCAAACCACAATAACAAGTTATTATTTTTCCACTTAATTCATCTTTTAATAAACCAAATTTCTTTTTATTGACTTTCGGAATTCCAAATATATTATTATCATCATAACCTGATGTATCAAAATAATTCAAATTGTTTTTCATAACTTGATATAGATTTATATTTTCCAATCCAATTAATAGGGAATCTGTGTCACTGTAAAGGAGTTTAACTTTATTTTCAAAAATATTCTTAAAAACATCATAATATAAATAGTACATATGATACTTTGATAACTCTAAAATTGTCCATCCCACGTATATTGGTCTATTATAAAATATTTCGTCTCGAGTTTGTTCAATTAATACTAAATTTTCTGCTAAAAGAGTGAATTTTTTACACCGTGGACTACAAATCATTTTCCTAGCACCATATCTTCCATCCCATTTACAACAAAGTTTATTATTACACCGTTTTCGTAATGATTCTATAGATTTTCCAAATATAGCATTTAAAATAAATTTAAAAAAATTTGATTCAAATTTTGTTTTAGATTGTCCTCTCAACTTTGCATTTAATTCAATATAAGCTCTGAGCCAAAAGGAGTGTTTGAATCTTAAAACCCTATGTATTCGTTCTAAAACTAATCCGTGTCTTAAACATTGTTTTAAATTTCTTATGTGTGTTATATAATTTTGTTTACGTTTAAAGGAACCGATAAGTTTAGGTATATGTGACTTTGATGAAGGAGGTACAAACTTTTCCGGACAAAATGAAAAGTCGTTATGCTCGTCGTGTAAATATTCCGGGTAAAGCAAATTAACTTCGAGAACATACCCAAAATTCGGATCTAGTTCATCAATTTTATCTAAATCAAAATTTTCTACATCTAACCATTCAAAACCTCCATATGGCAATGGAAAATTTGACATTGTAAAACCATAGAGACTATTAGCATCATAATACATAATATATTGTTCCTGTTTAGTTTCATCATAAAGATTACCCATATACGGATTATTAGCTTCAAAAAATCTTGTAGAAACAAAACAATTCCCGCCCCTTATGGAAGTTTCAAAAAAGTTTAATATGTCTATGTCTGTAATAAGTTCAAGTTCCACATCTGTAAATTTTAGCATTGCATCAAAACTAAATCCCGGAAGGGAAAACGAATGACAAACGTCCAATTTATACGTGTTATAACAAAGTTCTCGAAAATTTTCAAATATATCAGCCATAAGCAAAACATCCGTTTTTAAATATAATTCTGTATATTCACCTAAATTTTTTATATTAAAATGTTGCCATACAGTCTGTGCATGTATATAATCTTCATCTGTAATTTCTTCATCTTTTATATCATTAAAAAAACAATGTTTTGGTGGAAGCTGTGTTTCTTCTAATTTTTCAATACTATCTACATATGAATACGGGTATACACCCTTCCTAATTAACAAGTTAAAATCCTCTTGTTGAGAAAAATGTTGTTTTAAAATTGTAAATTGATGAGGTTCTAATGTTTTAGCAAGTTCATCTAAAGACGAATTCAAAAATTTATAAGAATCTAAAAATCGTACATAAACACTACCAATTTTTTTTTGTATTGCTATATACTTTTGCGAATTAATTGGAATGGCATATATGTTCTCGCTCGAAAAGTTAAGCTCCTTCAAGAATAAATGAAAATCATATCCGCTACCGTTATGAAAAAAAACTGGTATAAATCTCGACACCTGGAGTGCAAGATTACAATCTCTGTGACTAGCTCCCCTAAAATTTGGATTACCGGAACAGTCAAGTCTATTGTGATCGCGACATTTTACATCACCCTCTAAGAATGGCTTGTCACATATCCAACAGGTATTTGCATTTTGAAAATCAATTTCATTTTGTTCCGACATTACAATAGGTGCATTTGTTTCTAAAATTTGTTCAACACATTGAGCTAGTTCATAAATTTTTTTTATAAAATGTTTACCTGCCATTGGTCCTATATAACTGTGGTAAAAATTAAGATTTGGATTAAAATGACAAACAACTTGCATACCTGTTGCATATGGTACATGGTATTCAACTCGTTCCTCATATGGTGCATTAGGATTTGGTTTGCATGTGCTAATTTTTTGCGTTAAACACTCAAAGTCGGCCATTACAATAACTGGTAGCTTAATATTTTTAAATTTTAGAATATTTTTAGCTTTTTCAGGTAAAACTGTTTTAACTGCATCTACGAGTTTACACTTTTCTAAATGACTGTTTAATGATGTGTTAGAAGTGAAATAATTTAAACATCTTTCACATATGTACTGTTTATGACCATTCTGTGACAATTGTGAACCACACAAACGTGCTAGGTTCTCAATTAAACAATAATGAAAATTATTTTTATCAGAAATTAATAATAAGTTAACATGTATATTTTTTCTGTTTTTTGTAAAATAGATAGGTCCACAAATACGTGAATTTTCGTTAAGAGTGTAAACATTGACAGACACTGGATTTTTTGATTCAAAAGTTGCTATGTCTTTAAAAGTTACTGGAAATGAAATGTTTTCCAAATTAAAAATTTCTCTAAAATTTTTCGGGTAATTTGAAACCCGATTTGGATTCCTTTTTTGAGGATAAATATGAGCTAATATTGACCAAATGAAACAATATTCGTCATTATTTTTTAAATTTATTACAGAATTTGTTCTAAGAATTTTCTTTGGTAAGGGGATATATGTTCCTCCATTTAATGGGTCATTTTTAGCCAAATTTAATTGTAAATATAAAATTCTATTTAAAGTTTTTCCACTTTCCCGTCTTTCAAATTCATCCATTTTTGTAAGTATACCTTCTAAATGTTCTTCATATACAATTGAAAGATCGTCAGATAAATTTAAAGTAGTTAATTTATTTTGAAAATAAAAATCGTCAAGTATTTCTCCTTGATTTTTTAAAAATTTATATTCACAGCATAGGGTAAAATTTATTTTTACAGATTTGTATTTGTTAATATATTCATTGTATTTTGCCTGAATTAACGGAAAACACTTTTCAAAAAATTGACTTACTGTTTTTATCCCTTGTGTATTTAAAATTTTCCCAACAAAAATTCGGTTATTGAAGGTTTTGGTGACTTGTGACCACCCTAGAGGACTGGTAGCACTTGCAGCTGTTGATGTACTCGGTTCGGAAATTGTGTGTGTTGTTTCTCCATGTAACGCATTTGATGGTCCAGGTAAATTGTTTGTTGATTGTTCTGTTTGAATAGACGTGGAGTCTGAAAATAATATAAATTAGTAAAACATTCTTTATTAAAGAGACTATTGTTTCTTACCAGTAGTTTGTTCCCATCTACGTTTAACTGCTTTCTTCATTGTATACGATCCAAATACGACTGAAGATTAAAGGAATGATTGTTTTTTCCAATTCCAGAAGGTCCAGGAAGGATTTCCAAATTTTCTAGTGTCTCCTCAGGTAGTATTGGTACTTCTAGCTGAATTGAAGGTGAAACTAAGAATAAATATAAAATAATTAAAATTTTAAAAAAGAAAAAATCAATTTTTCTTACCTTCGTTTTGTTCCAAATCGACAATTTCTATTATATCTTGACTTTGATATATTTCACTGTTATTATTTTTAAATATATGGTAAGGTGATCTATTTGGTGATGTATTGAAATATGTTTCCTGTGAATCGATACTAACGTTTGATTCGCTGCCGTCATCAGAAATAATTATGGTTTCTCTATTATAAATATTTTTTGGTGAATAATCAAAATAAGAAATAATTTTACAATTTCTATATAAATGATGTTCGCGCACATGTTTTTTTACTTCCTCGGATGGTTTAAACTCAGTTTCTAATATATTACGGATTTCATTATTACGTGAAGGGTATAAATTTTTTTGAAAATCTGTGTGTAAAACAAATTTTTTCCATACATATTTTATATCTATCTCTGGTGAATCTTTTTCAATAATTTTTATATAATCATTTGTTTCTAAACCGTTAACTAAACAAAACATTGCGTCTTTAATAAATTCTGGAGTAGAGTATCTAATTTCTGGGTAATCTTTTTTAAAATATAATAAATAATCAAATTTAACAGAGTGATCTTTTGCATAAGGGTAAATGCTTTTTGTAAACTTGCAAAAATTATAATTGTCGCTATTTTTGGTGTTTCTATATTTATTATATAAATAATTATTAAAAATTTTAAGTAAAGAAAACTTCACATCTTCACACAGACACATTTTTCTCGGAATACATTCTTTAAAAATTTCTAAATTTGATAATTCATCATCTATTATTTCATTTTCCCAATCCATTTATAAAACCCTATACAAGTATAACCTATTTAAACAAGTACAAGCCTATTTAAATAATCAAAATAGATGTATATAAACTAACTCTACGTATAATTTAAGAAATTAAGTTACCTTAAAAAATTATAAACACAGTAATAATATAAAAAATTATAACAGCAGTGAACCACCGATAGCACAAAACACACAAAAAATTATATTTCACTAAGAAAGACTTGATCAAAATTTTATAAATATGGTTGAAAGCAGTATCTGTAATCATATATATACACTTAAAATTGAAAAAATGGAGACTTAAAATCGAAATAGTGGAGGCATACACAATCTAATTTTAAAACAAGTTAACTTGACCCAATTTTTAAAAAAATTTCTCTTCCATATAAAGTTAGAATTTATTAAAAAATGTTGTCTTTTTTACCTTGAAAAGTTTATTTGAGAATATTAACCCGTCTGGTTTTTTAACTTTCAAATAACCCACATTACAATAATAAAAAAGCATACAAGCGACTTTTAAATGTTTAACTATCATCTTCTTACGTGTGGGAATTGATTCAAAAACTTATATCAAATGTTACATCATTCCATTTAAAACATGTTTTGGAAATAAAAAAAATTATCTTCTTAATATTCATTTTATTAAAATATCACCTTGAAAAAGTTTATTTCAGTTTATTAACACTATACAGTGGAAACTCGATATTTCGTCACTTGATATTTCGTTATATTCTTTACTTCTAAAAAAAAGTTCGTAGTGACGTTGTTTTTCTAATTAACTTTTTAAAAACTAAATATAAATAAATATGGAATGTATCCTAACTAGTTGTACAAATTCCGTTAAACAAAAAAATACTCAAAATAAAGGGATGGCTTTCTTTAAATAAGTAAAAATATTTTATTAATTTTTCGATATCTATTTTCGATAATTAGAGTTCGATAATATATTATATAAATTTAGAATGAGTAAAATTCGTCTATTAATAATCCACCCGGACATGAGAAGTTATCGGACGCCTACTGTATAAATTTAGAAATTATACATAAATTTAAAAACTCTCATTAAAATAAAACGTAGGTTGTAAAAAAGGAATAAAAATCTTCTTAAAATTACATAACCAATTTCAAAAAAAATAATTGACATTAAATTTTATTAACATAAGAATATTAAAATCTTTTAAACTGAGAATATCAAAAATAATTGGTTTTATGACAATAATTTATTATGGAAAGTGTTCAGTAGGTTTACAATTTAAATGAATATAGTACTCGTGTGATGTGTTTTTATTGGTATTTCTATAAGAGTTTATTTTAAACTTTCTAGTTTTTTTAGGTCAGGTGACATTGAACTACACGTGTATATGATTTAACAAAGAATATCATTACCACGCATTTTTATTTAAAAATATAAAAACGCTATTAAGAAGTGACATTAATTTATAACCAGGCTTAAAAATGAGTGGATTAAAATAATTTAATACATGTACATTGAAAATAAACGATTTTTCTTCTTACGTAAAGGCCAAGGTCAGACGTTGGCTTATTGCTTAATATTGGAAAGGAAACATTTTCCTGGAGAAATTTTCGTATATAAATGTTCGCCGAAAATCAGTTTTATTTTCAAACATACCAAATCGCGCACAAGAAATACAAAACAATGGCAGAAGCGTTTATTAATCTTAATAAAACAGATGATAATGTTACACCAAGCAAAAATAGAATAAAATCAACTACGACAAATTTTAAGCTTATTTTAAGTTCTACATACTTTCTTAATTTAAGTCAAACTAAATCAATCGAAGTTGGTGTGCTTGCAAGTGAAGAATTTCGTGTAATTATAAAACTAAGTGGTGGAAACAACTGTCAAACTATTTACTTGGAAAAGGCACAGTTCGACAAAATTTTCGATTTTCGTGAGAAGATTAATGATTATTTTTACACAGACTCCCCGCAGGATTTTTGTGAAAATTTAAGTGATGTAACCGTTTTAAAAAGTGAAATTTTTGGAAAAAATGTAAAAGTGATTAAAATTTTTAATAAAACGAATTGTATTATGTTTGCGATGAAAACATTTCAAGAAATGGAACGGTTAAAGGGTGTAATAGATACGCAAGTGTTAAAACTGAATAGTTTGTACATATACAATTACTACAAAAGTCTCCTGGAATTTCTTAAAAATAATCGCTACAACAACTTGTGTACAATAAAATTACTTGAGAATTTTGCACAGACTGAAAGCAACATGAATTTTAAACTATTTATTTTAGAAATGATTCATTATTATCCTTTAATGTTTATTAACAATTATTATTAAATATTAACGTAATTGTAAAACTTAAAGTCATTTTTTACTGTATTAAAAAAATTTATAATTAATACATATTATATGTGCTTAATTGCCATTTTGTTGTAATAACAAACCTTTTTACAATAAATAATAATACAATTTACGTATTTTGTTGATTTTTTTAGCAACCATCCCTCCCTAAAGAAAAAATTATATATAAGATGAGTATGTGAACTTTTTATTAGTTGTTCAATTTTTACTAAGCTTTGTTAAAATTACAATGGAACAGTTAATAAAAAACAAATTTGACGAATTCAAGTTTGATGTTGAAAGAATTATTGAAAATCGTATAAAAAGTAATTTAACATCATTCGAAAAGAAGTTAAGTTATGAATTTCGTGATTTGTTAACAAACAGATTACAGATTTTAGAGGATCAATTTGCTAAGCTGAAGAGTGATTCGATTTATAGAGTTGAAGAATACGAAAAAAGAGTCTATGATTACATCGCAAATCAAATAATTAAAATAAGATCTGATTTACAAAACAACATTGATCAAAGTGTTAGTCGTATTAATGGTGAAATTACAAGGTTGGAAACAATTTGTGTAACTCAAAATCAACGAGAATTTCAAGCCATTTCTTCCCTTCCTTTGGAAAAGCAAAGAGAGTTTATAACAAAATTAATTGAAGATAAAATAAGTAATTTAAGAAAAGCAAACGAAGAAAATGTTTCCCAATGGCGGAAACAGTTTGAGGAATTGTTAAACGATTTTTCAGAAGAATTTAAAGGTTTTAAACATCATATGAGATTAATCTTAAGAGACTCGATAGCAGAGAGTAAGACCAGTTACTTTCAAGTGATTGATGAAAACTTTACAAATTCCTTGACAGAATTA